>CM077233.1:17893400-18445254 GCA_039654775.1 Spinibarbus caldwelli | reverse complement strand
CCGCATTGAGATCGAATTCACTGGTTTCTCGTAAATAGCTACATAATACCATCTGAATATAATCCGAGCATGCACCATACAGGAGCAGCGTTTGCTGCCAGGATTTTGCAGTTTATTTCCTCAGTAACTGGTTGACGAGTCCCCAACATGAAGACCTGTTCGGTGGAGTTGAGAAAACACACTAGTAATGCATTGAACTACTGTTAGTGCCAATAATATTGAGCAATAACATTTTGCTGGCTGCTGCTGCTCATGCATGTATGCATGTTTTATATGTTGCATGTAAACCCCCTCTACTGGTAGCTCTTATTTTTTTTATTATTCATGGATGAGGACTGTTACATGTTTGTATATGAGTGATTAAAAAAAAAGAAAAAAAGAAAAAAACTATTTGATGAGGCCGGCAAGGCCAAAGGTCATATTTGCATGTGAGAACATTAGATAAGATATGGGTGAGTGCTGGAGTTACATCAGCATGCACCTTAATGATTATATTTATTCAGGAATATTTAAGGAACTGCAAGGCAACTGTCGGATATCTCTTAACAGACTTTGTGATCAAGGTTTGAATTTTGCTTTTATTGAAAAATGCATAAGAGGCACAGTCTGTGCCTGTACTCAGTGTTCCCACTACATCCCTCATCTTGGATCGCACTTGCCCACACATCCCTGCGCTCTTTTGGCTACAGAGACAATTAATCAATACAATGTTATATTTGAGCACATCGCTTCAGTATTTATATCAGTCTAAAGGCAGAAGTATTCAGGAGCATCTGGGTAACATAAGAAACCATATCTTTTGGGTCACATTGCACATGCTCCCTCAGAGGAATTGGTGGATGAGCATATAAACCGTTGTAGACATCTGCTTGAAGTGATATGAAGGAACTTTCACCAATTTTTTTTTTTTTGTAGTTGTGTTTTTTAGAGCCACAATTAAGATTGTAGTCACTGAGTTTTGTTGTATTGCTGCGTTACACAGCTGAATGTCCATTAGAGATACTTCAGGATGTCAGTGGATGTTTTGTCTGTATTTGGACCTTGTTTGCTACTGTTAATATACCGGATATAAATGAACAGTTTGATTTTGTGTGCTACATCTAAGCTATCACACAAGTTGTGCCCAGGCATGAGTTTATGACTACTGAGAGAATCAAGTCTGAGCGCTTGCCCAGTCGAATGTAAATTATGCCTTAAACATCACGACTCTTAAAATAAATCACAACTGGCAACATCTGACCAAAGCACACAGAAAAATAGGAAGCATAAAGAGGAATTTGATTTTTGTATTTATTTAGTGGAAATTCTTTAGCTTTTTCAATGCTGAATGACAGAAACAGTTATAGATATAGATATGTATTTATTTTTGTTGGTGCTGTATTATTTTGTTATTATTCTCCAATGGATTTTTTATGTCCATTTGAGAAGATAACATGAATTTTATCATTTTAAATGTTTTTTTCCCCCTCCAGTTTCTAGTCTAATCCTTTTAGGGATTTTTAGGTTTTTTTTGTTTGTTTTTTGTTTTAATTAAAGCATTAGAGTGAAAAGCTTACACTTGTGTCTGATATTGATGCATTACAAATCTACACTGTAGTTTTAGCATGAGAAGTTATATTTTAGCAGCAATTTGTAAACAGATACAACGGATACATGATGCATTTATTATTATTGTTATTATTATTATTATTATTATTATTATTATTAATAACTGTTAACTTTCTTTTTTTTTCTTTTTTTAAACTTTAACATAACTTTGTGAGTGTTACACAGTACCTCAGATGAAATGGATGGTATACTAGAAGTTGGAAGTAATGTGATTTATTTGACCTTAGATTGTTGACCGCAAACATCTTAGTTGAACTTACGAACTTTGTTCAGTGGCTTTGCTTGCTATATCTGTTTTTGATGTAAATATTTACCAGCTATTAAAAGTACATGCCATGGTCAGCTGTTTTTCATGAGTACTTTGGTAGAACTTAGTGTCTTGCAAGATTAGCATTTAAGCACGCAAAAATCAGCTTGCGTTTCTCTCAGAACACATTATCATTTGGCAGGTTGCATTAAAATGACACATTTATGCACAGTGTTTTGTGCGCTTGTGATTGTGTTAGTGTTTTAGACTACATCATGACTGGAGTGCAGAATGGAAGTAATGGTGGTTCCTCTTCCAGTGTCTTATTCACTGTAATCTATCAGCACAGCTGATGTGGGTACATTTATTTCCCTTGTATAACACTCGGACAGCTTAGCTGGGTCATTGTACAGCAACACGACTTCTGAAACAAATCCCCAAAAGAAAGGACTTTTTGTGTCGTGGATAATATATATTTACTCTAGAAATCCTCTTTTGTACAGCCACAACAGGGTTGCTGATGGGCAAATCGATAAATGTGCATTTGGATTATATACAGGTGCATCTCAATAAATTAGAATGTCATGGAAAAGTTCATTTATTTCAGTAATTCAACTCAAATTGTGAAACTCGTGCATTAAATAAATTCAATGCACACAGACTGAAGTAGTTTAAGTCTTTGGTTCTTTTAATTGTGATGATTTTGGCTCACATTTAACAAAAACCCACCAATTCACTATCTCAACAAATTAGAATACTTCATAAGACCAATAAAAAAAAACATTTTTAGTGAATTGTGGGCCTTCTGGAAAGTATGTTCGTTTACTGTATATGTACTCAATACTTGGTAGGGGCTCCTTTTGCTTTAATTACTGCCTCAATTCGGCGTGGCATGGAGGTGATCAGTTTGTGGCACTGCTGAGGTGCTATGGAAGCCCAGGTTTCTTTGACAGTGGCCTTCAGCTCATCTGCATTTTTTGGTCTCTTGTTTCTCATTTTCCTCTTGACAATACCCCATAGATTCTCTATGGGGTTCAGGTCTGGTGAGTTTGCTGGCCAGTCAAGCAGACCAACACCATGGTCATTTAACCAACTTTGGTGCTTTTGGCAGTGTGGGCAGGTGCCAAATCCTGGTGGAAAATGAAATCAGGATCTTTGAAAAGCTGGTCAGCAGAAGGAAGCATGAAGTGCTCCAAAATTTCTTGGTAAACGTGTGCAGTGACTTTGGTTTTCATAAAACACAATGGACCAACACCAGCAGATGACATTGCACCCCAAATCATCACAGACTGTGGAAACTTAACACTGGACTTCAAGCAACTTGGGCTTTGAGCTTCTCCACCCTTCCTCCAGACTCTAAGACCTTGGTTTCCAAATGAAATACAGAACTTGCTCTCATCTGAAAAGAGTACTTTGGACCACTGGGCAACAGTCCAGTTCTTCTTTTCCTTAGCCCAGGTAAGACGCCTCTGACGTTGTCTGTGGTTCAGGAGTGGCTCTTGTGTGTGGTGGCTCTTGTTGCCTTGACTCCAGCCTCAGTCGATTCCTTGTGAAGTTCACCCAAATTCTTGAATCGATTTTGGTTGACAATCCTCATAAGACTGCGGTTCTCTCGGTTGGTTGTGCATCTTTTTCTTCCACACTTTTTCCTTCCACTTAACTTTCTGTTAACATGCTTGGATACAGCACTCTGTGAACAACCAGCTTCTTTGGCAATGAATGTTTGTGGCTTACCCTCCTTGTGAAGGGTGTCAATGATTGTCTTCGGGACAACTGTCAGATCAGCACTCTTCCCCATGATTGTGTAGCCTAGTGAACCAAACTGAGAGACCATTTTGAAGGCTCAGGAAACCTTTGCAGATGTTTTGAGTTGATTAGCTGATTGGCATGTCACCATATTCTAATTTGTTGAGATAGTGAATTGGTGGGTTTTTGTTAAATGTGAGCCAAAATCATCACAATTAAAAGAACCAAAGACTTAAACTACTTCAGTCTGTGTGCACTGAATTTATTTAATACACAAGTTTCACAATTTGAGTTGAATTACTGAAATAAATGAACTTTTCCACAACATTCTAATTTATTGAGATGCATCTGTAGTAGCTGTGAGACTACAGGATGGCATAAAAATGATTTTCACTAAAAAGTGTATTTACTTTCAACTAACTCACAGTTCTCTCTTGTACATATGTGATGAGTGAACATACTAGTGCAAGGCTTGTTATTGTTTGTCATGTAGGTGCAGAAGTAAATTGGTCACAGACTATTGTTTCCTCTCTTCCTCTCATTTTCATGGGGTATCAGTTAAATATCACCTGACCAAACCACCAAACATGTCTTATCACATCCGTTTTTATGAAGTGATGGTGATATCCGTTTTCAGTTTAAATATCTGAATGTTGGTAAGAAAAAGAAAAACAATAATAATAAAAAAACTTTCAGATCTCAGTCTGCATGGGTGATGGACATTGATTATGCTCATATTTGATATCTATTGAAGGCATCTTGAGTAATACAGCTCCATATTTAACAAAGCACATCCAAAAGACCTGAACTGGAAGTGACATGACCTGTTTTACAGAATTGGGAAGTTTGTTGCTCACAACTCCGATTTTGGAATAATTTCTGGAATAATGTACCAATTTAATCTTTTATGGATTCATTTGGATCAACAAAATAAGTTCATAGCCCGAAGTGTATTACACTTTCAGGTTGAATAGTTAGCCAGGGGTCAGTTCACTATTTATGCTGCAGCTGATTAGATCTGCAGATGGATTGTGTGTGCTTAAGTGCTTTTATTGTTTATGATCTCTTATCTGTATTTCTGGAAATCCTGAGGGATATTGTGCAGAATTGATGATCAGGAACAGATTGTAACACCTATTGTAATTTTAAATGAGCATGTTTTCATGTTGACTTGTTTGTGAAGTGTACCAGGGATTTTCCATATAGGCCCTTTTCACAATTCCGCGTTAGAAAAGCAGAAGATTAAAAAAATTGCGTAAAAGAACTTCCGCGGCAGCCTCTGTCAATGGCTGTCCCCAAAGCACAGCATTGTTGTGGATTATTTATGTAGAATTCAGCACAGATGCGTCTTCTAAAGACACCAATCGTTTGTTTACAACAATTAATTGAGTATTATGAAACCAAGGAATTTGTTGTCACAATATCCCGATGCGTATTTCATGACCTCAACAGGAGCGTGTGAGCTATACTGTATGTGTATAGGCAATTTTTCACAGTCTGATCACCTTATTTCATAACAGAACAGTGAGAAAACTATACAAACAACATATCATATTAAAAAGCATTAGAATTAGCCAAAATTTAAAACATTAATTACGACTAAAGGCTGTATAGAAGGATTAAATTAAAGGTTTAGGGCAAACTTGTTGTATTAAACATAATGCTCACATTTTTCATGTGCTGACTTTATGATGCAATCCTCAATAATTGCATCAAATTTAAGTTGTTCAAATAAAGAAATATTTCCAGCCCATAGATGATAATTAAAAATAAGTTTGATCGTCTTAATCAAGTTATATTCTCCGTGATTGCGTGCAATGATTGAATGTCTTTACACTGTGAACAAGAACGGGAGGTTAAACACAATAAATATAATGCAAAAATAAACTAAATAATATTAAAAATAAAATTAAATCAGTCCGAGTATTCTTCTCTGGCAGTAACTTGAGCTGCATGCTCTTCATTAATCTGACTGGCAACACCGGCAGCGCTGTCAGTCACGTCGCTCAGATAGGCTAATGTTACACATTAAAATTAGGGCTGTGTATTTGCAAGAATCTGGTGATAAGATATGTATCACGATACAGGGGTTGCGATACAATATCTTGTGATACTATAAGCAAGGCGATCTATTGGGTTATTTCCTATTTCAGGAATAGGATATAATTTTAAGAAAGCTGTCATTAAGAACACACCACCATATGCAAACCTTAGAAAAAATAAATAAATAATTGTTTAACCAGAACACACTGGGATCTGCATTTGCAATAATCAGTCCCTGTAACGTTCAATGTTATTGAACCACTTTTTGTGCAGTACGAGTAAAGGGGGAAAAATTCAAGTGCTTGCAGGATTCTTTAGTTAAATGTATATGTATAAAATGTATTTGATAAAAAGACCATATATATTTTTAGACCCTGCTTTAAAGGTTCACAGTTTGTTTAAAATTGTGACACATACAATGTCATAACATTTTGATCTGAACAAAAAAGTACATCTGCTTAATATCAATGAAAAATAAAGTGATTGCAGAATTCCTAAAGAAAACAAAACAATTTTAAAACAAAAAAATAAATACAGATGTTGAACATTCTCAGAACCTTTCAACTTGGATTTCACAGGTTTTTCAGTTTGTATTTATGTTCCGCATGGAATCACCGAGACCGCAAAGCGAGCACTGCCCCAACTGCACAAAACGCCCCCAACACGAGAGAAAGCTGCAGCCGCTCTTCAACACGGGATGCGGCAAGCGGCAGAACCGAGGTGGACGTTACCACAAAAGCCCAAATGACGCCACACTTCAGCTTTGTACACCGAAAAGAGAACTGGAACAATTCTTTCATCCTCCATTACTGGCAGTGAACTATATTAAAGCTAACATTAGTGGCGTGCCGTAATGCTAGTATTTCCTGTCACTGTTTAAGTTCAGAGATGAAGACTGCTATCTAGCGGTCGGGATATGAACTCAAAACGAAACAACTGCCATGAATCTTGTATGATTTTTATTTATTTTTTTTTTATATCGATATTCCGTTTTTGAGAATCGATACAGTATCGCCAAACAAAATATCGCAATACTCACATGTATTGATATTTTCTTACAGCCCTAATTAAAATGAAGGATGACATGATACATGGTATGGAATTGGTATAAATATGCAGTTTTAACATTGACGTTTATTGCGTCAATGTTCAACTAAGCTAAATTAGTTTTATTTTATTCACAAAACTGGCGTCAGTCCATTGACAAAGCAGGCAGAAATTCCTTTACGCTACTAAGCGGAGCCAGATGTGACGACACGCAGACTGTGATAAAGGTCTGTTTTCTGACCTGAGAAGGCCCATGTAAAACACGGATAGCGACAACATGTATTGTCTATAGTTCACCCAAAATGAAAGTTATTTTATATTAAATTTGCCATTAAATATTGTAGTGACTAGGGATGTATTGAATGTTCGGCAACCGAAATTGTTCGGCCGAAAATAGCAAAAAAATCTCTTTCAGTGTTCGGCCGAAAAAGTGAAAAGACCGAATAAATTGTACCGAACAATGACGTGACGCGATCAAATAGAGGCGTGCACTAATGCAGCAAACATGTCTGCAGTGTCAAAGTATTTAAAAGTGTCAGAGAAGGACGCAAAAATCATTCCAAGCACGAAGCACTGACAGTTGGAGACTACTTAGCGCTGCATCTCGTCTCCGATGAGAAGAGGAAGAGGTGGTTGATGCTGGTTACTATGATGATTAAAATCGCGAAATGGCCTCAAACGATTAGTAAATAAACTGCAGAATGTTATGTTTTCTAACACGCAAGTCCAAAGTGCGAGGAAAATCTGTGCTAAAACACTGTTACTCGTCATTTGCTCAGTAACATTTTTATATATATTTTTTAAAGACACATGACAATGTGATACGTGCGACAAACATCTTCCCAAATTCGTAATTAGAATCATTTAAATATCTGCATGCTGTTGCATTAAGATCTTCCTGCGGGTTTCTGCAGAATAAATAAGATCTTTCCTGTGGGTTTCTTCAAATAAAATCTAAGAAAAAGCAACATCTCCATCAACCTTCATAAATGTTAGTATTGTAATTTTACTGTTGTTCTGTAAAATAAAATAAAATAAATAAGACAATAATAATAATGATAATAATAATTACCCTACAACAGCTCTATACATTTATTATAACATTCACACGTAGTGTTCAAATTGGGATCTGTAATATGTTTTAAAAGAATTCTCTTCTGCTCAGCAAGGCTGCATTTATTTGTACAGTAAAAAATACATACCTGATACAAGAAGGGAGTCTCAAAAATGGCCAAAAAATATTATTTTAGTAACTTGTTAATTTTAAGTTAAATTGTGCTTTGTTGGTATAATGTCTGATAGAATGTTAAAAAATGTTCAGTGTTAAGTAAATATTTTTAATTTGTTGTTTTGTAATTGATTTTTTTTTTTTTTTTTAATTTGAAAAGCAGGACAAAACAGTAAAAAACACATTTTGGCTATTTAATTTATGCAGTGGTGGAAAAAAATGGCAAAATAGGCCTACATGGGGAAAAAAATGCGAAAAACCATGCTCAGTATTCGGCCTTCGGCTCAGTGTTTCATTTTGTTCGGCTTCGGCCAAGAATTTTCATGTGGTAAACCCAGAAGAACACATATTTGTGTCTCTGTTTGTTAATTATTATTTGTAAATTAAAGATGAAATACATTATTTAATAAAATACAATATTTAAAACTTTTTAAATGTGTGCCTAGTATGTAAGACAGTTATGGCGTATTTGCCAGTTGGTGTGATTTATGAAAGGCTGTGATTTAATTATTTAAATATATAGTCTTATGAACTGTGTTTTAGAGTGAAGCATGGCACTGTTTTATTTACATGAGCAGCTCTTAATCCAGTGTTTTCAGTGTCTCTGAGAGGCTTGGTTCACAGTAAATGCTGCTCCACATGAATTCTGCAATGCTGTGAGTTTGGCTCACTTATAGCATGCAGAAGAAGAGGCAGCATGTGCCAACCACCTTCCCAATGTTGTAATGAAAATTGTTGTCAACTAGGGCTGGACGATTAATCGAAAAGAAGTCGAAACCGAAATTCAGAATCTCTAACTGACGTAATTTTCCCATTGTCGGTTATTTTGTTTTTTTAATCCTATTAATACTTTCCCCTTGAAAACATACTACCGCGTGTCTAGTATGCACTATACGGACATGTATGACCATTGCGCTCGTGTCTTTTGTAGCGTCTCGCACGTGAGTGGCGCGCTTAAAGAATTTAAACTTGCAGCGCTGCTCATCAATGTCAGTTCCAAAACAGTGGACCAATCAGAAGACCCCGGAGGCAGGGCAGGCGTTGCGAGAATTTGTTTACAGTAGCAGGTTGGCATGGCAACATGGCATTCTGCGCTGCGCTTATTTTTTAAACGATTCCTGAGCACTGCTTCTCGCAGTTTTAGACAAGCAAGTAAGAACCTAGAGTAAACACTTGACAGGACAAGATCACTGAGATGGTGCCCTGCTCTTTCTCTTAATCAGCAGTGTTCTATTGACATTCATTATTTAAAACATTTGTTTACAGGAGATGCAAGTTATTATTTTCTACTTTTCACATTGCATTATTTAAAATAATAATCATTTATGAGAGATACAAGTTACTTTTCGCATGATAATATTTAAAATGTATTTTGTTACTGGTTATTTTCTACTTTTTACATGGCAATATTCATTTATTTTGTTTGCAAAAAAGTTTTCTATTTTTTTTTAAGGAAACTTGCTTTTTACAATAAAACTGAACAGTGACTTTTTTTCATAAGACATCTTCATTTCAAGCAAGCTTTGATTTTAGTTGTTCGAAATATTTAACAAATAACTAGGGCTACACAATAAATCGCATGTGATTGTCATGCGCATCTCGTCAGTAAAGCCGGTTCTGTGATTAGTAGCAAATCTCCATCACGTGCTTTCAGATGGAGCGGCATTTAATACACAGAGCCGTAGATCTAAATCACAGACAATCTAAATAATAAACGAATAAACTAATCACAGAACCGGCTTTACTGACGAGATGCGCATGATCATCGCATGCGATTTATCGTGTAGCCCTACAAATAACCATAAATAGTTTGTTTCCCTCAATTATTTTAAAATCACAAAGATAAGAAGTGCACTCTGTCAGTAAAAATAAATATCCCACCTTTAATATTTGAGTATATTTACAGTATAAACCTTTAGTGAACTGTAAGGGCAAAAAATAATTAAATAAAATAATCGTTCAATAATCGTAATTGAGGTAAAGTGTTCAATTAATCGAGGTTTTGATTTTAGGCCATATTGCCCAGCTCTATTGTCAACAAAAGAGAAGCTTTAGTTTAAAATAAATTGTCTATGGTTTGATGTTTGAAAGAAGGAAATAAAGAAAGACATCCAAAAATATGATAGATTTTTATTACAATAATTTTTATCAGGTTTTCCTCCTTGTTCTTAGATTATCAAGTGTCTGATTAATGTGGGCATGCCGTACATCATTCATTCTTGTTGCGTTAGGAAAGACAGCATAAATAAGTAGGTGTCAGAACTTCTGCCTTACTGTACTTGACCTTAGTTTTGCTTAGTTTTGTTGGTTTGTCTCAGTAAAGTATTTTTACCCAGATGTAATCAGTGTTCTCGGCACCATCATGTTTCTTTAATGCCAATCGGATGGATGTTTTCAGCCTAGTATCAAATGTCAGTATGAACCCGCGCTCAGTTTGTCACACTGTAATAAAACAATACTCATTCACCCCATTAAGTAAAGTCACATCGCTAATATTTAAACAGCAGGTTAGATGGACTACTAAAGAAGAATGGGCTTTCCATACACAGGAGGAGAGGCTTAAAAATGGAAAGCCCTTCAATTAAAGTTATTTCGTATTGATCCTTGTGATCCTGATAATACAAACACATTATAATTTGATTCTTCCCATATTTTATTTTGCCTAAAGTGCTAATGTGTGATTGATAGCTTGACCTTGAGTTGCTTCGCAGTGTATTTTGATCCTCGCCAACTGGACTTCCATGACATAGGCAGGTTGCAGCCACTGTTGCCCAAGATGCAGATGCCTCTGTGAATAATTTACAACCACGGTTGACCACTGCTGACGGAAGGGCTATTTGAAATCAAATGTGCTGCCTTTGTCCTCTAACGGTCTGCTTTGACCTGTGCAATAGTTTTCCTGTTTCTTTGTGACAGACGTTTGTGTGGTTAAATCGTGATCGAGTAAATATATCTGTTTCTCACTGTAACAGTAGATGCGTTTAAGGCTTTTAGCTCTAAGAGCTGCGTGGCCTAAATATTCTGTATATGAATGATTTTTCAAAGAATGGCAGATTAAACCTGTCATCCCTGGATGTGTTGTCAACCCCTGAACAAGATTTCCAAGTGTCTTCCAAAATGTTGTTTCATTGCACATCTGTACATGAATTTCAATGTGCTTGCAAACAACTTTGAGTGTTACACAAAGTCAAATTGCCTTCTGACAGCTAGACACAGGAACAAAGGCTGATCCAGCTTGTTTATTTGAATGTGATCGTTCATTTCATGCATCATAGATCTGTGATCTTGTGCTGTCAGGAGGAGCACACCAGATCTTTCAGACAGGCCTGTGGTGGTGTTTGGTTGAGGGGGGCAGAGGGAAATCAAAGCAGATTAAAGAAATTTGGCAGCAAAAAGTGTTAAACATGATTGACAGCTGATTGACTTGACTTATAAATTGTATATACATTGGTGAGTCAGTGGTGTGTCTAGATTTATTTGCACAAAAATGTAATTCATACAGACAGAATATACTTTTAGTAGCTTAGTATAAAAAACATTAATATTTGAAAGTTTGGCTGCCAAATCAATGTCCTTGTGGAAGCCATAGGCTTTATGTTAAACATCACATGACCGAACTGGAAAACTGATCTTCACTCATCCGGTTGTCAGAGAAGCTGGTAACACCAGATGAACTGACTGTGAAAGCTATATAAAGTTTCAGCTAAAATAATTAATGTTTTTTAATGTTTCTGTTTATTTGACTATTTGGATATTAGTGAAAGAAGAAAAATACAAAATAAAGTAACCGAAGTGGGATAATCCTAACAATGATTTCTGCTGTGTAGTTCCTGAAAGCATCTTTATTGAAACAGTGCCTTATTCAACTTAGCACATGCAGAGGACCTAAATAGACGGTTTCATCGGGCGCACGCACCTGGCCCTAAGTTAACTTCGGGTCTGTTTGTTTATCGGTCTGTTTAGTGGCTACAAACGCAGTTAAAGTTAGTGATGAGTAATGAAGCTCATGTTGTTGTGCTGTGGGTTTTGTTTCCCATACGTTGATTTATTAGTGGCGACCTGCCACGATATCAAAAATGACCGATTTTCCAAAAGGCTTTGTTGAATAAACACGTACTGCACGTTTAAAAATCAAAACGAGGCGCGGGTGTTTTTATATCACTGTATTTCTGAAGGATGTCATTTTCATTTCATCTCGCATGTTATATGCCTGATAAAGCAGTGTTTGTAAGCTCAGTGCTGATTTGTGTACAGCGTTACCGGTGAAACCTCTATTTCTTCCGCTTTAAAGCACCTCCTGCTGGCAGAGAATGATTTTGCATTTTCAATAAGTCTGTCTGATTTACGCAACAAACATATTTTGCTTGTTATCAAAAATAATCTACTCGAGGGACTCAAGCTGTTGTTATTGATTCTGTTTGGAAGTCTACTGGAAGTTAAGTTAGGGCCACAAAAGTGCGCATGCGCAGTAACGTTTGTTTATGTTGTTGCCGTTGAAACCGTCTATAGTGTAGCCTGGTTTACAGAATACAGGAGTTTGTTTTGCACAAATTTTGATGTTATGTGACAAGAAAACCATAAAACTGGAAATTATATCACAGAAAGGATCCCTATAGACCTTCATTACTGGTTTTTTTGTTTGTTTTTTTTTTGTTTTTTTCAAGCTCAGTAATTTTTTATTGTCAAATAATTTGATCTTTGTTTTGTTTAACTACCATTCATGATATTCATGATTCATTTTTTTTCTACAAGATTAAATGTATACATTCAGTTTTATCTAAATTTAGTAGTTACTTTTGTGCTATATTACATTTACAATGCAGAAGAAATCATTGCAAATATTTATAAAACAGTGTTTTTCAGTAATAGACTGACTAAACAATTGCCAAGAATATGTAAGAATTCTTAAAATATTTGCTTCATTCTAACAATATCCTTGTTTGAACGTTTCTTGGAAAGAACTGTCTTGAATGCCAGGAAGTGTGTTTGTAATGGTAAAGTTCAAGATCTCACACTGCTTGAGAGGGCTTTTGTCTGAGCTTCTCAATAGGAGCATAGCCTAAGATGCTCAATTATGCAGTGAAAAGTTCTTTAAAATATCTTTTGGAGTTATTTGAGAGTGTTTATAACTGAGGTTCAACATTTATATGCAACATTGCATGTGTATTGATATATTTTATTCATATCATTATATTTAAAGTTCAATCCTTTGAACTGTTGAAAACTGGCTTACAGTGTTCAGCAGTGCTGTCTTCGATACAAGGATGTATCTTCACAGAGATTTGACGATACGAGTATCGATACAACTGGCCCTGTATCGATATTGTGGAACGTGTGCAGCAGTGGACCACGCTTAATTTGAATACAAGAACACCGTTTAAAATGGAGTAGAAAAGTGCAAGATTTCTAAAAAAATAATGAATGGAGCATAATATAGGCTACAAGAAGGTTTAATCTGGCTGCAGAGGAACACAACTGGGTTGCCTGATATGAAGAGACGTAATCCCCAAAACAGAGCTTCACACTTGCGCAATACCTAAATATCTGCTAAGTGTAGGGCTACATGAATGAAATCAAAATCGTGATTAGACAGAAGCTGCGATTCTCATGCGAATCTTTCAGTGAAGCACGGTTCTGTGATCAGTAGTAAATATCCATCCGAAGGCCAGAAGGCACTCTCGTGTGGAAACTCCAAATATGCCCCGCAGAAGAAACCCAGGAAAACCCTTTAGCGGTAGCTGAATTATTATTATAATTTTCATTATAATAAAGTATATCTATAATGCAATGCTAATCGAAATAGCCTTTTATCACTGCTTAGAAACAAAGATGAAATATGTTGTGTGCCTTATTCTGTGTAAGAAGCCACATCATGTCATAGAATGATTTATTTCAAACACTTGGCTGATGTTATGAAGTGAGTTTGGAGTAAAAAAAAGTTATTAAATGTGGTAGGGCTGCAACAACTAATCGATAAAATCGATTATTATCGATAATGAAAATCATCGACAACGATTCTCATTATCGATTAGTCGGGTCTGCCCACAGTGCACGTCCAACTTCAGTCGGTCACGTCAAATTACAGCACTGAATAACACACTTCTATGTACAAAATGCATCTAAAAATAGTGGAGGAAACAGAATGAGATGCTGCGGGAGATGTACGTGATCCAAGCTGCCCAAAACATGAGAATTCTTTTTTTAAAGCTTTAAGCTAATGCATTAGCGTAATGGCTTGCCTTGTCAGGCGCTTTGACAGATGCGTGTGCGTCCTCAGCGCAAACACTTTCAGTTTACGGTCATATCCTTATCTTTAAATGTCACAAATTCATGCGAGCATTTCCATTTTTGCATAAAGTTCCGTCCTGACAGTCTGCGTTGTTTAAATCTATACTGAATAAGCGCCAGCGCGGCGGGCACGTGAATGCGCGTCAGAGAGGGAGACAATTCAGCGCAAAAAACATTCATTGTGCTGAAATATGTTGTTGAACGTTAAATTAAGGTTTACAAGTCAACATGTAGTGCATGTATTTTATGAGAGTAGAAACTGTAAAGGGATAACCGCGTATAGTTGTCTGAATATAAATATCAGATGCTTCATGGCCGCCTTTTACAGGATAAAGAAATTATGTACGTGACTGTGATCAAAGTGAACACGTTCCTGCAGAACATTCATCTCACCTGTTGGTTAACATGAGTTTGTGTTTTTATTGTATCTTTATTATTATCTTAATTTTTGATGAAGAGATTTAAACTATAGGCCAATATACAGTGCTTAACAAATTTATTAAAACAAATGTATTTAAGGTTTATAACAAATAACGTAAGCTTTGTGCCACTGCTGCTCTAAACTAACAGTATTGGTGTTTACTAAAATAATTTTTTAGCTATCTGTATTGGTTAGTCCTCCAATATGCGTAAGCTCTTTAGTAAGAGTAAGCTATTTCTAATGCTATAATATAATTATTGCTGTTATTTATGAAAGATTTTTTCAGATACCCAGTTACATTCAAAAAACAATGCCAGCAAGAATGCATGCTGTTATGAAAGACAGGAGGCCATTTTTTTATTATTATGTGAATAAATACTATTTAGTTGTTTCAGTTTGTTATATGCCAAATAAATGACAATAACAGTTTTAGATTTAAACAGTTCTTTGTCAAATTCCTAAAATATTTGTGTTTTCTCTTTATTATGACAGGTGGTCTAATAAATTGTTTAGCACTGTATGTTTTCATAGCATTCAGTTGGCATGTTTGTTTGAAGAACATTGGGCAGAATGTGGAAGTGGTTTTTTGTCAATAAAATAAAAAAAAAAGAAAATGTAGCTTTTTTTATCCGATTAATTGAAAAAATAATCGGCCAACTAATCGATTATCAAAATAATCTTTAGTTGCAGCCCTAAAATGTGGTATTTTCACGTGCTTTCAGAGCAGCATTTACTACACAGAGCTGTAGTTCACTGAGAAGCTACACAAACAGCTATCATTATTGCAAACGATTTCTTCGATTTAATAATCATACGATTATATCATGTGCAAGTATTTTTTTTTTATTTTTTAATTTGTGGCTTGTCAGAGAACTACAGCTCTGTTTAGTAAATGCTGCTCCATCTGAAAGCAGGTGATGGAGATTTACTACTAATCACAGAACCGGCTTTACTGACAAGATGTGCATGACAATCGCATTCGATTAATCGTGCAGCCCTAGCTAAGCATGTTACTTATCTTTGTCAACCTGGCAACCATGTGCACGTGCTCTCTCTCCACTGTGGATAAACTCGCTTGCTTTCCTGAAAACACCGGTTAGCTTGCCATTTAGCGATCTCCACTTCAATATTTTATTCTCAGAAAGGTGTAATTCATCGTGTTCATTTACGAGAGAGAGAGAGAGAGAGAGAGAGAGGCTGTATATGTATAAATTACCACCATTTTGCCACATTTCTCTATTAACAGTGAAGCTGTGGCTTTAATTCCTTTAGATACAATGATGGTACCAGCTCCTTGTTGAGAAAGATAATGTAGCTCTTGAGCGATTAAGCTATTTTATGAATAAAATTGCGGGGCAGCACTGAGAAGTTTGTGTTGCTGCATGTCTGTGTGCAGCCCCAGCGTGATCTGTTTGAGTGACTGAATGTGTGTGTGTGTGTGTGTGTGTGTGTGTGTGTGTGTGTGTGTGTGAGATTCAGTGAAGACAGCGCATTAGTTTAGAGCTCTTCTAATTTTTATTTTTATTTTTTAAATGTAGAGAGTGTGTTAATTTGTGCAATGATAACTTACCAGCAATGTTAAGATAATTTTTAAAATATTAATATGAGTACATTACAATATAAATTTATTAGAACGAGTACATTATTATTTATGGACTTAAAACAAGATGCAAGCAATCAGAATATTGTACCTGGTGGGGAGGGCCCAATGTAAACATGAAACATATGCCATTACCTATATTGTACTGTGGTACAGTAATGGAGGCCCTTCATAATGCAGAGGTCAACTGCTTGCTCTGCCTATAGTTAGCAATGGCCCTATAGTATGCAGTGTTTAATTAACAGCTGTTTTACAAAATTCTGGTGAGGTGAAATTCAGTGCAGTCCTGTATCGTGATACGCATCGAATCATGGCCTCTGTATCGGGATACATATCATATTGTGACTTTGCTGGTGATACACAGCCCTAATGTGCAGTGGACACAAACTCTAATACTCTGTTTCGAGTGGCTGTGCAAATCCTTTTTTGAATACCTCAGTCAAATGGTTATTTGAATGTGGTCAGAATAGCAAACATAAAATGTATGGAATCAGATTTCCAACTTCACATTAGTAGATGATTGAAATCCAGATTTCCAGAGATTGCAAAGCAAAATATTAGACTATGAAATCTCTAGAGCTCTATATCAATAAAACCTTCCCGATTTACAAAATTGTCCATGCAGTTTCCTTTTATTCTGACCATTCATGAATTGGCACTTTGATGTTTATACTTTATTGATGCCAGTTTTGAGGGTGGCCTGAAACAGAGTGCCTCATGCCACCCTCCTCCATTACTTGGGTCTTGTTTGATCTTGCCATGAAACTGCATCTTAAGTAATTGGATAGCTATCTGATTGCAATTCAATTGTCCCAAACCCCATAAAAGCACTTGGGAGTGTTTACATGGACAATTTTATGTGCTTTAAACCAATAGAATGGCAGTTGTATAACTAGCTGATTACTCAACACACTTTTTAATGCCAAAGGTAATGAGGCCCATTGGTGGCCAATACACTCTCTAGTCACTATTGGCTCATTTCCTCCAAGTGGTACGGGTCAGTACAGTACGGTACGATTCGGGGCCGAACACCCTGATCCAGCTTGCGTTTACACGGGCAACAGTACACTTACTTGATAGGCATGGTGTATGCCGGAAAGTAGCGATCGACGATAAAGCACGACAATAAGCACAACTCTGCCTCCTTTTGTTAAATGTAAGTTTTAATGAACAATAATAGCCATTATAAAAGTATAAGTACAAAGTATGAGAGGCTTATATAAGAGGAAATAAAGACAAAAGCATACAATTCAGTCAAACATATGCTACAAAGTCAGCGCTGTACTACAGTAAAGTTCAAAATAAATATACAAAGTTAAACATAACTTTGTGCTCTGCCAAAACTATATGACCAGGAACAAATAATAGATTAATGAGACCACGAATGCCTGTTAAATATACCCAAAACTAATTGTATCTCATGTTTAATCACTACAGAGACATCAGAGCCAGCGGCAAATGTCAGAAGGATTAGCCGAGCTAAGGCTACTCTAGGCGGATACATGAGCACTGAGCGCCTGGTGATCACCTAGAGCTCCGAAATCAGCATAGCAAATTTTCAAAAAGGCGCCATCTTTATAAATAAACCACAGATTTGAGTTTTAAACAACTACATTCTCACCTGGAAAAACTCTTAAAACTACATTTCATGACACAATAACAGTAATATTTTGAAAATTATGCAGGTTTATGGGCAATGGCGTTTCACAAGTCCACAAGAATAGAAAAGAACGCATATTAGGAAATGGCTATTGTCTGTGTGGAAATATATAATTCACTTATTTTTTTGTTTTTGCACACTCTGATGTAAATAAGCCCAACACTCATGGACAGCAGAGCAGAACGAATGAAGGAGAAGCTTTATCCCCTTGTATAATGCAAAAGTGACGATTCTAGTCAACCAATCAATGTTCTGCAGTGAGTTTAGCGCCGCCCTATTGGTACCCTTTGCTGTGCTAGGTACCCCAACAGAAGGGTACCAAAAAAGTGGTACAGTATGGTTCGCTATTTTGGTACCATTCTTCTGACAACGGAAACGGACATAATTGCCGCTCGATGGAAACAAGCCATAAGTGTCTTATGCTGCATACAGTTATGGTAGTTAAGCACTGATGTCTGCATAGTTACTGAAGCGACCCATGTAGGCATGACTGAAAATCAGCATTCAGCCTGTTCACATTTGACAGTCAGCCCTGTAGATCACATTTAGAAAAAACAAATAGAACTTTTATGATTTAAGACACACAGTTTACGCTATTTGTTGCAGTATGCTTTATATAGAGTATTTTCAAAATTTGACTGCATTAGGTTATTTTGAGGGGCAAAAGTTCCTCTATTAAAATAAAAACAAAAATAAAAAAAACAGAACAAAAACAAAATAGTAATTTTCTTTATTGCTGAAGTGTACGATTAGAGCAAGAGGAATAACAAACAGTTGTATAGTGAATTAATTAGAGCAGTGTCTGATAGGAAATTGGGTGTATTGTCTTGCTCTCACTCACAGTAAGTCATTTGTTAAAGCACAAAAAGTTTAAAATCTGAAGCGTTATGATGTAAAATGAAGAAATATTTCATATTCTGCACTTCGCCACTAATCAGGTAATCAAATTTGTGACATTGATCTTGTGAAACTTTGTACAGTTGGTCAGATGTTGTTCTTCCATTAAAGCACAAGATGCTCTTTGGATTACTCTAAAATCCGTAAGGGTAATTGATAACATTATCCTTTGGCTTGATTGTGTTATCAAACAGCTAATAATGTGTTGCTAATGTTGCACAAACCATGTTCCAGCAAGTTGACGAGACTGATGTGTTTGTGACGGTAGAAAATGGGGCTTTTTCAAATCACATTTTTGAAACACTGCCGTTTTAAGGAGAAAATGCTTAACAATAGTGTTGACTGATTTTGATCATGGTTTGTCTTTATGCCTATTAAAAAAACAGATAGAAAAGTAAATAATGTTAAAAACTTGATTTTCACCACAGGGTGAAAATGGATGCATTATAGAAGCATGTTCGTTATTGGTCACAGATATTACTTCCCTATTGTATATACATTACAAATGTACCTGAATCCAAATGTACAATAATGCAGTTATGTGTAACCTGTAATCTCTCTTTCTATCCATGCTAAGAGTTTAAATGTGTCAGAGATGGAAAATGCAAGCATGAGGAACTTCAAATATGCTATCAGCAGCCCACTTCTAAACCTTTCAAAAAGCCTTTTTTTCTAATGTGCAGGCAAAGTGTTGGTCATCAAGTTTATTTTGTGTAGGAAACCACCATAAGTGATCCATTAACATTACGGCGTATGGTTTGTTCACTCACTGTGTTGGCTGTCATTCATGGGCCGTGTTCAGAGTGTTTTTAAGCTGCCTCTTCTACCGGCTCTATATATTTACTCTGTCATTTTACCTCGTATAACCCTGCTGACTCAGAGGAGTCTGTGTATCCCAGCGTCTCATATTAAAAACCGAGAGCAGCTCAGCGGAGGGGCAAGAGCTGTTGTCAGGAAGAGCAGTTGTAGAATATGGGTCAAAGATTTATTGAGCCATCTCCTTGTTAGTGTAGAGGGCAGGTGAGTAATTCCCCCTATGTTTGCCACTTGTAATTAGTTTTTAATTTATTCTAGATGTTTCCTAACAGATGCTGAAGGCATTGGAGCAATTTGGAGTGCTCCATTTGTTATTTAAAATGAGTAAATGTGATTCTTCCTCTGGTGATCATTGATGTGCGTCCTGTGCACCGCCGTTCATCTCTACATTGATGTGACAGTAATTCAAGCAGATTTCCTTCTAATCTCAATAACGGTGACTTGTGTCTCTGGAACAAATCCTGAGGATTTATCCCCACTAAGGGCAATTAGCAAATTAATTCCCACCAAAATAATTTTCCTTCAGGATTTTGTTTTTGTAGTGTGATAAACAGTAACAATACCCATTTTTTTCCAACAAATAAAACTTGTTGCAGATATGTTTAATTATACATTGTCATATGCACAGCCATTTAGTATAGGCTGATTTACATTTTGTCAAATGTAAAAATTACACATAACAGTAACAGTTCAATAACATTAGGGCTGGGCGATATGACGATATTATCATATATCGACGATGTCTCGTAAGTATCGCAATGTCGATGTCAGTCAGGTAACAGATGATTATCAACATTATCAGAAAAAATGACAAATGATAAACCTAGTAAGTTGCAAAAAAATATTTTACATAGCCCCATAGTCACCATACAGGTCTTTTTTGCATGCAAGAAATGAAATAATTTAGTAGGAGGTTTGGGAATCGAAAAGCTATTCCAATTTTGGAAATCAGATAAGATGCGTAAGGTCAGGAATCGAATTACTGGTTATAAAATTAAATTTCGATTCTTCTTCTCGATTCCTGTATGCGCATTTATTGTGATTTCAAAAGATTCAACTGCAAGAAGATGAAATAGAACTCGCTTCTGCACTCACACACTGTTTTCTGTGCTGCGCACACACACACACACACACACACACACACACAGAAAGCGCACGCACAAAAGCCACCTCTTATATACACGAACATTGGACTGAACTCTCTTTCTCGCATTCTTACACATTTGAATCAACAAATACACAGAATTATATCAAAATATCCCATACATAAAATTGGTTATGTCTTAAGTGAACGTAAAGAGTTGAGAAAAAAAGCAAGGGTGTATTGCAAGTAGGGCTGAACGATTAATTGCATTTGCGATAATATCGCGATGTGAAAACACGTTTTTTCAACCGGAGAGGCTGCGATTAAACTGTCACATGACACGCAAGAGTAAAGAGGTGTGTTTGACTTGAAGATCGATCGGTGTATGACATCAATGCACAGCGAGAGAAAGCATAAAGGCCCGGGTATACTTCACTTTCCGTGTTACGTTCCGTCTCGCGCACAGCCGCGTCTGCGCAGCTTTTAAAGCATACTCAACCGTGGATGAGTGTGGACGGACGAGCTCGACACATGCTCAGTACCACCTACTTGACTTGTGCTCTCACGCATGCGCTGTTGTACGCGCACCGTCCGCGCGGTCTCAAAAAATTGCCTGCACGCGGACGGGGTGCGCGGCTGTCCGCGAGCCCTCCTGATGACGAAAATGACGTAGTGCGGACGGTGTGCGGGCGCGGACGGCCGAAGTATACTTTGGCCTTAAGGAGACGTCTGCTCTCTTGTAGCTCTCGCGGTCCTTTGATGACACACACCTATCAGAGGAAGCATCAAGTTGGCACACTACAGTGTTGCCAAGTCCGCAGTTTGCCTCCAAAAACGTGATATGTAGCCTCCTGAAATGCGACTCTTATCAGGGGAACCCCTCCAAAAAACATTTATTTTACCCCCCGGAATGCGATTTGTACTGGTGGACCCCCCTCGAAATGCAACTGGACTCGTTTTGGGCTAGTTTTGAGTAGCAATTGGGCGGGTTGTGTTGTGAGAACCTGGCAACCCTGGCACGCGGAAATGTTTGAAATGTTTTCTTATTTATTTAAAGTCTGTCTAAAGTTTACAGACAGTGTTTAAAAAGAGCAATCCACATGTTTACATAGGCCTATATGTTTATTACAGTGACTTTGAATTACCTAAATACTGAGTGTGGGAAAACAACAGATTTGTTTTTATATTTCTGCAATCTACTTTAGTTTGTGTGATTTGTTACTGACTTTCATATTAATGTTTACACCAGGCTTATTTGTCAGTGCTTTATGTTGCCATAATTATTACATGCTTACAAGGCTTGAAGTTCAACAAATCAGTCAGTATACTACTGTGATTGTAGTTGTTAAATAAAAATGTCATTCATATCAATTCATGCATCACCTAATTTCACTGTAACATATAGGCCTGGCCTACAGAAAAGAAAATTTATATTTAATCTAATATTGTGTTGGTCATATACAATGATTTATTGTTTGTCTTTGTTGAATAATACAGAACATAAAGAGCTTTAAAAAATAATCGCATATTAAATTGCAATCGCAATATTGGTAAAAAAAATCGCAATTAGAATATTTTCCAAAATCGTTCAGCCCTAATTGCAAGGGTGTATTGGTCACTGATCTTGACTGAATCACTTTTGTAACCTCAGTTTATATTTTTTTTTGCCTGTTGTTCGGAGCTGAATACTGTAATGGCAATGTGCATCTGTGTATGCGATTATTTTGGAGATGCATTCCAATATAATTTATCCGTATTTAGGGTATAGGCCTATTCTATTTTGATCTGCAGTTTAATAAAAGTTAAACAGAAAAAAGACATAGTAGCACTGCCTGTGTTTTTGAATATTTCTTTAAACAGATTCCTTCACAGCCTATTCATACAGCACACATAGTGCAAAATTATAATTTTGTTTATAATTTTTGTTTTGTTGCAAACAGATGAAGACATTATAGTACTCATTACAGTATTATAGTCTCAGTTCACCCCTCAACATTTCACGCTTTCGGAGTTTCGGCAGCGAATATTATATTGTGGGAGTTGTGTTTTTGATTAATAAAATAAAAATTATAAAAATTAAAATACAAAAATGAAATTTAAATTACCCCTGCTTCTAAATAAATAAAGCAGTTATTTTTATTTAGTTAAAAACAAGCCAAAAGACACCTCCGAACTAGGCTACCAGAAAGGAAAAAAATGTTTTTGGTCAGAATTCGTTTTTAATCCCTGCATGATTTTAGTCATACATGATAAATATCAAATAGCCTACGTTATAGCTTGACTACAAGTTTAAAAACAACGCTACAATTATTATAATCGAGAAAATTAAACTTACCATCATGAAAACCAAACTTTAATGTGGCAATAATTTAGACCAAACTGAAAATGGTGTGCGATTATGGTGCATGTCGGCAGTGATGTCTCGGCGGGGGCAGGGCGTGGTGGAAGTGGGGCTTGGGTAGACGATATTATTGGATATCGCAATATTTTTTAAGGCGATTATCGATATGATATTTTTGACATATCGCCCAGCCCTAAATAACATATCTTTTCGAATCTGACACATTAACCTACTTTCAGTTGTAGTACTTAGGAAAATTCAGTTCAGTTCGGTTGGCAAATCTTTCATCCAAGCTTTTCCAGTAAAAGAAGTGAGTTTTCTATGATTTTCCAAGATTCAGTTTAGTCTAATTCATGTAAAAGGACCACACTATTCAGTTTGCAAGTATTTACATATATACACTCACTTGCCACTTAGGTACACCTTAAGTACCGGGTTGGACCCCCTTTTGCCTTCAGAACTGCCTTAATTCTTTGTGGCATAGATTCAACAAGGTGTTGGAAACATTCCTCAGAGATTTTGGTCCATATTGACATGATAGGATCACGCAGTTGCTGCAGATTTGTCAGCTGCACATCCATGATGCTAATCTCCCGTTCCACCACATCCCAAAGGTGCTCTATTGGGTTGAGATCTGGTGACTGTGGAGGCCATTTGAGTAAAGTGAACTCATTGTCATGTTCAAGAAATCAGTCTGAGATGATTTGAGCTTTGTGACATGGTGCATTATCCTGCTGGAAGTAGCCATCAGAAATCACTGTAGTCATAAAGGGATGGACATGGTCAGCAACAATACTCAGGTAGGCTGTGGCGTTTAAACGATGCTCGGTTGGTACTAAGGGGCCCAAAGTGTGCCAAGAAAATATCCCCCACACCATTACACCACCACCACCAGCCTGAACCGTTGAGACAAGGCAGGATGGATCCATGCTTTCATGTTCTTTACGCCAAATTCTGACCCTACCATCTGACCCTACCATTTCCTACCATCCGTGTTGTACGTTCAGAGATGGTATTCTGCATACCTTGGTTGTAATGAGTTGTTATTTGAGTTACTGTTGCCTTTCTATCATCTCTAACCAGTCTGCTCATTCTCCTCTGACCTCTGACATCAACAAGGCGTTTTCATCTACACAACTGCCGCTCATTGGATATTTTCTCTTTTTCGGACCATTCTCTGTAAACCCTAGAGATGGTTATGCGTGAAAATCCCAGTAGATCAGCAGTTTTTGAAATACTCAGACCAGCCCGTCTGGCACCAACAACCATTCCACGTTCAAAGTCACTTAAATCCCCTTTCTTCTCCATTCTGATGCTCAGATTGAACTACAGCAAGTCGTCTTCACCACATCTAGATGCCTAAATGCATTGAGTTGCTGCCATGTGATTGGCTGATTAACAATTTGTGTTACCAAGCAATTGAACAGGTGTACCTAATAAAGTGGCCGGTGACTGTATATATATATATATGTGTGTGTGTGTGTGTGTGTATAATATATATATATATATATATATATATAAAATATACCACTGTAGCATGACGCTTTAGAAATCATTGTAATATGCTGATTCTGTGCTCATTTCTCATTATCTGCAATATTGAAAACAGTTGTGCTGCCTAATATTTTTGTGAAAACCATGATACAAAATTACATAACATTATAGTTGCAAGTTAACTACATAAACTATCAGTATTTATTTGAAATAACCTTTTGTAACATTATAAATGTGTTTACTGCCTCTTATGGTCAATGTAATGCATCCTTCCTGAATAATTGTGTTAATTTCTTTCAAAAAGTAAAACTTTACCTCAAGCTTTTTAACAGTAGTGTGTGTTATATTTTATGTAATATTCAGTTTGTTTATTTCACTGTGCCACTCCTAAATAGTGATGCTGGAAGCACTGGTTTGCGCAATGTGCACATGTATACTGGGGTTGGGCCAATAGACGATGCCATCGTCCATCGCCGATGGCTGACAGACATCACAATGTTGAGCTGGCATCGTGATTCTCCCCTCCCCCTCCCGCAATCCGCCGCACCTCAATTCCGTGTTCGGAAAGAAAATTAAGTGTACAATGGAACCCCTAGAGAGAATAAATAGCCTACGAGATGGGAGGATAAAAAAATTATTTCAGTACTTTTCTCTCGCAATTATATCGTTGGGTAATTATATTGTAAATCAGTTGGGGAGCCGCTATTAATATGCAGGGCATTGAAACGGCTTTCGAATGCACGCTGTCATTTTACTTTCACTTTTGAGATTAGCGATCACACGGACTCTATAATACGTAGCGGCAGTACTTACCACACATTTTACAAGATTAGATGTTTGTCAGTGGTGCTCAGGATCTGCAAATCATTTGCCATCGTCCTATCAGTCATCTCTCCTTACTTTGTGTATGTGGTAAGTGAACTTTCATGTAGGCTATTGTAATGTAACAGGCTACCGCTATCAAGCGGCTAACCGTGTCCCTTTAGTGGCTCCGTAGAACACGTTATTTGTTTTCCGTGCATTTCTGCATACGGATTCACGCTTCAGGCACACCCCTAACCCCGCCCCCCCAATGTCATCGTCCATCACGATGTTTCACTGTAGACATCGTCCGATGCCAATTTGGTAGATATCGCCCAACCCTAATGTATACACATGTGCATTAGGTGTTAATGAGCCATTTCTGTTGTCATTGTGGTAATAAAAACACTGACGTGCAATGGAATTTTTGGACTGAAAATGCCGTATATGTGGTCATGGAATGCACATAATTGTTTTTCTTGAAAAAAGTGGCTTAAGAATTTTTGGAGCATACAAAAGTGCCATTTGTGACTTGCAATTGCTTTATTGCAGTGTACATGCATTGTTTTCTGTTCCATTCAACTGTACCCAGCATGGTGCCACCACTAAACCTGTGCAACCAGTCCTCAAATTCCTGGCCCAAAGCGTGAACTGTTCCTTGTGCTGCAATATATGAACATCAGCTCAAGCGTTGCAAAATGTCTGGATCACAGAGGTTCCCATAGATGCAAGATTGCCGTCAAACTAGTGTTTCTAACTCTTGACTTTCCGTTCTGTTACGCTCCGTCGAAATGTTTTTGAGTGCAAGAATGCATCTTTTGTAAACATTCAGACAGAGACTGTCTGCTCAACCTGCACAAGATGTCTTTGAACAAGCTTAGCAAGTGAAGTAAAAATCTGATTCCACTATTTGCTGTTTGTTTTGTTCATGAATTTATTTTTTTTGTCTTAAAGTCCTCCTGTAGTCAGAAATGTTATCCCTTAAAACTCATCTTTGATCATCAAAATTACATTTTTCTCATGCCTTAAAATAGCTTGAATGTAACTCTACACCCTTGCCTCATTTACTATACACGGATCTAAGAATATGCAAATTAGCCCCACCTCCACTCAGTCACACTAGCCAGTGCCTCCTGAACCACGGATAATGACTGATAAAACTAGGGCTGAACGATTTTGGAAAATCTAATTGTGATGTAATTTTTTTTTTTTTTTTTTAACCAATATTGTGATTTAATATGCAATAATTTTTTTAAAGCTCTTTATGTTCTGTATTATTCAACAAAGACAAGCAATAAATCATTGTATAGTATGACCAACACAATATTAGATAGATTAAACATCAATGTTCTTTTCTGTAGGCCAGGCCTATATGTCACGGTGAAATAAGTTGATGCATGAATTGATATGAATACTATGTTTTTATGTACTATGTTTTTACTAGCGGACAACTACAGTGGAGACTGTAACAGTCGTTAAAGTTACTTACTTGACGATGTTGTGTCCTCAACATGCCTTGAAGACTGAAATGCAGTTGTGATTTTTAATAAGTTTGTGATTCTTAATTCACGCCTGCGAGCATATGCGAGTGACGTGCGGCCGCCAATGCGGGAGAGGTGGGTCTGACTCCGGGCTACTTTTACACTGTTGCCGCGGGTTGTTATTATTCAAGTTAGCGGTTCTAAATCAGTGTTAATTTCGTCAACGAAGATGATGACGAAAAATATTCATTAACGAACATTTTTTCTGTGACTAAGACGTGACGTTGACGAGCTAAAAATAATATCTGTTGATAAAAACTATGACGAAATGTATGCCGCGTCTTCGTTAACAAGACGAGACGGGACTAGAATGTTATTTGAGGACTACCGGACATTCAAAATACATCCTATAGGCTAAGTTAACTGTCTTGTCTTTCAAAATGTGCGTCCCTGTCATTGGATTGCGATCGGATAAGAGCGTTTGTATATCTAGTCTCAGTATGGCAGCCGCAGTGGATGGACAGGCTACCAAAAAGCGAACTAGCGATCTGAAACAATGGCCTCAGGTTAGAGAGAGGGTGACTTGACGTCCCGTTTTTCCCGGGAGTCACAATTCTTTGTCGATTAACTTAAAGATAGTGAAGGCGGGAGAGGCGGAATCGCGCTGATAGAAGTGCTCTCTCGCGCACGCTCCACTTCTTCAGTTCTCACACAGCGTGCGATCAGTTCTCAGTGATCAAATACACACACAGCAGTCCAAATGTCCATCGTGTAGAGTATCTCACATAAATACAGTCAGTTATGGCTTAAATGAACGTAAACAGGTGGGTGAAAACTGAATGTGTCAGTATTACATGCATGCCTTCCGTCTTAAAGGGACAGCATTACTAATTAAATACCTATCTGTGTCATTAATGTTAACCAACAAAAGATGTTAAATGTAAACATGTTAAGTAAACCTACTGTATCTTAAAAATTAGTTTAATTTGTATCTCAACCCAAAAATGAAAATTGTCATCAATTATTCCAGTTTTTCCATATTCAATCCTTGATTCAAATTTCTCATGAGCTTAATTGATTTGGTCTAAAGAGAGAAGAATTAATGACTATTTCTGTTAGAAGACTACATATAAAATAGCTACCTAAATAAATGTTGGTAACTGCAGTTTGACTAAAAGTAATGATTAAAAGTTGACAAAAATGTAATGACTTTTCGTCGACTAAAACTAGACTAAAACTATGCAAGACTCAAATGACTAAAATGTGACTAAGACTATTAAGCATTTTCGTCTCAAGACTAAGACTAAATCAAAAATGCCTGTCAAAATTAACACTGTTCTAAATTCACGTTAAACCATGGCTTCATGGGTTTTTTGCTCTATTTTGTTTTTGGTTTTGTGCTGGTAATCCTATTGGTATATTTGCATGCGATCTCTATGCTATGATCTCTAAGCGCGCCGCGTTTGTATAAATGGAGAGAGGGATATACTAGCAATCTATCCCTTGATGTGATTGGTTATTGAGTTTTGTGACGTAGCAAACCGAGGGCTGTTTCAAATGGCATTTCTGGGACTGCCAATAGGAAACTACAGATTTAAGGAGAAAATACTCAGCAATGGTGTTGATTTAATGGATTGGCACATGGTTTGTCTAAAAGCGAATTAAAAACACTACATAGACAAATAAACAACATAAAAATTTTGATTTTCACTAAAGGGGGACTTTAAGTGATGGTGATGACACTGTGTGTGTTTTGAATAATTTCACAACACTCATCACATCACTTTAGTGCCATATTCAAACACGATCTTAGTTGTGGTTGTTTCAGGAAGAAGTTGGGAAACCGCCCTCTACCACATCCTGTTTTAGAGCCCTTCTGTGTTAATCATGCTCACTACTTTACGGTTGTTGTTTTGGTTAACCACAACTCTTGCTAGTGTTTTTTTTTTTTTTTTTTTTTTTTAACCATATGGTTGCCTGTGAATTAGCTTCTGCAAACAATATGAAGTCCCATCTGTGGATCTCACTTTTTTGGGCTATATTAAACCAATTTTATATCTGTTATAAACCTCCAATGTTTATCATCTTCTGTTGATAGTCAGCTGCCAGCCTGTGACTGCTGGTTGTGGTTTATGCTTTATACTTTGGGTTGAGTGTAAAGTCTTGTGAGTGATCAATGAAGCAAGCCTCCGCTCTCACTGCAGGCAGTCCATGTCTTAACCGGCCTCCTCTGTGGTTTTCCTTTCCAGGTGCCATTCTCGGCCGATCAGAGACACAAGAGTGTGTGTTCTACAACTACAACCCCAGCTCGGAGAACCGAGGAAATCGCAGCGGTATTGAGTCTTGCGTGGGAGAGAAGGACAAGAGGCTTCATTGCTTCGCAACTTGGCGAAATGTGTCAGGATCGGTTGAAATAGTAAAGCAAGGCTGCTGGCTTGATGATGTCAACTGCTATGACAGGTAATCTCTAGTGGTTTTACGCCTGTTTGACATTACCAAGAAACCAAGATAGTCTGATACAAATAACTGAAGTGGGGAGGAAAAAAAAATGCCCATTTCTGATTAATTGACTGGTACTTTTTAAAATTGATATATTCATTAAAAAAATTGGATAGATTTTGTTTTTGTTTTTTAATTAATTGTCTTAATGTGGTCCATTGAGTGCTAACTGCACTAACTTTAATTAACTTTATTCAAGGGTTAGTTCACCCAAAAATGAAAATTCTGTCATTAATTACCCACCCTCGTGTCGTTCCAAACCCGTAAGACCTTCGTTCATCTTCGGAACACAAATTAAGATATTTTTTATTTAATCCGAGAGCTCTCAGACCCTCCATAGACAGCAAGCATACTAACATGATCAAAGTCCAGAAACGTAGCAAGGACATTGGTAAAATAGTCCATGTGACAATGATTCAAGAATGATTCAGACTGGTAACTCAGCAGTTTATGAGGCTTTTTGACCTCTGTCACTGTTAATCAGCATCATTTTAAGTGTCAGGTTCTGTAGTCACATCACAGATTTCCCTCCAAATAATGATTGTTTTGATTTTACTTATAGAGACTGTGGTTGAACCTTTCAGAAGCACACATACGATCAGCTTTTATTTTTGACTGTATCGTTGTTTCTAAAGCTGTAACTGACTGTAGTGAAGATGTTTTTGCTGCTGACGTGCGTTTTTTTACTTGTTTGTGCAATTATTGTCAAATTAGATTCATGTATTAACTAAAGGGCTATAAATATTGCATTGTGTGGTGCACTACCATTCAAAGTTTGTACTCAAGATTTTTAAATACATTTGTTATATAGAAAATATGCATTTCATTGGATCAAAAATCACAGTAAAGACATTCATAATTTTACGAATTTTTAACCTAATAAGAAGGTGATATTTTTTTTTTTTTTTTTTTTTTTTTTTTTTTGAGTAGCAAATCAGCATATTAGAATAATTTCTTAAGAATCATTTGACACTGAAGACTTAAAATTTTAATATTATTTCACAACATTTCTGTTTTTATGATATTTTTGAATAAATTCAGCCTTGGTGAGACTTCTTTCAAAAAAACTAAAAAATCGTACAAACCCCAAACGTTTCAAAAGTAGTGTATGCTTCTTTTTTTTTTTCTTTTTTTTTTTTTTCAAGCATTGTTTAACTTCAAAATTGCCTAAATGGTCTAAATTGTCCATGGCCAATGCTACGTACATTACAGAGAGATTACTCCACACATTAATTTAACCAAATACTTCCTTCTCAAGATTTCACAGTATTTCAGATAAAGGCTTGTGTAAACATGTTTCCATGTTGAGGTTGTGAACCTTGTAACCTCCATCCATAATAGGGGAGATATTAAAAACAGTTTTATCAGCCCATCTGCCCCATGCAACAGGTAGCACTGCTGGCAGATCAGGAAGTGTTTCTCCTGAACGGAGGTGTTTTGATAGCGTGCAAAGGCAGCAGCACTTCACTTGTCCTAACATGCTGCTGAACCCGTTTACCTCATTCGTTGGAAGGATTTGTTTTTTTATTTATTTATTTATTTTTTTCATGCACATTGCACTGCTATGTCAAGTCCTTAGGTAGCTAAGCAAGTATTGCAAACGCTTTATGGCGCGTGTGCGTCGCAAGCAGGAATGGACTCACTTTTCTGACTAAATGCCTCTGGAATGTCATCCATTCCCCTTTTATTTGTTCATTTGCACCTGTGTGTGCGCGTATCTTAAGGATTATTGGTGTGCTGCTAAGCTTTGTTTATCTTCTTTAAGCCAACCTGAAAGCTCTGCTTTGATGTGGGCTGCCAGTTTTTAAAAAAGTATCTCTTTGGCACAGGCTTTTTCTGCCCATGTGTATTTATCCGTTTGTTTGCTCTCTAACCCAAGCAAAATCCAAATAAACCTTGCAGCATACATTTCTTAATTATCTCCAAATGTGATGCCATCTTTATTTTATTGCCAAAATTATTTTTATGATTCAGAAAAAAATAGTGCTTCCGATCAATCTTTTTCGTTATTTTTAAATCAAATTAATTACATAACATTTAATTAAGCAAATGAATTACATGTAATCAATATGTACTGTTGTGTACCTTCATTGTGTTTTTTGGTGAACTGATGAAACATTGAAAATATGTCATCCCCTAGAAGTTTCAGTGGTTGAAAAATGGACTGTTGTATTTTGTTCTATTAGTGTGTCAAATTGAAATAGTTCTGCAAATGTCCATAAAAGAACAACAGTTGTGGGCTGACAGATCTGCTTGATCTCTATCTTACAGCACTGAGTGTGTTGAGAAGAAGGAGGACCCGGATGTGTTCTTCTGCTGCTGCGAGGGCAACATGTGCAACGAGAAATTCTTCTATAACCCTGACATTCAGCCAGTTCAGAGTAAGGCTCCCCTCAGCGACACAAACAGCAAAGTCTTTAAGGGTATTGGAAGTTCTTCAGTTATACCCCTTCCTCTGATGTAATTGTGCTGTCGGTGTGAAACCCTCCTTTATGTATTTGTCTCCTCATAACCTATATTGCCTCATTATCAAAATCATCAATTACCTCGAAGACTGTTCATGTCAAAAAAATCATAACAGGCTCACTGCTTTTTCCTCTCATTGTAGTGTTTTTTTCAGTGTTTCATTTCCTGAATTATTTGTGTTGCAACCCTTTTTTCTGCCACAATTCAATGCATATGTGCTGTGTAACTGTACAGTGCATGTAGAGTCTGTACATCATTGGTGTGTGCTACATGTTATTTATGTACATAAATCTTTAATGAAAATCTTTAATTAAAACATGCACATTAGGAAGACCACTTACAACGTACGCACTTTCTCTATTACTGTGTGTTATGATATTTAACATCCTTTATGCATTTAGCAAAACATCATAACATATCAATGTTACGATGTTTATATTAAATTAACTGGCTGTTTTTGGTACTGGTTTTCTAAAGTGTTATGGTGTAAATGTTCATTATTATTTCCTGTTGGAATATTGCAGCTGAAGTTGGTTCTGCATGTTTTTTTGGTCTGTTTTCAATATCCTTCTAAGAAAATGACATTGATAAGCTTCGGTTTCTCTGAGCTATTTGAGTTTTGATAGTATCTCATGGGTGTGCAATTTAGCTTTTGAATAGATGTTCCAGTTAGTTCATTGTGCCTTCTTTCTATAGTTTTACCTTGATTTTAACATTTTGTAAATATCAAATTACAGATTTGCTTTTAAGCAAAAGATGTTAGGGACTTGGATTTATTCATTCATTTTGTTCAGATAATTTTATATTTCTTTGATGAAAAGATATGCTTATCTTGACCCAGCCACCAAATCACCACTGACAAAAGCTCTGTTAATTATTCTATACATTGGCTCGTATTCATATCTTCATTTCTCGTGACCACTGCACAGCTCAGTGGCTGCAGATTAATCTGCTTTTGAATGAAGAGCTTGTTGTCTGTCTCGTATGTTATCTTACTGATGCAGCTCATCAGGCTTTTTCATGTTTCATAACCTTTACTTTTAGCTTTACTTCAGTGCGGATGAAGTTCTTTTCAGAGCGGGAGGTTTCTCTGTAAAATCGAAATTGATTCTTGTGATGTTGCTGCAACCGGAGGCTTTTATAAATTCAGGTGCTATTTAATCGGAATCGCAAAGCATGCTAAGCATGCCTGTGTGAACAAGCTCAGACACATTGGATGGATCTAAAGCAGATGCAAGCGATGAACATGAAATATCTGGCTTAAGCATATTTTTGAAAATAATCATGGAGTAGCTGTAAAAGTTATCAGAACGTTTGCTAGGTGTTTTAGAGGCAGAAATGCATCTGTTTTTCTTTTTTTATTAGGGGTTCAAGCATGCAGTGCTGAAACCCTATTGTAAATTAAGATTTTTATTATTATTCTTCCACTGTAAAACTGATTGTGCAGACCAAACCGTAAGGCCTAGAAACTTGAAACTTTGCCAGATGATAGATCTCAATTTGGGGAGAACCTGACAAAGACTCACCACCATCGGCCAATAGGTGGCGCTACAGCGAACAAAAAAAGTGAAATTGCTCATATCTCCTAGACCGTTTGTCATAGATTTTTTTGAATTTTGTCCAAAACTTACTTTTGCGAACTAGTCCTAGGTTTTTCGTCCGATCGGAACCAAACCAGTGCATGAATATTCTCTGAATAGTGAATATCAATAATTATCCAAAAAAAAAAAAAATTAAATTTCGACTCACTGTCGCATAGGGATGCCAAAATGTTCGTAATGGGCGGGGCCACTTTTACTAAAATGGCTGTAAGCCATGAACGGAATTAAATATCTTCACCAAACTTGGCACACATGTGTAAGAGCTCAATCTTTGGTCAAATAAAAAAAAAAAATTGCGTAGCTCTGCCACTTCGTTCCGCTATAAGATGGAAAAAAACTAAAAACGGCTATAACTATGCAAGCGTTAGTCCAACTGACCTGAAAATTGGTTTGCAGTGTATTTGTCCAATGTGCCATAAGGCTCTGTGAGGACATTGGCGTATCTCAAAAAACATGGTTGCCATTGGCCAATGACGTTTGAGCACCTATTACACAAGGTTAATGGAGGCCGATCGAAACGGAACTCGGTGGGCATGTTCGACCCATGGCCCTAAAGGTCTGTAAGAATTTTGAAAGAAATCGGCCACTAGGGGGCGAAATTGCATTTTTCTAGTACATAAATGATTGTATATTGCACGATTTTTCACACATACACTCAGTCTTCATATCATTTGATGGATCTCCTCATGCTGAGAAACTTTGCCTCAAGAACCACTTCTGTCAATCAAATAATTCATTAATTATTCTCAATTATGTTAAAAACCTACTTTTGCGAACTAGTCCTAGGTTTTTTTGCTCAATCTCGATCAAACCACTGCAGTAATATTCTCTGGACTCTCTAGATCAATAATTATCAAAAAAATGTTGAATTTTGTCCTTTGGTTTGCTATAACGGGGTCATTTATAAAGGGGTGTGGCCAAATATACCCAAAAGCCTATAAAACCTAAACGAAAACTCAAAACTTTACGAAACTTGGTGAAAATGTGACACATGACTCGTAACAAGCATGCAAAGTTTCATGGAGATCAGCCCATAGGTGGTGCTATAACAGTTAACAAGAATTCAAAAACACAATATTTCAATTGTAAATGACATTAAATTGTAATAAAAAAGTTCATACATTCACACATATACCAGATCTTCATATCATATGATAGATCTCCTCATTTTGAACAACTTTGCCTCCGGGACCAATGCTGTCAATTAAATTAAATATTCAAGATTATTTTAAAAAACTACTTTTGTGAGCTAGTCCTACGTTTTAAACTCAAAATCACTGCAGTACTATTCTCTAGATTCTCTAGGTCAATAATTATCAAAAAAAAAAAAAAAATGTTGAAAATTTGCATTTGGACAACTATAAACCTGTCATTTTATAATATGTTCTTTACATGGTGTACTCAAAGGCCTATAAATCCTAAAAGAAAGCCCACAACTTCTCAAAACTGTGTAAAATGATGCATAATTTCATTCTAAACAAACATGCAAAATTTAAGAGAGATTGGGCAAAAAATAACACTAAAATAGTTATAAAGGTTAAAAACACAGTGTTGTATGAGAAATTACAATTATAACCACTAGATGGCAGCGGAAGACCACTAATGGGCTCATTAAACGCACTAAAACAGTACTGTTCATAGGTTTCTTATGGATTCATGCTTAGACATAAAATCACTGTTATAACATTTAAAATCACATTGAGTCAAAGTTTACCTTTTTGTTCATACAGACATATCAGTTTTTACAATTATGCCGGATTATGATTACAGTGAAACCTGAAAATTACATATAAACTCTTAAAAAGTGAAGACTTGCAATACGTATTGTCACCTATCATTTTTTTTATCAAATATCTATATCTGCAACAAAATGTGTATATATATGCCTGTGTGTGTGTGTGTGTGTGTAAGCATGCTTATTGAGTATTAATATACTAGTTTAATCATACTAGTTTAATCATTAGTGTGTGTGTGTCTGTGTCTGTGAGCCTATTCTCCATTTTGGATGTGTTTTACTGTCAGCCATACATCCAGGTTGGCCAAGACCACCTTAAAGGCCTTAAAGTGCTTGAACCCCGGTAATCACTGCTTGCAGCTATATTTATTATTATTATTCTTACCTTTAAGTAAACTGTACCGTACATTCACATTAGTTTTGTTGTAAAAAAAAAAATGGAAGGCAACTTTATATTTTACAAAAAGTAGGCCTACTACTTTTAGCATCGTTAAACCAAATTGTAAGGCTGAATCAACAGTAATGTTGAATTTTTATGTGCGTTTGGGAACAGAGTGATTGAATAAATAGCAGTATTTCAGTTTTACATTGTTTCTCTTCTGAAATGTCTAAGCGTAACATTACAGATTTTGAACCATCTTGATCTGCTGCAGTAGATCCTCAAAATACATAAACTGAACATGAGCATGGCTTCTGAACAACCATCTATATTGAGCGATTCTGTAATTTGGCAACTCAGAGCTGTTTGGCGTCCATCCATCCATCCTAAAATGAAACATTTAGAAGATCGTGCCACATATCATATAGAAGACATCAGTTTGCTTTGCTGTCTTTAGGCTTTCAACAGCGTAACGTGCTCTCGCAGCCCCAGAGATGACCATGTCTTTTAGATTACCGAGGCTGATCTGGTCGCTTTATCTCTTCTGAGTAAACACTGACATCAACATCCTCTTAACTAAATGAGGGATGGAGGCATGTCAGCGAATACAGACCCAGCGGTACTAATCTACTAGCCCAGTGCTCTCAGCTCCCTGCAGGGGGGCAGTTGTACGTTTCAGCAATCGTGATTTATTATCTGCCCGCGATCTCTTGAAAACATGGCCCGATTTAGTTGCGTGCAGTACTGGTTGCGCTCCGCCTGATGAGATTTGCCACTACAACTGTCGGTATCAGTGCAGTGGGTAGAAGAGTCTTCAGTACTTCAGTAGCAGAGGAGGTGGGTGGGGAGGGGGGTCTCACTCGTGCTTATGTAATGGGTCTATTTCCAGCACTGACTCACTCCATATGGAATGATCTTGATATGAAATGCAAAAACCCACAGGGACATGAAGAGTTGCACAAAGCACACTGGAGTTTCTCAGAATTCGCTTTCTGCGAGCATGGAGCTGTGTGCTTTTTATGACCTTGTGACCGGGTACTCTCATGCCCCACGGCTGCGTGTGGCCATTCTGCCCGCTGAGGGGGGGAAGGGTAGAGTAGGGTCGGATGAGAGTGGGTTTGTTGGGGGTAGGTGGGTGGGTGTGTGTGTGTTTTTTTTTTTTTTTTTTTTCTTTTTTTTCTTGTGCTTATGGATTAATCCAGAGTCCTTAACCGACTTCCAAGTCCATAGCTGGCACTAGAGAGAAGAAATGGCATCATGAATGAGATCTCTCTCTGCTGGACCGAAGCTAATACGGGTTCAGCTGAAGTTCGACCGGGTGGGTTGCGCACATGGTCCTGTGGTCAGCCCAGGCGAATGGGAAATGCTCTGCCATAACATAAGAGCAAGGGATTGCTGCATCTCTGGCTAGCAGCCACAGCCCAATCCGATCTCTGGCACTAGATGCAAAGAAGCCGAGGGCCACCGTGTGCACTGACTAAGCATGCGTGCTATTCTCCCTCAAGCGCACACTCGTGCAGTTCCGTTGAACTGCTCTTAACGGGAATTTGCATTTGCATAGATGCATGTGCATTGGAATAAAGCTGTTTGCATGAGGCGGAATCTGTCAGCAGCCTTCTGGGAATCAAACCAACCTTGTTTCAAGGCTGCTGTGAAAGAATTGCAGTTAGCGAGTTCAAAAGGTGTGAGACATAAAATAAGTATGCAGTGAGAGATTCTCAGTGCACACCATGTATCTCGTTAATGCGACGTATAGAAGGTGTGTGCCAGACTTTACATCCATCATCTGTTTGTGTTCCTCTTGAGGGAATTAGAAGCAAACTCTCATCTGAGGTTCTGCTTAGTAATGCTAATGTAAGCTGAAGTCATTCTGTCAAATGCTGATGTCATCCCTTTTCACATTCATGTCACTTATTAAGCCAATAGAGATCGTAATAGTGTGTGTTTCCAAAATAGCATATATGCATTAAGAGGGAAACAACAATATTTCTGGACTTATAATTAATCATAGCAGTATATTGTAACAGTCAAAGGTTTCTCTAAAAAAAAATCCAAAAATATTTAGCAGCACAACTGTTTTCAACATTAATAATGAGAAATGTTTATTTGGTACCAAATAAGCATATTAGAATGATTTTTAAAGGATCATGTCACATCATGGCATGATTGCTGAAAATTTAGCTTTGCCAACACAGGAATAAATTGTATATTCAAATATATTAAAAGAGATTTTTTGAATTATAAGTTGTAATATTATTTCACAGCAGAACTGTTTTTACTGTATTTTGTTCAACTAAATGCAGCTTTGGTGAGCAAAAGAGACTTCGTAAAAAATATTACCGACCCCAAACTTTTGAACAGTAGTGTAATCGTGCACCTATTAAAAAGCATTGATCGGTACTGAACTCTCTCATTCTTCTTCTCTCTCTAGCAACATCAAACCCCTTCACCCAGAAGCCACCACTGTTCAGTACCCTGCTGTACTCCATCGTGCCCATCATGGGCATCACGGTCATTGTCCTGCTCTCCTTCTGGATGTATCGACATCACAAGCTGGCGTATCCACCTGTTCTGGTGCCTACCCAGGTAAATTGATATCTCTACTGTATAATGCATGTTTTGATTCACTTTTAGTAAAATGAGAGAAGTATTTCCATATTTTGAAGTGAAACACTAATGTCAGTGAATCACATGTAGCACAATGTTGCAAAATCCATCTGCTCTTTTCGCTGTAGCTCTTGAGTTTCAGTGTATCAGAACATTTTCATGCCACTAGAAATGGTGCTATTGGGAGCTGTTATTTCCCCTGGGCAGCACCTCCTGTTGATGTGAATGACAGTGATTTCAGGGATCTAATGTGCTCAATGTCACACTCACTTAAGCTCAAACACACTGTCAGCTGAAATCAAACTAGATCTGTCAGGACACGGTTGTGTTTCAGTGCCCTCTTCTCTCACCAGAAAGAAGAGATAACAGAGCTGACATAACACAAGACATGAGCAATCAGTTGACCTTTATCCCTGTGTGTGACTAGTGTTGAGATTCACATCTACTTCTGAATTACACAATAGATCTTTATAGATTTAGCCAGTGAAGTCAAAATCTGAACTGCTGGCTCAGCGTGAAAAAAATCCTTACTGTTTATCCTTAGCCTTGCAGGACATCTTTAGCAGCTCAGAGCAGATACGTGTGCTGGGCAGATATATGGTCTCTGTGGGCACAAAGGGTTACCTTAGTGTCAGGTGAGCATTTGGAATTCCCCGATTGAATTTCAGCATTATGTAGGCCAGATCTGACAGATGAAACATCCCCATAGCGCTGCTGATATTGAGTATCATGATCAGCCCAAACTTGTTTTTGATATGTAGGGAACTTTATTAGCTCTTAATGCAGCCGTCAGAAGGCCTCAGGGACTATTACAGCACTTAGTTAATATGAAAATGCATTTGCAACTTCCCTAATGGTATATCAACTAGAAAAATTGTAGGGGTTTGACAGGTGGTTGGGCAGGAGATATGGAAACATGGGGGGGTTTGGTGAAAAAGAAAGTCGTTTTGGAGCAAGAGAACATTTTATTTTGCGATTGTTTATTTATTTATTGATTGATTGATTGGTTGATTTGATTGATTGATTGGTAGCACTTTATTTTACAGTACGTGTACTTCCCTGGTACATACATGGTAAATACCTTGTACCTACAGGCAAATGAGTGGTAACACAAGGTACTTACCTGAAGTGTATATACATGCTAACTAATAAGAAATACGGCTGTACTTAACAGTCGTACATGCATGGTAATTAGTTTGTACATACAGACAAGGGTGGGTAAGAACGGTCACTTACAGGTAGTAAGATACTTTAATGTACTTACTAATATTTATACATATTTATACACTATATTTATACATGGTAAATATATAGTACTTACGGACAAGTGGTTACAAACAGGCACGGCCTTACCGTATCCGTATATGGTAACTAATAAGACACATTACTATACTTACTAATGGTATATACATGGTAAGGTTAACAAAGTTTGAAGAACTGGTAATTCCTGTGTAATATTTATGTAAAATGGTTCACTTTATTTTACAGTCCTATTTCCATATACTTACTATGTACGTACTGGTGTATGTACCTATTAGTTGATGTACAGAATAAGTTATGCGGCACTCAAGTTGGGGGGTATAAACATGGACCAAGGTACTTATTGAGTAATTGATGGTAGGTGCCATTGCAGTTAACTTGTCTTATCTTTAACGACACTGATTCTCTTAACTAATTGGTCCAATTGGGATTTTTTTATGACGTACATTCCTAATAATTATGTGTGTAGACAGATTTTATTTTGGAATTATACAGTAGCTACCAGACTCATATTTGCACTTGCAACTCCTAATTGTCATGTGTCAAAATCCCTATTTAAAAGGACTGTGCCTGCTAAGTATTAACACTATGCAGTGCTGCACAGTTACTGGCATGTTCCCAACCAACTTCCAAAGTTCCAAACTGCAATGGCACCTACCATCAATTACTCAATAAGTACCTTGGTCCATGTTTATACCCCCCAACTTGAGTGCCGCATAACTTATTCTGTACATTAACTAATAGGTACATACACCAGTACATACATAGTAAGTATATGGAAATAGGACTGTAAAATAAAGTGAACCATTTTACATAAATATTACACAGGAATTACCAGTTCTTCAAACTTTGTTAACCTTACCATGTATATACCATTAGTAAGTATAGTAATGTGTCTTACTAGTTACCATATACGGATACGGTAAGGCCGTGCCTGTTTGTACCCACTTGTCCGTAAGTACTACATATTTACCATGTATAAACATTAGTAAGTACATTAAAGTATCTAATTAGTTACCATGTATGGGCACTACCTATAAGTGACCGTTCTTACCCACACTTGTCTGTATGTACAAACTAATTACCATGCATGTACAACTGTTTAGTACAGCCATATTTCTTATTAGTTACCATGTACATACACTTCAGGTAAGTACCTTGTGTTACCACTCATTTGCCTGTAGGTACAAGGTATTTACCATGTAAGTACCAGGGAAGTACACGTACTGTAAAATAAAGTGCTACCTATTTATTTATTTATTTATTATTATTATTATTTTGAAAGAAATTAATACTTTTATTTAGAAGGGACACATTAAACTGATAAAAAAGTGACAGTAAAGATTTGTGCATTGTTACAAAAAGATTTCTGTTTCAAATGAATGCTGTTTTGAACTTGCTCTTCATCAAAGTATCTTGAAAAATGAAAGAAAAGAAAGAAAAAAGTGTATTAGAATGGTCTCTGAAGGATCATGTGACACTGAAGACTAGAGTAAAGGCTGCTGAAAATTTAGCTTTGCCATCACATTATAAAATAAAAAAATAAATATACATTTTACCATAAATTAAAATATAAAATAGTCATTTTAAATTGTAATAATATTTCACAATATTACTCTTTTTACTGTATTTTTGAGCAAATAAATGCAGTCTTAGTTAGCAAAATAATCATACTGGCCCCAATCCTTTAAATGGTAGTTTATATACTAATGTACTTTTTGTTTTGATCGATCATTTCCTCTAGAATTTTGGCTCTAGCTGTCACTCTACTGCATCACAAACATTGCAAGATTGCCAGAAACGATTTTGCAACGTGTTGACAGGAAATGTGGCATTTCGCAAAGTGCCACAAAGAAATCTGCTTGTTTTGAAATGCTTAGAAATGTAATTTCTTTGAAAATCTGTTTCATCGACTAAGACATTTGAGTGCAGAAAAAGGCTTTAGTTCTCTTTCTTTCTTCAGTGATGAAACCATTACTGTCCAAAAGCTTGCTCACTGTCTGTTGATAAATAACATTTTGCTTTCTTCTGACTTTCAGAGGAGCTGTTATTACAGGGTGGTTGCTACATTTGTGATATAACCTTTCTTTCTAGTCTTCAGTGTTAAGCTAGATGAGCTAAACTCTCACAACTTATTTGTACAGCTCAAGCTAAATACGAGTAACGTGAGGGCTGTCTGACTTGATATTTATTACTGTTTGCTCTTTTTCTTTGGTTAAAGACTCCTCTCTTGTCTTCCTGTAACTTCGGCAGTTAGTTCTTTTACTCAATGATATGATCTTTATAAACATTTTCACTGCAAGCCAGAAATGCATGATACATCTCATTTAGATAGGCCCATCTTTAACTTTGCACGGTGGCCTGATGGTGGTTACTGTGTGCATTTTACAGTGGTCACTTTATCAACATAGATGAGAGTCATTTATGATGCCCTTAGCAGTTGTCATCAACATTGTTTTGAATAGGTCTGATTGAAATGTTTCCTCATCAATTCTCAGGCCGTTTTATAACATGTAGTTAAAAAACAATCTTCTTTTAAAACAATTGCTTCCACTTTAGAGTCTCATACCATTTAGAAAGCAGAGAGTATTGATTATTTAACGCTTTTCTTACTAGGACCCAAGACCTAACATGCCCCTCAGGAGAGAGCGCACAGTGTGCTTTAACCGCATTAAGTACTTGGCTTCACTGCGAGGACGGGAATTTTTTGTTTCTGGAAGGAAAGGGCATTCAGGCAGCTGCATGCATTTTGCAGAATTTGCAGAAAAGGTCATTAGGTCAGATCCTGCATTCACGTGCAGGTCCATTTTTTTTCTGTTCATATTTTAGTTCTTATGCATGTGCCTAAACTCATTCCACAACTATCTTTATTTAAATCGCGGTTTTTATTTTTACTCACCTTTTTTTGTGCTTTGTATTTTTTTTATTGCATTAGACAGGAAATGTTTTGGTGTATGGGGAGGGAAGACGTGCAAACTGCTGCACCACAGCTACACTATTTTCTTAGTGTCATTTTGTTTTCAAGTCATGGTTAAAATGTTCCTGTTCCTGTGTTGGTTGTCTGACAAGAGTACAATATTATATTGTATCTATGAATGGGAATGCAGATCGGTTTTACTTCCTGATTGATAACAATTTATGCCCAATTTTCTTTAAACTTTTTCTTTGAACTCTTTAAAATCTTTTGTGTTTTCTTTTGAAATATTCGGAATTGTACCTAGTTGACAGTTTTATTTAGTAAAGTCTCTCAGAATCTTGTAGAAGTCTGGCAGTTGCTGTAACATGCAGATTTGGCCTCAGGTATAAGCAGCAACCGTTGAGTGGTGTCCTTGGGGCTGAAGGTTCATTCTATTCTTTCCAGTTATATTCACTTACACTAGGGCTGTCAAAAAAAAAAATTGAATTTCGAATATTCGTTGAATTTAAAATAAAAATCCAATTTTTTGGGTGCGTCAGGCAGCCTTATCTGGCGCACGAGATGCGATGAAAATGTAGGTAGGTATCATTGCATTTTAATGTTTTTTTTAGCCTATCCAGTTGAACCCACTGGATACATTGTTAATTTAAAATACTGCGGAAAAAGAGAACATCAATGCGGAGATTATGTTGTTTATGTCAAAACTGGAACCAAGCCGTTCACACAGAATGCATATTTATCGCATTTTCTAGATGGACATCTATCACCGTTGCGCTCGCGTCTCGCAAAAGAGAGTCGGATATTTAGAAAGCCATATAAAATTATTGTAAGTTCAACTTTGAAAAAACATGTCTCAAAACTTTATGGCGGGACTGCATCTCATGTTTTTAAATGAAAAAAGTAACGTTACTCTTTGTGATTGGTTTTCCGTGCTTTGTATTAAACTTGTATGCATGATGCTGTTTTGTTTCTAATTGTTTAAGCAACTTAATTATATAAGGTTAAACATTATTTTAAACATGCACATTTTTCAAAGATAGTCGTGTTATTTTATGCTTTGAAGAACCGTGGATTAGTAATATTTTGCTCGATGCGCCCTCTTGTGGCTTCAGGAGAGAAGCCAAAAGCTTTTTTTCCCTAACTGAAATTATGCCTTTTAAATTCGAATATAATATTTAAGTTCAAAATTCGAATTTGGTTTTTCAGCCATTTTGACAGCCCTCACTTACACAAAGTTAAAATTACAGACAAGCCAAAAAAAAAAAGATGTTTAATCAGAATACTTGAGGCCCACACCTGCATGAGTCTTTGCTGTTTTATCTTGTGAAGCATGTGCGTTTAGCAGCGTAAGTGGCACCAAACAGAATTGCAAAAATAAAAAATAAAAATCCCCAAATCATTGGTTGGACAAATAGATTGTCCCATCCCAAACACAAGCCATTGGTTGAGTAAATGTTGTTATGTCAGGACGTTTTTCAACCTCTGAATGCCTTAATTTTAGTCTCTGCACATTAAAGTAGAAGAAAGAAAGAATTAACTTAAAAAAAAGTATAACAAAGTAGTGTTCCTTTCTTTTGGCTTGACATAAATGTTAAATCTTTCGGACAGACGTAATTGCGTTAACCTGTAAAATTGTATTGTGTTGGCCAGCAAGTGAAAATACCTACAGAAATAGTGAGAAACACATTAACTCGTTCTTGAAGAAATCGTTAAATTCCCCATCACGTCTTTCCATCTCATATACGTTAAACTAAAACTAACACTTGATTTCCTCTTTCCTTCCTCAACTAGCACGCCTTTCATATAATGATAGAGGTAAGAGAAGCCTGACTCATTCATCTATTTTTATTTTTTTATTTTATTTTTTTTCAAGATTATGTTGGAACCTCACTTTAAACCTTTTCTTCATTGCTATCAAGAGCACCCCTTTGTTTTTGTTAGCACATTTTCCTATAATACCCCACTGGTTTTATTTTGCGTTTATCCCTGCACATTGCCTCATCAATCTGTGATGTTCTGACTTTCAGTGCACGGATAACAAAAACGAAATCCTCTCTGATTCAGGGGATTCAGGCAGAGATCCCTTGATTTAGGTGCATGGTAAAATGGCAGTACTGAGGTTAAAAATGCACGTCTCCAAGCATGCAGCAAATGTATGCAAAGATGAATGTTATGAATGTGGGAATGGGGAACAGCTTAAAGTGCTTTTATTGTACTTAACCTATAAAACATTTGCAGTCATATTAAAAGATTCATGGCAAACTGTCATATTGCATCAGTGTCACCCCTTGGACATTCTCCGTTTCAGCACACACAAAATACACATGAAAAATCAGTGGTTTGATACCTTTGAAAGATGTGAGGCTGTAGGTCTCTGCGGCACTCATTTGCAGTTTTGGCCAGAGAGGCAAAGCTCTTAAAAACTCGAATGGACTAAGATTATTCCCTGATGAGTCCTGAGCTGTATTTACATTTGCATGAATGTGCTTCTTGACAGATGTTCGTCCATGAGCTAAATAAATCTACAACAGCAAAATATATAAATGCCTTGCTAGTTTTAAAAGGGTCATGTTATGTAAAACTGGATTTTTCCCTCCCAGCAAGTAATGCAGTGGTATAGTGGTTATATAGATTATACTGTTTTTTTTTATTATTTATTTATTTATTTATTTATTTTTTTTATTATTTTTTTTTTTTTCAGAAATCACTTTCCATATCACACTAACGGTGAAAGCAGCCTGTTTTCTTGGGGCTAGAAAAAAAGTTGAAAATGGTCAGGAAAAACTAAATTAAGACCAGGATATTTAACTTTTAGACCAGGAAACCTTGACTAACATTATAAGTGGACCTCAGGGGGAAATAAAATTCTGCAAAAGTGTAAGATAGTGCCCTTTTAAAACCTTTTTAAATCGCTTTGTGTTCCCAGAGGGTGATTGAACAATAATGTTGGGCAGCCCAAGACCAAGTAAATCAACTGGTCATTCAGTGTTTCTGGAGCCAAAGATTGTTTCCTGATTCCTCTTGAGATTTAGTCCATCCTGAAGGTTTAATACAAAACATCACATTGATGCTTTTATCCACCTGTGTGCCAGTACTGATAAGAAACACTCTGGCACTAAGAAGTCCATTTAGTTCTGTAAGGATTTAGCTCTGCATTACATTGTATATATGCTGCCTACGCTTCCATTTGTTACAGCAAACCGTTGTGTATTGCTTTGGTCTAAATATGCCTTCCAAATGAATTACTGTATGTAAATAATTCACAAGAGATCAAAAGCCCACAAAATTTTCAAGGCCCCAAATCTTCAAGTTATCCCAGATGTTATCCCGTTCTTCTTAAAGTATAGTCTTGGTAAACAGTCATGGACCTTAGGGTGGCTTTCTGTTAGGTGAGAGAAATCTTTTTTTTTTTTTTTTTTTTTTTCTCCATACATATTTATAATAAACTTAACAGTCCTAATAATAAAAAAGGTTTAATTTATTTAATGTATTAAAAACTATTCAGACATGAATCAATATAAAAATGTCCATCAATGAATACGTCTGAATTGAAGGTATTTGACATATCACAAAATAACGAAGCCACGTCTTTGAGTTGTCCTTGTATGCTGAATTCAAAAACAAACGGACTGTGACCTGATTGATACAGAATATTTGTGTATAAAAGAAAGCAAACGACATATCTGAAGAAGTATTGCTTAAATTCTTTTTTTTTTTTTTTTTTTTTTTTTTTACCAGTTATTCAAAGTATCGGCTGAGAAATGAGAATTAAGGACATCAGTGGTATGAATAAATGCCTGTATGAATGCTTCACATGAAAGTCACATGCAAAACAATTGTCTCCGCTGGACTTTTTCCACTTGTCTCTTTATTTTCAGGCATTGAATAAACCAAACAACTCCAGTAACCTGCACTCTGACATACTATATCTGCCGCAGGTGTCTGGGTAGACGGATAGCCCTCTTAAATTACCTGTTGTTTTTCTTTTTCTCTATTTTAGAAAAGGAATGCTTTAAAAATGCCAGTCTGTGCCTCCATCAACGGCCGCTGCCCCAGGGGCAAACGCTTCCCGTAAGACCTATTGTCGTCATGTTTATGACTGGTGTCTGCTTAGTGACTGACGTTTAGGCAAATGGAAAAGTAAACATGACCCTGACCCGTGTGGGTGTAGGTGTGTGAGGTCAGGGTGAGGGTTGTTTTCTTTATGTCCCCCTCAGGAGCTCAGTCCCTCCCGTACCTCCATCCTCCCTCATTACGCGTCGACTCTCTCGGTTTGTGTAACAGCAAAGCATTGCCATCTCAGAAGTACTCGCTTTCTCGCCTGCGTCCTCACCGTTTCGTGTTTTTCTTCTCTGCGTGATGGATGTTCTGTTCTTTAACCTTGTCTCCACCCACCCACAGTCATTCGATGTACTTTTCTCCAGCATTTGTTTCCTTGAGGACTTGGAAAAAGTTAGTTAACAACCCAGATCCATATGCTAAGGACAATCGTGCCTTCCCCCCATGTTCAGTTGGTGGAAATGTAGGCCACATATAAAAACATGCCTGTTCTGCATTTGTCCTACTTTTGCCTGAACTCCAAACCACAATCCAGCAGGTGCTCTGTGGACAGTCTTTCTTCATCCTACCTACTTATTGAGCATTTGTTTCAAAAGGAGGCCAAATGAAGCTCTTTTTTTTTTTCTCTATTCGAGCACTTACGACTAACAAAGGGAAGTAGGTTGTTGTTACAGAGTTTTAAGGGGAATTTCAGAAGACACCTGTGAAGAATGTATTCGGGTAATTTGTCTTCCAGCTATATTTTGCTTATGTTTGCTTGTATTTGATTAAAGAAAAAAGAAAATGGTTTTTGGACCATAAAGAAAGTGTTGCAGTGTGGCATTAAGTTAATTAAAGGGGTCATATGATGCGATTTCAAGTTTTCCTTTCTCTTTGAAGTGTTACAAGCTGTTCATGCTCCCTAAAGTTGCAAAGACTAAAGTCTCAAACCCAAAGAGATATTTTTTTTATAAAAGTTAAGCAACAAATGCCTCGTTTATAATGGGTTATATTGTTTGTCTTGTCGCACCGGGACACGCCATCACAATATAGTTAGGGGCGTAACATTTCTGTCACACGCTTGAGGTATTCAGCCAATCACAACGCACTGGATAGCTGGCCAATCAGAGCACGCCTCGCTTCTCAGAGCTATGAGCTTTGTAAACATTGACGCGTTTCAGAAATGCGGAGCATAGAGGAGCAGCAATAATGTGTTTTTGAACCTTAAACCACATAAACACATTGCATTACACCAAATACACAAAATAATGTTCTTTTTGACAACATCATATGACCCCTTTAAACAAATTGTTGTTTTATATACATTTCTAAATGTTTTATATATTTTTATCTTATATAAATAAACACATTAAATATTTACATAACACCCATCTGTACTTTTTTATTTAGAAAAACAATGATTTATTATTTGTTAATTTTTATATGTATTACTATGCATTGCATTTATATTTATTATTTATATATTGCAAATATATATATTAATATTAATGTGAAATTTGTGGATTCACTCTTTGCGTTGAGTTTTAGGAGAATTGTATGCCAAGTACAGCAAGCACACCGGCAGGGATTGGATCCGTGCCTACAGATGCCATCTATATTGCTTTCTTGCACTGATTCACTTGAATAATTGGGATTAGCTTATTTGATAAGCGGGAAACAGTCTATTGTGTTTTGCTGACAAAGGGTAATTGGTCAGAAAAGGTCATGTTGGGTGTAAGACAAGGTTTGAGCGCACTCTCATACATTTAGATGAACTACTAAATGGTCTCTGCTTACATAAGGCATGTTCAGAAAGGTTCAAGCCTTCAAGGTGTGATGGCATGCCAAGTGTCTTTCACGGCACCCACAAACTAGGTCAGCTGCTTATCAAATCTGTGGTCCACTTACAGAAGCTATGGATTATGTTTAACAAGCTCTGAACCTTTACCCCATTTAGCACATCACCACAACCAGTATTATTTGCATGCTTTTTCATATAAGGTATGGTATCTATCACAATAGTATTTATAATGGCCATATGAGAGCCCTCGATGTTCTCACAACTTGTTACAATCCTAATGCGATTAACAGGTCTTCTGCTGGGCTTACACTCTTTTCACTTCCCTTCTCCTATAACAATGGGTGTGGTCCATTGTAAAGTGCTCATTTTACTTAAAAATAAATAAATAAATAAATAAAAAAGTAAAATAGATTTTTTTTACAATAGTAACAATTTTATTATTGGTTATTAATGGCTTAAATTCATGCAGGTTCTCTTCTGAACTGAAATTGTGTTGTTTTGAACTTGTTGTTTTGAACTTGTCTTACACTAACATAAAAAAAATTCAGGGTTTTTAAGACTTTTTTTTTTTTTTTTTCTGTTTTTGAAAGAAATTAATACTTTTATTCAGAAAGGACACATTAAATTGATCAGTTTAAAATGAAGACGTTTATAAAGTTACAAAAGATTTCTATTTCAAATAAATAATTTTCTATTCATTAAAGAATCCTGAATAAATGTATTACGGTTTTCACAAAAATATTAAGTAGCACAACTATTTTGAACTTTAATAATAATAATAATAATAATAATAATAATAATAATAATAATTGTTTCTTGAGCACCAAATCAGCATATTGAAATGATTTCTGAAGGATCATGTGACACTGAAGACTGCTGAAAATACAGCTTTGTCATCAAAGAAATAAAATAAAAATGTAAATAATATAAAAATAAAACATTCAAATAGAAAACTCTTATTTTAGTTATTGTAATAATATTTTAAATATTAGGTTTTACTGTCTTCTTAAAAAGTTCACCAGTCTTGGTGAGCAGAAGAGACTACTTCAAAACATTTAAAAAATTCTAACCAACCCTAAACTTTGAAATGGTAGTTTCTATAACACAGGATTCCAAAATGAGAATTTCCTTTGTTTGATTTTCATCCAATGAGTCATTTTGGATGTTTTAAGCCTTTATTGGTCAAACAAATTTTCTCTATGCCAGTTCACAGGTCAGAGTTTATTGTGTAGCAGAAGACAAAATCTTTGCATGTGCTTGTGTACGCATTCCCCTTCGTTTGCATGTATATGAATGGAAGTATATGAAACTGAATACAAAATCTAGCATGAACCAACCCTTAACTCCTTTAAAGTGGGAATCACAACATACCAGTGGCACCAGCAATCAACATAACAGAGAGGTTTTATTTAAAGAGTCACGGGTTAATCCAGGGTCTTCTTTCCAGACGGTGTCCTTCTGTAATGGGCACTTTGAATGGCCCTTCTTTGTACATGCATTTTATTGAAATAACCTTATGGTGGTTAGTGATGGCACCGCATAGGTTGTTCAGAAATCAGCACAACCAGTTTGTGATTTAGAGAGTCGCTGTGAAACGAGCTGGGTGACGATGGTCTCCATAGTGATGAAGTCTACAGCAGTTATTACACCTACAGATGGTCTGTTCAGCCAACCCAATGGCTTACACTTCCTTATTTATTGTCTTGCAGGACCCTGGACCCATGCCACCGTCTCCCACCCTGGTCCAGAAGCCTCTGCAGTTGTTGGAAATCAAAGCTAGGGGGCGCTTTGGCTGTGTGTGGAAGGCTCAGCTGCTCAATGACTATGTGGCAGTGAAGATTTTCCCCATTCAGGTACCACATGGACCCGAGGCCAGAGAATCAGCTCCTAAAGCTGATGAGTTAATCTAACCTCCTTAAACAATTACACAGCCAAACGTGGAGCTGAGCCATGTGTCGGCCTGTGAAGTAGTACATATACAGTCATGGCCAAAATTATCGGCACCCTTGGTAAATATGATCAAAGAAGGCTGTGAAAATTAATCTGTTTTGTTAATCCTTTTGATCTTTTATTTAAAAAATTCACAAAAATCTAACCTTTGATTGGATAATAAGAATTTAAAATGGGGGGAAATATCATTATGAAATAAATTTTTTCTCTAATACACATTGGCCACAATTAACGGCACCCTTTTATTCAATACTTTTTGAAACCTCCATTTGCCAGTTTAACAGCTCTAAATTTTCTCCTATAATGCCTAATGAGGTTAGAGAACACCTAACAAGAGATCAGAGACCATTCCTTCATCCAGAATCACTCCAGATCCTTCAGATTCCCAGCTCCAGGACGGTGCTTCTCCTCTTCAGTTCACCTCACTCATTTTCTATAGGGTTCAGGTCAGAGGCCTGGAATGGCCATAGCAGAAGCTTGGTTTTGTGCTCAGTGACCCATTTTTGTGTTGTTTTTGAGGATTGTGTTTGGATTATTGTACGGTTGGAAGATCCAAACATGGCCCATTGTAAGATTTCTAACAGAGTCAGTCACTTATTGATTTTTTAACTGTTGGGATTTGATAGATTCCATGATGCCATGTGTCTAAACAAGATGTCCAGGACCTCCAGCAGAAATATAGGCCCACAACATCAAAAATACAGCAGCATATTTCATTGTACACATGGGGTACTTTTTATCCCTGTGTTCACCAAACCCATCTTGAGTGTTTGCTGCTAAAAAGCTCATTTTTTAGTTTCATCTGACCATAGAAGCCAGTCCCATTTGAAGTTCCAGTCGTGTCTGATAACTGAATATGGTGGAGTTTGTTTTTGGATGAGTTGGGAGAATTTTTCTTGAAACCCTCACAAACAACATGTGGTGATGTAGGTGCTGTTTGACAATTTTTTTTAAGGTTTTCTGACCCCGAGACTCAACTATTTTCTGCAGTTCTCCAGCTGTGGTCCTTGGAGAGTCTTTAGCCACTCAAACTCTCCTTCTCACCGTGCCTTAGGACGATATAGAAACACGTCCTCTTCCAGGCAGTTTCGTAACATTTTCTGTTGATTGGAAATTCTTAATTATTGCCCTGATGGTGGAAATGGGAATTTTCACTGCTATAGCTCTTTTCTTAAAGCCACTTCACTAATTTTTGAAGCTCAGTTATCTTTTGCTGCACATCAGAAATATATTCTTTGGTTTTTCTCATTGTGATGGATGATTAAGGCAATTTGGGCTTTGTTTTCCCTCCTATTTATATTTCTGTGAAACAGGAAGTCATGGCTGGATAATTTCATGTTCATAATGACCCTGGAGTGCTCAACATTGTGAATATGAATGGGAATATACTTCAGAGATATTTTACTCATAAGAATTTCTAGGGGTACCAATAATTGTGTCCAACGTGTATTAGAGAAAAACATTTATTTCATAATGATATTTCCCCCCATTTTAAATTCTTATTATCCAATGAAAGGTTAGATTTTTGTGAATTTTTTAAATAAAAGATCAAAAGGATTAACAATGCAGATTAATTTTCACTTCTTTGATCATGTTTACCAAGGGTGCCAATAATTCTGACCACTACTGTATGTGCACTGCATGTACAACATTAGCACATAATGTGATTTAAACAAAACTGAATTTGAGAGCATTGTAAAATATTTCTAATTAATGATACTTGACAGCAAAGATGATGCAATCATATGAAACAGAATGTGAACAGGAAACTATACATCTTCCATATTGAAACATATCCTGTAAAAGCTGTATATGTCAATGTTTAATATTTATATAGTTAAATATACATAAATTATATAATTATTTCTAAAATAAATATTGTAACTTTAATTAAATATGACTTTAAACAGAATATGAACAAAACAGTGTTCAGTGGGCGCTGTTTTTAAAAGAAATTAGTATTCAGCAAGGATGCATTCAATTCATCAAAAGTGACAGTGAAGACATGTGTTACAAAAGATTTCTATTTCATAAAACTGCTGTTCTTTTGAACTTTCTTTTAATCAAAGATTCCTTAAAAAATGTATGACTGTTTCTGCAAAATATTATGCAGCACAAGTTCTTTCAACATTAATTATACAAATAAAATATTTTTATGAGCACCAAATCAGCATATTTTAATGATTTCTGAAGTATTGTGTGACACTGAAGACTGGAGTAATGGCTGCTGAAAAGTCAGCTTTGCATCACAGGAACAAATTATGTTTTAAAATATATTACAATAGAAAATCATTATTTTACATGGTAATAATATTTCACAATGTTACAGGGTTTTTACTCCATTTTTTATCAAATAAATGCAGCTTTGGTCAGCATAAGAGACTTCCTTCCTTAAAAGGGTGGTTGACTGTTTTTTTCTAGGCTTGATTGTGTTTATGGGGTGCAGTCTAACACGTGTTCATGCTTCGTTTTTTAAAAAACGCTTTGTTTTTCCTCATAATTTACCTTTTTTGCACACCGCTCTGTCCCTTCTCTGATAAACGCCTCGATTATCTCCTGTTTTTTATGTAGCCCCTCCCTCAGAAATACGCGATGGGCTGAGATTGGTTAGCTGGCTAAGTGTGTTGTGATTCTCTAAACAGCAGAGTGTGCGTCTAAACGTCCCGCCCCTCAGCTCAGCGGCATGTGCTCCGGTTGTATTGTAAACATTGGCGTCGTCTACATTGCTTATAAATTTGAGCCCGATTGAGACGCAGAGAATATTAGTGAAGAGTATTGCGCAGAACCTGTGCAAGCACGGCTCTTAAAGGAACACTCCACTTTTTTTTGAAAATAGGCTCATTTTATAACTCCCCTAGAGTTAAACAGTTGAGTTTTACCGTGTATTGAATCCATTCAGCCGATCTCCGGGTCTGGCGGTAGCACTTTTAGCTTAGCTTAGCATAGTTCATTGAATCGGATTAGACTATTAGCATCTCGCTCAAAATGACCAAAGAGTTTCGATAATTTTCCTATTTAAAGCTTGACTCTTCTGTAGTTACATCATGTACTATGACCAATGGAAAATGAAAAGTTGCGATTTTCTAGGCCAATATGGCTAGGAACTATACTCTCATTCCGGCGTAATAATCAAGGAACTTTGCTGCCGTACCATGGGTGCAGCAGGCGCAATGATATTACGTAGCGCCTGAAAGTAGTCCCCAGCTAGGTAACTAGTTATGATATAGCTGGGGACTACTTACAGGCGCTGTGTAATATCGTTGTGCCTGCTGCACCTGCTAAGCTAAAAGTGCTACCGCCAGACCCGGAGATCGGCTGAATGGATTCAAAAACGGTAAAACTCAACTCTTTAACTCTTGGGGAGTTGTAAAATGAGCCTATTTTCAAAAAAAGTGGAGTGTTCCTTTAATGGTATGTTTGTTTGTTGTTGTCTCATACTTTTAGATATTCTGTTATTTGTAAATGCTACTGCTTATGTTAGCTTTTAATATACGGTTTTATCCTGATTAAAGGTTTAATACAGCACAGCAACCCATGTATAACACTTCTCGTTACTGTGTGAAAATAAGTATATAATTGGAACAGTTTGTTGGAGCTGAGCTGATCTGAATGAGAGAGAGAGAGAGATGCAGAGCGTGTGCAGAGCAGGGCGACGCGAGGAACAGGATTGAGAAGCGCTGCTTTAGAACATTGATTTTGAAACTTGAACCATTAGAATCGTTAGAAGACAGAATCGCGATTCATATATGAATAGATTTTTACGTGCACCCCTAGTTTTCTCTTCCTTTTCTCTAAAGCAGCGCAGCATGGCCTCGCCCCTTTTGCTCTGTGTTCCCAGGGGCGGGGTTCATGTAAAATTCTGGGTTCGTGACGTAACGGACCCGGGAAGTAACTCGTTGTAGTCCCTTACCAGCCATTTTTGTAGGCATTAAACTGCCAGAATTTTAAAAGACGATATCTCCATTTGCATTGAACTTTCAGCGCTGCAACTTTGCAGATATTGTTTATGCTCAAACAGCAATGTTGCACACTAACTAACGTTCAAAAAGTGAAATCGCAATCAACCACCCCTTTAAATATACATGAATTAAATATGTAAAAATATAAAGATAAATATTTGTCATGAAATAAAATTTGCATCCTTAGTAGAAACAGAGCTAACAGAAGCTGTCTCGCTCCACAGCTTAGAGTTTAAATCATTTGTCTCATCCATCAATCAATCTTCTAATAATTTGCTCTGGTAAATTAAGTAAGATTACTGCTTACTTACATAATGTGAGTTGTCTGTGAATGTTAGCTAAAGCTCTGTAACTCGTATCAATTGTTTGAATGGTCAGTTAGCAGTCCTGCTGCTGTTGACTTACTGGTGGATCAGTGTTTTTGATGGAGGACGGTGTTTTTTTTTTTTAGGGGATTGCCCATCATGCTGGTGTGCTGTAATAACCATGTACTTTGTGTCTTTCTCAGGACAAGCTGTCATGGCAGAACGAGTATGACATTTACAATCTCCCTGGCATGAGGCATGAAAACATTCTGCATTTCATCGGGGCAGAGAAGAGAGGAAGCAACCTGGACATTGAGCTGTGGCTCATCACAGCTTACCATGAGAAGGTGTGGAGATGTATGAGGGCTGGACAGTATTGGCGGAACCGTTGTAGATCCATTTTAGTTTCTCAAAGTTACAAATTAAGTCTTTTTTTATTATTTATTTATATGAATGTTGAACATCATACTAGAGACTTTAATTTTGCATTATGAAATTATCAATCCCAGCTGCTGAACACAGAAATAAACATGAAAAAGAAACGATAAAAAACAAAAAAATGAGAAAGAGAATTGGCTGCTTTTTGAATGCTACTGATGTAGTAAAAAAAAATAATTTTGTTATGAAGGTTTCTGTTTGATATGTTCTCAAGGGAAATTACAAAAGAAACATTTTTTTATTTGTCAAGTTAATGCCTGGTAGGATGCAATTATGCGAAAGAAATAATTGTCATCAAAAGATCATTCAAGATTTTCGAGTAAATATGTGACACGGTAGCACCCACAGTATCCACAGTCAGTGTTATTGCTGAGTTTATACTTTTCTTTCCTTTTATTGTAAATTTAAATGGTTTTAGTTTTATTTGCACTGCAGGTTGATATACAGCCATGATTGATCCGCATGTCTGTGCTGTCTGTGTGCAGGGCTCGCTAACGGACTACCTAAAGGCAAACATAGTGACGTGGAATGAGCTGTGTCACATTGCTCAAACCATGGCTCGGGGCCTGGCTTACTTGCACTCTGACTTCCCCGGACACAGAGACGGCCACAAACCAGCCATCGCACACAGGTTAGAAATGTGCACCTCTTTAAGAACGATTATGGTCATTGAACAGAAAACACTGTATAACTTGCTTTCTTGTGCAGGAACACATTTTTAATGGGTGGATTTGTTTTGTCCATGCAGTGAAAGTCAATGAAAGTCAGTTTTGAACCCCACTGACTTTCATTGTAGAGACAAAAACAGCTGAAAGGATTGAAAGGATTTTTGTGAGCATTTTAAGCCTTTTTACTTATATGTGCACAGAGATATTAAGAGCAAGAATGTGCTGCTGAAGTCTAACCTGACGGCCTGTATAGCTGACTTTGGTCTGGCTTTGAGATTTGAGGCAGGAAAGTCAGCTGGGGACACACATGGGCAGGTAAGTGTTGAAAGACAACTGTTCAGATCCTCTAAAGCTTTGTACTGATCATAAAGTGCCACCCTTTGTGCTAGGTTGGCTGTGTGAAGTGTGTTTAAATATGAATATGATTCTATGGAGGTGTATCAGAGGCTGTATCTCAAAACCTAATGTGCTGCCTACATAAAAGACTTGTCACGACACCAAAATGTCAGTAGTCGATAGCATATCAGCAGTGAAATTTCTTTCTCAGTACCTCAACAAAAATGTATATGCTATTGAGCGCAAAAAGTCTTTTGTGCAAAAAGTTAAATAGTAATATAAATGCTAACAAATTCAATTAAAACCATGGCATGTTGCTTTCAAGGGTTTCTCAATTAAATAATCACATCCAAAAAATGATTCAAGTAAACAGGCGGTAATAAAATAATGAACAAATAGAACAATTAAAACAATAGAACAAGGATGCAAATTAGATGGAAGTTTTTCACATTTTAACAGCAGTGTGAAGTATTCAAGTAAACATTCAGTAATTTATTAAAATACAAAAGAAATCAAATATAAATTTTAACTTTTTTTTTTGTTATTAGGCTATAAATCACAGCTGGATGGGCCCTCCATATTTAAACCATGAATGAATTGACTGCAGTGCTAGCAGAAAGACTGTAGAACGACTTGTAGCAATACTTTTTTATTGTATTCACTTGATACCGAAGTGCTGGTAGTTCCCCACTATATATACAGTGTTTTATTACTAGCATGTTCAAGTGTTAGTGTATATCTAGATCATTGAAACATTCTCTTATACTTTAATGTAATAGTTGCTCTGGCAGCTGGGCCCTTGCCCATAATTCACTACTCAAGGCATACTATATGCATGTATATATTCCATTTTTAACTGTCATGCTAACCAGATGGGGGTCTCTCTGTGTGCTCCAGGTGGGAACCAGACGTTACATGGCCCCCGAGGTGTTGGAAGGGGCCATCAACTTCCAGCGAGATGCTTTCCTCAGGATAGACATGTATGCGGTGGGACTGGTGCTGTGGGAGCTGGCGGCCCGTTGTACTGCGTCTGATGGTACGTATGCGTGAGCTGCTGCTGTTCCTCGTAAACCATTTTGACATCAATCTGTGCAGTTATATCAGTTATTTTATAGTACAAATTTGATTGACATTAGAGTTTAATCTGCTCTGGCCGCACTCCCTAATCACACAAACACATTTCCAGTTTGTTTTCCTGTCACTTGGGCTCCTGAATAAGCCTGTCACTGTAATTGCAGTAAGTTCACTATTATCGATTATTGGTGTCTGGTCTAATGGAACAATATTGATCAGGTGTGGACAGTGAAGCAGACCTCAGGGACTATTGTGACAGGGTCATCATGTGTGACGACCTCATTGAGTGCAGTGCAGGATGGGATTGAATGGATGACAGTGTTATGGCAGATCAGATGGTTAAACAGCATTCTGTCTAGCTACTTCTTCTCCAAAGTGTCTTCTCCCTCATTTGTTTGGCGTTTCTGTTGATAATGCAAAAGAATGTTTTTTTGTTTTTTTTTCGATGTTGAAAAATTTTATCCTATCTTGGGTTAATTTCTATCAGTTTTTATTAGCAATTCAAAGTCGTTCAAAACTTGAAAGACTTACTTTCTTCAGTGAAATGTAAAAAGATACTTTGAGAAACGGTTTGGTTCCCAACAGTCTTCAAAACATATTCGTTTGTGTCCTATAGTGGAAATAATGTCATACAGATTTGGAACAACATGAATGAGTAAATGAGACAATTTTCATTTTTGCAGCTGAACACATTCTCTCACCCCCCAAAAAAATAAAATTATTTTTATACTGCTCAAATGATTCAAAATTAGGGCTGATAATCAAAAATGTAACAAATAATTTAGTAAATGTTAAAAAATGATTACATTACCACATTTCTCTAATGTCTAAAGTTAACAAACTTAGACATTCTTTAAAAAAAACTGTGTTGTTTTGTTTTTCTTGCAAATTTTCTGTGTACCCCTTTTACCCCTGGGGTCTCTGGACCTTAGTTTGAAAACGTCTGTTACCCCTCAACGGTAGAATTTCTGAGCAAATGCTTGTTTATTGCTTCTTAAGGTCCAGTGGACGAGTACATGCTACCATTTGAGGAGGAGGTGGGCCAACACCCCACTCTAGAGGACATGCAGGAAGTGGTGGTCCACAAAAAGCTTCGGCCCACTCTCAGGGAGTGCTGGCAGAAACATGCGGTACGTAATCATCATTAAACATCACCACTACTCTGAAGTTTTTAATGAAGTGAATATTATACTTGATATAAAACACGTTCAATTTGTCTCTCAGGGTCTGGCCATGCTGTGCGAGACTATAGAGGAGTGTTGGGACCACGAGGCTGAGGCGCGTCTCTCTGCGGGCTGCGTCGAGGAACGCGTGATCCAAATGCAACGGCAGACCAGCGTCTCCGCCCCGGAGGAAATAGTCACCGTTGTAACAATGGTGACCAACGTGGACTATCCCCCTAAGGAGTCCAGCCTATGACTAGAGGATATCAGCATGTGAATTGCAGGCTGACCGAACAGAAAGACGTGTCGGGGATGGTGGTGGACTGCTGTTCTGACGGCTGGCTTCAGACATGCTGGATGATCGTCCTGTACTTATGGCTGGAGCAAAAGCAGACAGTGCATTTTGTGCCGAATCTGGGTTTAATACAGGTTTACCTGGAGCCAGCTATGTTATTGTATGTGTTGTGTATATATAAACTAGTACCATGGGGCTCTCTGGTAAGGACGGATGGATTATAAGCCGACATCAAAAACGAACCTCTTTGTTGTCGTTTCTCTGCTCGGAGAATAAACTTTCCCATTCAAGGAGTAAACGAGACTCCTCCTCCGCACGGCGCTCGTGTCATTTCAGTATAAAAAAGGGCAACGTCCATGTAAAAAAAGACACATTTAATGTGTTCGTATGAATGACTATTGTAATGCCAATAAGAAACAGCTTTTTGAATGTGTAGTGTGACGCTGCTGTACAGATATCAACAGAAAGGGTGACGATACAACCCAAATCAACACGTGTTTCCTCTGAAAGCTTTCAGAGTTTCTGTCAGATAACCACCAACCTCTCGACAAGGTATACCTCAGTTTCTCATCCTAATAATAAGTTTGTTTTGTAACACTATATGATATAAAAAAGAGGCTTTTCGATGACCTCCATTTGGCACGGAAGCTTTTTAAATACGGGGAAAACTTTTTTTATATGACAGATTATGCCAAGAAACGATGGCCATTCATAAACCAGTGTTCTGCCTTCTTTCTTTTAGTTGTTCTCTGTGTTGCCCTGCGGTTTAAAATGTGATACTTTTGGGTTTTTTTAGTATTGTGACCGTTTGTTTGTTAAAACAAATTTTGACCTTTATCGAGACCTGTTGAGAAGAAAAAAATCCCTGAAAATATGAATTTTGTGAACATAATACAGAAGCACTTACCAATATAGGTTTGCAGTGTCCTCACAACATTGATGTATGTGCATGCCTTGTTTACTTTTCTTTCTTTTTTTTGGTTCATTTTTAATTTTCTTAGCTTTTCAAACCTTTATCGTGGAGATTGTGCATGAGATCCCGTTAGCAGTCATGGAAACCCCTTGATTATTGGTTAATCTGAAGTATTTCCTGTCTTCGGGGCGTCACTCTTTTTGTTTCATTTCCATTTGGAATCGTCCAATCTTGGTCTTCTACGGTCTTCTCGCTGTCCGCTTCTGTCGCGCTACGAGTAGAAGACCGCTCTTGCGCGCTGCATTTGAACCAGCCTCCTCATGAAGCCCGACCTCACGAGTGACACGTCAAACTGGTTTCAGATCAGCAGCCAGGCGACCTTCTACACACTTCTACAAGAACTGTATCTCAGTATGTCTCAGGAAGCGTTTCCCTTTGCTTTGAGCCCTCTGGTGCCATTCTGGTGACCCTTGTTGTATTATGTATGCAAGGGCCCTTAATATAACACCTTATTAGTGTGGTCATATTATGTGCAATAACATCCTAAGCAGGGACTGTTTCACAGCTCACAGGCCACTTCCAGTGTGGTGAAAATCCAAGCGCCTAGCAGTTTGCTTAGACCATAATGTACATCACAAACTGAAGTCGACGTCAGGCTATGCATATGTTATGACGCCCGGTTGTCTGAGAGTATTAAGCTAATAATATGCTGTAATGGGGACCGAACACATGCAGTAACTCTCTGCCAACAGGCCAACAGAGTCTTTCAAAAGAGCAGCTTCTCTGCTGCTGCTCTTTGGCTTCGTTCACACTGCACTTAAATCCAATTTGATTTTCAAATCCGATCTTTAGAATCATTTTGTGAGAAATCTGCTTCATTTGTTCAGACAGTGTAGTCAATATCCATTCCAGATAACAAAAAACTGCTTAAAATCTGATCTGACTGTTCACACTGAATCTGATATTAATCTGACTTCAAACCACATATTTATTTGTAAAATTATCTGATTTTTATGAGGGTTTTTTCCCCTTTTAGACTACAAACAACTAATCTGATTTGTATCAGATACTAAATTGGATTTCTGCTGCTTGTCTGAACAAGTCCTGAAATATGATTCAGTGGCTCATTTTGGTTCATTTTGCTTTCAATATTGTAGTTACATTGCCCCCAAAAGAGTGAAAAATGAATTGAGATCTGAACTGACAATTTAACGTATTTCTGAAAATCTAATTTTTATCTGATTTAAAACCACATATTCATGTGATTTTTATCAGGTTTGTAAAAATTGTCTGATTTCATGTGCTTTTCTCCCGTTCAGACTACAAACAACTAAACTGATTTGAATCAGATACTTAATCATATGCTGCCTGTCTGAACAAATGAATTTAGATCTGATCTGACCATTCAGACTCAACACATTTGTAAAAACCTGATTTTAATCTGATTTCAAACCACATGGCTGTGGTTTGAATCCAGTTTGTAAACAATGCATTTCATGTTTGTTTGTTTTTTTTTTTCATCCATTCAGACTACGAACATCTGAAATGATTTGAGTCTGATACAAAATCTGATTTCTGTTGCCTTTCTGAACAAATCATGAAGTATGATTCAGTGGTTCATTTTGCTTTCACAATTCTTTTACAATGTGATGCATTTGACAATGTTCAGGTCCATACAATCGTATGCAATCAAGCCCTTTCAATGAAAGCTCTCTATCTCTCTCTACTGTAGCATTCTCAGCCAGCTCATTCTGTTTTACTTCATCTAATGGTAAATTAATACAGGGGCCTGTGCCATCTTTTAAAGGCCCTCAGTTGGACTCTGTAGATGCAAAGGTCATTGCATTTAAGGTCAGTTGGTTATAACATCAAGCTGAAGTACCTGGTTCATTTGCAGGATGAGCGCTTTGGTCTGAGAGCATCTCCGTGAGGTTCTTGTGATTCACATTTGACTAAACACTACAGATGATTCAATAAGCTGAGTGACTGCTGCTGGCCTGTAGAGTGTTTTCACCAGGTGCTGTCCTGTTCCCTGTCTGTTTTTGGTTTTCTAGTTGGGGAATCTGGGAGGAAGGTTGAATAAGATGGAAAGCCAAACTTTTGAAGCCCCGTGTTTAGTAGAAGACTCGGATGATAATGCACCATATGTACATATGAATGTTGTTTTAGATTGTGAAAAGAGCATGCTTTTTTTAATGTCTCAAAGAAAAAATCCTTTATTGATATTATTATTATTATTATTATTATTAAATATTTTAATGTTAATTTTATACATCTGTATTTTAGTTTTATTAATTTATATCATGGCCCAACTGTCATTCTTCTTTTCTGGATCAATGAGAAGTGATGCTATTTTTAAAACTGGTCAGATAAAACACTACTAAAGAATCAATCCTTTACCTCATACTTCCACTCACAGCGTTCAAAAGATTGAACAAACAGTGTAGCACGACAGACAACATGGTGCAACGTTGCAAGTATTGCTCCTGGGATTCGACCAGCAGCTTCTCTCTCTGTCTTTTCTCTGACACACTTTTTTGGTCTTCAGTGACCATGTTTCTTTTCAACTACACCATTGAGTGAATGTCTCCACTTTACCAAAACTCTCCATTTTAGGTGCGAGCAGCTGTATTACTGTTGTGCTGGACATGCCATTTTTGTCCACCTTTCTCTCGAATATTTAACGCATTCAGGGCCTGATCAGATGTAATTGTTACATAATGTACAGATGAAATTTTATGCTACTATTCCCCTCAAATAAAGTATAGTGACTGCTCTCAAATGTGTGCTGTGTCTCACTGAACTTACCTGAAAATACTTACATGCATATTTTCTCAATGCTGGGATCAGTACTGTCCAGCCTGACAGGTCTTTGATGAATAGCTGTTATGTGTGAATACACCACTAGATGTCAGCATTTGGCCTAATTCTGTGTACACCCATTTTGACTTAGATTTTCCCCTCTTCCCCTAAATGTAAAATGTTTGAGCTCAGTAACATTCTTTTTAATAGTAATGTTCAGTAAATTAATTATTAATATTTGCTAATTTAATAAATGAATGACCAATTAATTCATACTTCTATTTAGCAAGGATGCATTAAACTGATAAGAGATTTCAAAAACTTTATTACCAAACCCAAACTTTTAAATGGTAGTTGCACGTGTCCTCCAGCTATTCACAAAACCAGTCATAAGGGTCTTTTTTTTTTTTTTTTTTAAATTGAGATTTATACAGATTTTATAAAACTGAATAAGCTTTCCATTTATGTATGGTTTTTAGGATATGGCTATATTTGGCTGAGATACAACTATTTGACAATCTGGAATCTGAAGTTGCAAAATAATCTAAATATTGAGAAAATCACCTTTAAAGTTGTCCAGATGAAGTTCTTAGGAATGCATATTACTAATCAAAACTTTTGATATATTTGCGTTAGGAAATTTACAAAATATCTTCATGGAACATTAACAATATTTACTTAATATCGTAAAAGTAAAATCGATAAGTTTGACCCATACAATGTATTGTTGTTGGCTACTGCTACAAATATGCCCATGCTACTTATGACTGGCTTTGTGCTCCAGGGTCACATATTATTATATGTATTACAGTTATTTTACACTCCCCGATTTTTTTTTTTTTTTTTTTTTGCATTTTCACCTTTTATTATGATGACAGTTCAGAACTGACTGGAAGTGAAGTGGGAGAGAAAGAGGGATCGAGAAGGGTCTGGCTGCAGACTTGCCCTTGAACTCTCAGACTTCCTCTTGGAGGGATCGGGAAAGGTCCTCGAGTCGGTATTCGAACTCGGGACGCATCCACAAGGCTCTCTGCACCGAGATACATCCCGATTAATAATAATTATTATTATAATAATATAATAATAATAATTATTATTATTATTATTATTTATTTATTTATTTTAAATAGTAATCATTTGCAGGTGTTTTTAAAATTGCTGTCATTGTGTCATGGCCCAGTCTCTTTTGAAAATGGATTTGCACTCCAGCGGCACGTCAGCGGCAGTTCTGCAGTCCAGCAGGGACTGAACGCCCACCACTACAGGTTATATATAAAATGAAGTGGACTGCTTGTCCAGCATCTCAGCTCACTGTTTCTCTGTGAGCTGTTGAACTGAAGCACCTGGTCAGGCTGCTGTAAAGGTCCTTGAATAACAGTGTGGGAGTCGACACATCATTCTCCTAACACACTGCTATGTGCTTCACTGACTTTAACATAACAAAAAGAAGAAAAGCTATAATGCATCCACTATAGGTGAGACGTGTCCATGCCTTAAGGCCTGAGAATAAGTACAAGGCTGCCCTCTTGAGATTATTTATATTCTATTATAGTTTTTTTAATGTTTTGTATTTGCTTTATAGTTTTATATTTTACATATTTTATTTTTATATTTAAAAAAAATAAATAAAATAAATGTTTGTGAGGCTGATCTATAGTGATTTTACATAAAGTTAGATGTAGTTCAGTTTTCTGAATTTCACAGTCTAGAATTAAAAAATTGTATTAAGAACATCAAGTTACTTCAGCATCTCATCCTATGAGACTGAGTGGTTGATAATAACCTGATCAGAGAGAGCCATTATCTCTGGAGGAGTAAATTAACATCTACATTGAGCTCCTCTTGGGAAAAACATGTGTCTCTAGAATCATTTGGCAGCTTCCCAAACACAGAAGTCACAAAGCCAATGTGCTCTATGCACATCTGCCACCTGCCTCTCCAGCTTCTCCAGAGGTCACAGGAGGTTTCACATGATGCACCAGAGGATTTTAACATCAGTGCTGTTATTGTTAATTAAAACTAGCTATTAAAATAGTTTTCAATAGTTGAAATTAAGCTGAAATAAAATAGACCAAAAGAACTTAAAAAACTGATATGTATATGTGTGTGTGTGTATAGATAGATAGATATACATAAATATAATTACATAATTATATATACATATATTGTTTATGTGTATGTATATAAATTGTATATATATATAGACAATTCAAAATATGAATAAATAATAAAATGAAATAATATCAAACATGATATTTTTTTCCCTATAGTGCTATAGTAATGAAAATGAACATCTGCCTTTAAAAAATGTATTTGAGCACATGGCTCCATTAACTCTGAAAAACTGTTGTTGTGACAATTTTATTGTTAGTTGTATCAGCAAGGTTTTGCATTTAAAGCTCTCTATTCACACATAAAATGTATTTATTTGTCTTGGGCAGAATAGACAGCTGTCTGAAAAGCCAAATGTTAATTCAACCACAACATACTGGATCTATTGCAATCCAACTGTCCAAACCACAACTAGAGATATGGAAATGTGCTTAAAAACTATCAGTAACGTGCATAAACTCATATCATGACAGAATACAACATAAACACATACCATGACCCCCCAGCCCCCACCACTGAATATGTAAAAGGCAGTCTCCAGTTTTTTTGAAGGAAATTTTATATCCAGTCCAGAAGGCATATTTCTGTGTTTGGTGGATGAGAAAAATGTGAAAAAAGTAAAACTGTCTCCTCTCAGGCAAAAAGGAAAATTATAACCCTAAACTCATAAAGTGTTGCAGTACAGATGAATATAATAGACCCATAAGCAGCCATATAGAACTGGCCGTGGATAATTTTTCTGTTAAGATAAGCTTGAATATCCCCTCTCATTTTTAATTTGTGTTTTTAATTGTTTGTAAATGTGTATGTCTTTAAAGTTACCAATACTTTGGCAATGAGAAGCCTTTATATGTTAATAAAGCCGCTCGAATCTTGAAGTGGTGGCTTACTTTTCTCCATTTACTCTTTCAGACTGAAATGTCAATAGCACGTGACCAAAAAGAAGTTGCCTAAAAACATTGCACAGTGAATGCACGTTCACACTTGAGCTGAGATGAAATTGGGTTTAGTAATGCCTGTGGCCCATGCACGTCACAATATCACAAAGGCCTCTGGGCTCACCGTTCCCCCTCAGTGAATGCACGCAGCTCACAATATATAATTCAGTTGGTGTTTAGTTCATTTGCAAGTCCAAGAAAAAGCTACTAACTGCAACTTCTACTCCTGTTTCTGCCCTAGTGTTCATACGGGCTCCCAAAAATAAAGAGGGAGTTCAACTCAGACCAAATGTCAGCAGTATAAACTCCTACTCGTACAACACTGCGAGACACTTGGCCACATTCCTGTCATCATTATTTGGCGATGTGGAACATCACATCCAGAACTCCCAGGACTTGGCAGATAAGGTCCGGGACCCAGTGTACCCAAAGAACAGGACCCTGAGGGGAAAGAAGAGCAAAATATGGAGTACAGTAATGAGGAACATCATAGCTGTCACAGCACAGAAAGGCTGAAACACCTCCGGACTATCAGCTACTTACTTACCTTTCATCCTGATCCCAGCAGTTTACACTAATTCACACCTGGAATCTCAATGCCTGCAATGACTTCAACAATGAATTGTCTTGAGACTCGGGATTGTGTGTTTTGAGCTTAAATGATGGGGAATCACCACCATAACCAGCTCTATGAGTGGTGAAATGTCTTGAACAAGAGAAAAACAGTCAGGTCAGGAGACAAACCAGACACACATTCAAAATTGATTTTAGATGTAAAACAACACGTTAACAAGTCGCAGTGTGTCTGTGTGTGTAAACATCATAAATTAACATTTGTCAGTGATTAGTATGACTAAAGCAAACAATATTTCTATAACTATTTGTAACCCATCACACATGCATACAGGGCATCAAATCTTTCATTTGTGAAATGTGAATCATTCCAGAACATTATTTTTCCATGACACCTTTTTCTATGAAGTTTCATATTTCACTGATGGTTACAATTAGATGTTTTTCCTTCCATTTCATAGTTAAACATTTTTGTTCAATTCATTGATGTTGGCCTAATGATACCAGTCAATTTATGCGATGAAACAGGCACAAATGCAGTATTATTTTACAATATCATTCTTTTAAACAGTGGTGGACTAATCATACAAAGCACTGAGATGTTTTGCAGTTATGCTGCTAAATATTTTTGACAAAACTGTAAAATAAAAAATTTAACCCTGTTGAAAAGGTATGTTTTGAAGCATGCCAGCTGGTTTAAGCTGGTTTAAGCTGGTCATGTGCTGATCCTAAGCTACTAGTGCCTGCTCAGGACCAGCTCATAACCAGCTTAAACCAGCTTTTGACCAACTAAGGACCAGCTTAAACCAGCTACCATGCTTCGAAACATACCTAACCAGCATTTGCTGGTTTTTTCAACAGGGAAGATTCTCTGATGAATACACAGTTCAAAAGAACAGCATTTAATTGAAACTGACATGTTTGTAACAGAAAAGAAAAAAGGACTAACTTACTCACCCCAAACTTTTAAACAGTAGCATTCAACATAAATGTTCCAATTAATTAACTGTTCCTGGTGAGTGCAAGCAATATAGGCAATGTTCTCTAGAGAAACATGCAGCCCCTGCAGCTCTCAGACACTCTCCACTTATCCATCTCACCACTGTTTTTTAGGATTGCCTCGACGCTCTAAGTTCTGCTCGTTCCTCTCATTAAAAATGATTTGTGTCTTAGCAGGTAACTTTTTCCAAGCAGCTCCTTATGCTACACTTTCCTCTCTGCAGGCTGACCGCCCGCTACCAGACTGCACATGAATCTCAATTCCAGTATCAGAAATCGAACATGGTGGAGGATGGATGTTATTTATTTAAGAAACTTATGTCAACAGAATAGGCTACTGTGAATATAGTATGTATTCAAAAGCAGAGTAACCATAATCCTAATAAAATGTGTATGTTTTGATCATTTGAGCTAGGCACATAAAAACACAGCAACAAAATAACTGCATTTGAATTGAACATATGACCCTGGACCACAAAACCAGTCATAACGGGTATATTTGTAGCCAACAATACATATTAATTAAAGATCATTCTGTAAAGATATTTTGTAAATTTCCTACCATAAATATAGCAAAACTTAATTTTTGATTAGTAATATGCATTCAACTTCATTTGGACAACTTTAAAGGTGATTTTCTCAATATTTAGATTTTTTTTTTTTTTTGTGGGAAAAAATTGAAAGCTTATTTATTCAGCTTTCAGATGATGTATAAATCTCAATTTCAAAAAATTGACCCTTATGACTGGTTTTGTGGTCCAGGGTCACATATGTGTTGTTTGTTCACTGGTTTAAATTTAGTGACAAAACAGTAGTAAAAACAACCACAATTTTTAGCGATAATCCATAGTAATTATGGATTTTACTTGTATTTAATGGAATTGGAATATGTTGTAAAGCAAGCAGGTCCAATTCTTCACTTTCTTTATTGGTATTAAAAGGACTATAGACCTTAGTCAGAGTACGCCAAATTAAATTTTTGACAGAAAGTACAATGCGTTGAATAGATTGTACTGTTGTTTAACAATATACCGGTTGTTCAGCCAGCAAAATGTCTTTCTAGACAAGAAATATGAAGTTTTCAAAGTTGTAAGCTGTGAAAATTTGTGTTTTCAAACATTCATGTTAAATTCAATGGTGCCTAACCTGAATAAGGGTGTGAAGAGACTAACATAATCTCATTGTAATTCGTAAATATTTTACATGTTGACAAATTGGTGACTAATTTGTACAACTCCTATGTTTTAGTATGTAGCCCCACTGAAGGTTAGGTTTAATGGTAGGACTGCGGATGGACCCTTACGCTTATGTTTTTCTAAAACTTGTAGGCCTGTTTCCATGTGAGTCTCGTCGCCTCCTCATAAAACAGTAACATTTTCTCATAAAACTGGATTAGCAGGCTCATATTAAGAGCATCCCTTCCCCAAATGCACATAAACTGTCGGTCAACAGGCCTAGCTTTTGGGATTTTCATTCAAAACATTAAAAATCTTAAATATTTGGTTCAGTTTTGGATTGTAGGCCATCTTTGGCTGCTTGGCATATGTAAACACATTACACACATCACTGGGGATGTGTAGCAGACTGTCTACTAATGTATAATGTGACAGCTCTGCGACGCACGCATGTGCTCCTCGTGCCCGCGTGTCGCCGGAGGTGCGCGCGCAGCGGCACCCGCGCGCTCCCGCTCACGCTCTTTGGCAGTGTCGCGCGGGCTGTCGGGATCATGTCCGCCATGTTTTCACACCAGCCGAGAAAAAAAAGCCCGTGAAAAAACACCAGAACTCGCTCAGAGATGCCTTTAGCCGCCGGGTTTCGATCGGAGGGACGTCAGTGAGCGCGGCCGCGGAGAGAACCGTCGGCTCGTGTGTGTATTTGTGCCGAATGATCCGTGTTTCGTGTGTTTGTGATCGCTGAAAACAATGAGTAAACTCTCGTTCCGCGCGCGAGCGCTAGACGCCGCCAAACCGCTGCCGATATACCGCAATAAAGACCTCCCGGACCTCACCGACTGCGTCTCCATCAACCGAGCGGTTCCGCAGATGCCAACCGGGATGGAAAAGGAAGAGGAGTCGGTATGTAAATGGTTTTAAATTCATAATTTTTCATGAGGTTCAGGTGCATAGCAGGGTGTTGGTATTCACGTATCTCTTACGCACGTTTTAGTACGTAAATCTGTTCTCTGCTCGAAGGGATCCGCAAATAGCGTTCTAATGGTCTAGGTTACGTATAAAATTTACGACAGTTGCGTAGTCGTGGGAAATCTTTTACACTAGCGGCGTGAGCAAGGTTATTTACGTGAGACATTTGCTAGTGGTGAATGCGCATTGACGTCAGCCTTTTTGCGTAAATGCGTTAGAGATTTACGTATGTTACGACAGGAATACACGAGCTGAACGGCGTGCTTCTGAAGCTTGAATCTGATTCTTCTGATGTTTAGTTTCTGCAGCACCGGGCCCCAGTATAGCATGACTACCTCCCACATTTCAGGATCATATAATTATTACAATGGTATATGAATATGGGAATCATTCAGTATCATTGTATATATCAAAGTACCATGATATTACCATGTGTTTCCATGGTACATCTTGTAATGTAAAGTCAAATATAAATGTGAAATATTATTTAATTGAACTATTTAAAAATAGTATTGGTTATTGTTGGTTTAAAATGTATTATTGTTTTTGTTGTTGTTGTTAATATTTTACATAAATATGTATGTGTGTGAGTGTATACCATCTCTTATGGAGTTACATAATGAGATATATTTTATTATTAATAATTTAAAATTTACTGTATTATTACTATTATTATTGATATTATTAATACTACTTAAAATTTTTCTTTAAAAAAATAAGAATTTTTGCTTTGACTCAGTAATAAAGGATATACTATGACGATAAAATTAACAATTCGCCTAGCTCTCGCATGCTGTTTAAAACATTTTCTTCCCTCCTTTGTCCTCCTCCTCCCCCTCTTTCATTAGCTCTAACAGCTGACGACTTTGCCACATTCTTTATTAATAAAATTACAAACCTCACTACACAATTCTCCACACCTCAGACTGTCAAACACATCTTACCAGCAAACATACACTCGTTCACATCCTTCTCTCCACTCTCTGAGGCAGAAGTCTCTAAACTCATCCTTTCCAGTCATCCTGCTACTAGTCCGCTTGATCCTATTCCATCTCATCTCCTTCAAGCCATTTCTCCTGCAGTTGTACCTGCACTCACTCACATCGTTAACACATCCCTTCACACTGGAGTTTTTCAGCATTTAAACAGGCTCGTATAACCCCACTTCTTAAGAAACCCACTCTTAACCCAACTCTTTTAGGGAACTGTAGACCGGTTTCCCTTCTACCTTTCATTGCAAAAACACTTGAAAGAGTTGTGTTTAGGGCTGTGACGGTCGCCGTGACAACCGCGTCACCGTGGTGGTCGGTCATCACCGCGGTTGTCTATTGCCACCGGCGGTAGTGCACGTGACGTCATACACTCTATAACAAGCTTAATACAAAGTTTTGTATACAAATGTAATATAACAGTTGCCAATTGTTTTATTTAGACTATAAGTCTGTGCTAATTCACAAATTACCTCAAACGCCATACACGGCATTTCCTTTAGATTGGAAGGTTTGAGCGAAGGAAAATACAGTTTATTCTGCATTCAGCAAATTTATTTCGTGTTGAGCGATGGACCTTGTTGAGAAACCAAATACTACATCACCGATCTGGAATCATTTCCATTCACCCATCCACGTTTATACAAGTGTCTTCAAGTTCACGTGATCGCAAACCCTCGGCTGGTCAGGTTTGTATTGGTGAGGCTTTCTCCAAACTAGCCAAATACAAACGAGACAGCGATAAATGTAAGATGCTACCAAGAAATGTGGCAGCATACGCCACGATTCCTATTCCACACAGAGCGCGCATGCAGACGAGGACTTAACGTGGCCGCTTGCTCGGTGGCGGAACAGAACCGTGTCTAAACCGGACACGACAGGTGTCACGCCGCATCGCAACACAACAGGTTGAGTGTCTACAGGACATTTGAACTTTGTGTCAGTACGTCATAAACAGGATGAAGCAGTTTACTGTGGGTACTGTCATGTCGTGTCGCGCAGCATCCGATGTACAACACAGCATCACTGATTATAATGGGAATTTTGTCGTGTCTTGCCGCGCCGCTCGCGTCTGGTTGATGGTGTATTTATCTTTTTTTAAATTTTTTTTATTTAAGGCTACTTTCCTACTTGACTTATTTCTTTGATATTTATTTTAGTGTTTTGCTGGCTGCGAGTTCACTGACGGAAGTGCTAAAATAAACACGCACGTTTGTTAATAGATGATCGAGCCTCATTTATTTGTTGCGTTTCAAAATTATATATATATATATATATATATATATATATATATATATATATATATAATTTTGAATTTGAATATTATATATATAATTTTTATGTATAAATATAGGCTAATTAATATCATACCACCGCACCACCAGCGGTAGTTGGTCCATTACCACCGTGGTGGTAAAAATCTGCCACTGTCACAGCCCTAGTTGTGTTCAACCAAGTCTCTGCCTTTCTCACACAGAACAACCTCATGGACAGCAACCAATCTGGCTTCAGAAGTGGACATTGACCGAAACTGCCTTGGTCTCAGTTGTTGAAGCCCTAAAACTTGCCAGAACAGCTTCCAAGTCTTCATTACTTATCTTGCTGGATCTGTCCGCTGCTTTTGATACGGTCAACCACCAGATCCTCCTGTCAACCCTATTGAGAAAGGGCATCTCAGGAACCGCACTCCAGTGGTTTGAGTCTTACCTCTCAGATAGGTCTTTCAAGGTATCTTGGAGAGGTGAGGTATCCAAGTCGCAACATCTAGCTACTGGGGTGCCTCAGGGCTCAGTTCTTGGACCACTTCTATTCTCTGTCTACATGACATCACTAGGTTCTGTCATTCAGAAACATGGCTTTTCGTATCACTGCTATGCTGATGACACTCAACTCTTCCTCTCATTCCATCCTGATGATCCGATGATAGCTGCTCGCATCTCAGCTTGTCTAACAGACATTTCTTGTTTCCTCTACAATTAATCCAAAATGCCGCTGCAAGATTAATCTTTAATGAACCGAAAAGAACGCACGTCACACCTCTGTTCATCAATTTGCACTGGCTACCAATAGCTGCTCGCATAAAATTCAAGGCATTAATGTTTGCCTACAAAACCACCTCTGGCTCTGCACCCCATTACCTAAGTTCAGTACTTCAGACCTATGTGCCCTCTAGAAGATTGTTCTGCAAGTGAACGATGCATTATTGTACCATCCCAAAGAGGCACAAAATCACTTTCACTGACTTTTTCATTCACTGTTCCCACCTGGTGGAATGACCTGCCCAACTCAGTCCGAGCAGCTGAATCCTTAGCCATCTTCAAGAAATGGCTAAAAAAACATCTCTTCCATTTTATTTGACCCTCTAACTCTATCACTCTCTATTCTAATTCTATTTTATTTATCTGTTGTCTTATTTAAAAAATAAAAACACACACACACACACACACACACACACACACACACACACACCATTGACCCTCTATCAATTGCATATTTATTCTCTAACTGCTACTTTTTCTTTAAAAACTAACACTAGCTTTCTTTTTTCTATTCTATCTACTTTTTTTCTTTAAAAAAAAACACTAGGTTTCTTTTTTCTATTCTATCTACTTGTTTTCTTAAAAACAAAAAAACAAAAAAACTTACTGTGTACTGCGTTAGGCTAACTGAGACTTGTCATATCGCTTGCATGTTGTTGCTTTTTTGTTGGTTTTGATTGCTTCTATTGTCCTCTTTTGTAAGTAGCTTTGGATAAAAGTGTCTGCTAAATAACTAAATGTAATGTAAATGGAAATGTAATAATATTTGAAAAATGTCCAAGTCCTAGTAACCAACAGGCAAAAGCCTTAAAGGGTTAGTTCACCCCAAAATGAAAATTGTCATTAATTACTCACCCTCATGTCGTTCCAAACCCGTAAGAACTTCGTTCATCTTCAGAACACAAATTAAGATATTTTTGATTAAATTGGAGAGCTATCTGACCCTCCATAGACAGCAACGCAACTGTAATGTTCCCAGGTCCAGAAACGTAGTAAATACATCAGTAAAACAGTCCATGTGACATCAGTGGCTCAGCTTCAGTTTTGCGACGCTGCGAGAGTACTTTTTTTGCACAAAAAAACCAAAAATAACATAATTTACTCAACAATTCTTCTCCCCCGAGTTACGTCCGAGTTAGTGAACACTACACTATTCCATTCAAAAGCATTATTCCACTATTCCATGGAATAATATAATTGCCCCCCCCCCCCCTCCCCCGTGGGATTATATTATTCCATGGAATAGTGGAATAATGCTTTTGAATGGAATAGTGTATAATGTTACAAAAGCTTTTTATTTCAGATAAATGCTGATCTTTGGATCTTTCTATTCATCAAAAAATCATGAAAAACTCAATTGTACTCAACTGTTTTAAATATTGGTAATCAACAAATCAGCATATTATAATGATTTCTGAAGGATCGTGTGACACTGAAGACTGGAGCAATGATGCTGAAAATCTATCTTTGATCACAGGAATAAATTACATTTTAAATATATTCAAATAGAAAGCAGTTATTTTAAATAGTAAAAATATTTCAGAATTTTACTGTTTTTGCTGTACTTTGGATCAAATAAATGCAGGCTTGGTGAGCAGAAGACACTTCTTTTTTTTTTTTTTTTTTTTTTTTTTTTTTTTAAATCTTATTGTTGAAAAATTTTTGACTGGTAGTGTAGGCAGATTATTATAGACTGAAACAAATGTGCTTCAGCCAGGATAAAGAAGAAGTGCTTGGAGTTGCTGCAGAAAAAAAAAAGAGCAACAACAAAAGCATGTTGCTGGAGACGGGCTTATTGAAAACGCAAACTGATTCTCTGCCAGCAGGAGGCGCTGTGAGTGATAAAACTAGCGGTTTCTCCAGTAATGGCTGTAATCAAAGCAGCTCCGCTCATGAACACTACTTTATCAGATAAAATGAAAATGTCATCAACTTTTCTGAAGACAGTCGGTTCCCTTCAGAGATACATTCATATAAAACACCCGCGCTGCGTTTTGCGATTTTTCAACAAAGTCAAATGCCACAAATAAATCAATGTATGGGAAACACTGGTAATGTATATCAAAATTTTGGAAATGTTTAAAACTCATATCACCGTTATTGAAAAAAATTATATCGCGATACATATTGATATCGAATTATTGTACAGCCCTAAGGTACATGTTAAAAACTTGAGTTATGTGCCACAGATTGCATTTGCTCTCCTCACCCACCTGATAATGAACTGCTCACCTTTATTGAACCGTCTACCACAGTGAGTCTCTTATGAATCCAAAAGTCATTGGAATGACTTGGAGTTCATTTGTATGCTTGCAAGCTGTGTAAGCCATTGCAGCAGGTTTCATCACGTTGCTGTTCTCAGCTGCATTAGAAGTCGTACTTTCCTAATTCTTATTTCCGTCTCTGTGTGAGTTTTGAACTTTTTCTTATTGCTGAGTCCAGCTACATCAGTTTCAGCTTAACGAACTGGCCTCACTTGCTAATGGAAATACTTTGTATGATGTATGAGGTGACAAAATCTTTACTGTTGTGGCATATATGGTGTAACCTTTTTGCAAATTTGAGTTGCCCCACTCAGTTAATGAAGAATTAGGTTTAGTCATCCTCTCTCTCTCTCACGGTGTGTTTCAGGAGCACCATCTCCAGAGGGCCATCTCTGCCCAGCAGGTGTTCAGGGAGAAGAAGGAGAGTATGGTCATCCCTGTGCCAGAGGCTGAGAGTAACATCACGTATTATGACCGCCTTTACAAAGGAGAGTTCCGCATCCCCAAACAGCTCATCCACATCCAGCGTGAGTGACCCTCAGGTTCAAACTCAAGATAGTCCTACTGGATACTCTAATTTCTTGATTTAAATAAACAAATAAAGTGTGATTTGAATTTGAATTTCAATCTTTTACACCAGCTCTGGGGCTGGATAACGAGCTGCCTGACTATGATATGGACTCAGAGGACGAGACTTTACTGAACAGACTCAACCGCAAAATGGAGCTCAAACCTGTGCAGTTCGAGACCATGATGGATCGTTTAGAGAAAGCAAGCACCAACCAGGTAATGACATATCAGTGCTTCTTATCTGTTTTTTCTGCAGGACATAGGACATTAAGTGGCGAGCCAGCACGGTACTAGAATTATATGAGAGTAACAATCTCATAAAGCCAATGGTGAAATAAATTAATATTACCATAAACTACCATACAAAGGTTTGGGGGTCTGTAAGATGGTTTAACCTTTTTAAAAGAATGTGTTATGTACAATAAGGCTGTATTTATTTACAATAGTTAAATGCAGTAAAAAAACGTAAAATTGTGAAATTTTATTACAATTTCAAGTAACTGTTTTCTATTTGAATAAATTTTAAAAAGTAATCTATTCCTGTGGTGGCAAAGCTGAATTTTGAGTAGCCATTAACCCAGGCTTCAGTGTCACATGACCCTTCAGAAATCATTCTCTGTCACCTGTAAGGTTTTATTGGAAACTGTAATACATTTTTTCAGTGTATTTTGATGAATAAAAAGTTTAATAGAACAGCATTTTTTCACAAATGAATAAAATAATTAATTACTTAGGCAGTAATTAATCACAGAAAACACACCGTAGTCGACACAGACCATTATTCTCACTGCAACTGTAAGCAAATCTAGTATGTAGTGTCCTAGTCATATTTTTCTTTTGTTCATAATTTTCAAGAATGAAGGTGTCACAGCACCTGTCTGATTTAGCTAGCTTTTACCAAGTGGCAAATTATCTTTGTCCTAAATATCGTAAATGTGACGCATGGTTTTGTAAAATAAAAAAATAAAGTAGAAAGTGTAAAGTCTTATAAAAGTATGCTTATTTTTGTAAAAAAATAAGACTTTTTATTTTGTTATTCTAACTATGCTCAATTGTATTATAGTTATTATTTGCCTTTAGCATAATTTTTTCCCTACTCTCCGAGACCCATTTTTGGGGTCTGATGTACACTGATCTAAAAATTATACAGATCTAAAAATTCACCTCATTCTTATTCACACATTCTATATCTCTCTCTCTCTCAATAATGGTTGTGTAGTTGGTCACTCTTCAGGAGGCCAAGCTGCTGCTAAATGAAGATGACTACCTGTTGAAGTCAGTGTATGACTACTGGGTGAGGAAGAGGAAGAACTGCCGAGGCCCATCGCTCATCCCTCAGATCAAGCAGGAGAAGAGGGATGGCTCCACCAACAATGATGCTTACGTGGCCTTCAGGCGTCGCACAGAGAAGATGCAGACTAGGAAGGTATGCATGTGTTCTGTGCTTTGTCATGCATTCCTCAAACAGTATTGCTAGAGGGCATTCAGACAAGTATTTCTTACTTTCCAAATGGAAATATTTTTTATATATTTGTGTCAAACTGGCCTCCTTATGTTGTCTTATTTTTACTAATATTATTATTTATTTTTATTTGCATCAGCTTTTTGAAAACATCTGCATTCAGTTCTAGCTTTTTCTAGCTAATATTAAGATTTTTAAATGTCCAATGTATTTTTGTACAGCATATTTCCTAATTCATACCATCTGTCTGTGTGTCTTTTTTTCTCTGTAGAATCGTAAGAATGACGAGGTGTCTTATGAGAAGATGCTGAAGCTGAGGAGAGAGTTCAGCCGAACCATGAGCATCCTGGAGATGATCAAGAAAAGAGAAAAGAGCAAACGAGAGCTGCTGCATCTGACGCTGGAAGTGTTTGAGAAAAGGTGTGTGAACGTTGCTCTTTTTATAAAGTTACTTTAAGATGATTTCTGTTGTTACATACACTATATAAATAAAACTGTTTTGTGTCACTTAACTGCTAAAATGGTTGTTGTGTAAGGTGACTCATCTCTCTCATCACCAGTCTCGCTAAGCTTTAAATCGTTTGAAAAGTGCAAAGTGGTTTTTACACTTTGTTTTCCATGTTTTCTGTATTTTAGATATCAAATTGGAGACTTCTCAGGAGAGATTCTGAATGAGGTCACTGTACCTCTGGCAGAGAAAACCATTTACCCTTCGCCCATATCCCTACCCATAAGCAGTCGGCACAAGGCAGAGAGCAAAATTAAGGTAAGGTAAGATCTGTGTGCAAGAAATAGCTTGAAAATACTCAATGGTCGTTATAAAAATATTTCTTCTGTTTCTATCCTTTAGTCACACAAATCTGGTCCCAAACACCTCCACCCTTTCACAGTCAAGCCTGAGCCTCACTTTGACTTTGTGTGTTCCCATAAAAAGTACAACAAGAGGCCCAGACTTGATACATTTCGCCAGCCTGGTCGGCCAGAGCGACAGCAAACCATCAACAAGGCAGACATTAAACAGTATGACTTCCACAGCTCTGGAGAGGAGGATTACCCATTGGTCAGTGCACAGTCAGTGTTTGGCTACACATGCTCATGTAGATGTTGTATTTAGTGGTTTTACTTAAAAGACATTAATTACGTCTTTTGTTTCTCCTTTTTCCTCTGAAGTCTCCAGCTTCAGAGCCGGATGAAGAGAATGATCCCGATGGAATCTTTGCCTTCAGACGGAAAGCTGGCTGCAGTTACCACGCTGTGAGTTTCCCGTTTTACATCAATGCTGGCTGTAGACTAGAGGTCGACCGATTGATCGGCCGATTTTTGGCATTTTTTAATTAATCTGCATCGGCTGATTGTGCTGCAAATTAGGCAGATTTATAGGCAGGCGCATCTGCGGGCAGCTAAGCGTTGTTGCGGAACGCCGGTGAATCTCTCTCCCTCTGCGGCGGCGTGAGACAGAGCAGCTCACACTCTGCAGCCGCGGCTTGTTCACAAACAGCTTCAGCTAACAATGGCAGGGCAGAACAGACCGTTTCGAAAGCGGAATTAAGTTTTACCCTACTAGAATTGATGCCGGAAAGTTATCATATTCATAAGTGCAACAAGTCATTTGCATGTGAATGTAGAAACACATTCAATTCAGACGAAACTTCTGGACTGATTATAACGTGCACATTAACTTTCCTTATGAAATGTGTGTGTGGGTCCGACAATAGCCTCCACGATGTCATCGCTCGTGGCCAGTGCACTCTTAAGCAGTTATGATCAGCAGGTTGTGTTATGAACTCTTTTATTTTTATCACTATGGCTATTTGACTTATAGCAGTGTCCAGTGTTTCCCATACATTGAGTTATTTGTGGCGGCTCGTCACAATATCAAAACTGACCGTCACAAATAGATTTTCCAAAAGGCTTATACTTCCTTGAATAAACTGAGCACTGCACGTTTCAAAATTAAAATGCAGCGCAGGTGTTTTTATATGAATGTATCTTTGAAAAATAACCGACTGTCTTCAAAAAAGCTTCGATGTCATTTTCATTTCGTCTTTCCTGTAATGCCTGATAAAGTAGCCTTTGTGAGCGCAGCGCTTATTTGATTACAGCCGTTACCGGGGAAACCTGCTCCAACAGCGCTCCCTGCTGGCAGAAAATGAATTTGCAGTCTGTGGGAAACACTGGTGTCTGTCAGCAGACATGAACAAAAAGCATCCTTCAGAACTGTTTTGAGAAGATGCTTAAGTTTTGAGCCATGTATTATTACTTTAAATTGGGCTGCTACTACTATTACTATCTTGTACCCTGCAATAATCGTTTACTCAAACTCACTTTTATGAGATGAATGGGGGAAAAAAAGAAAATCGGCCAAACATATTGGCTTAAGAATCGGCATCATATATCGGCCATCGGCTGCCCTGATTTCTAAATATCGGCCGGTGAAAAACCCATATCGGTCGACCTCTACTGTAGACTGTTCCAGAGCTGGGTGATATAGCTGAAAAATTATGTCTTGATTTTTAAGGTGCCCTGAAGTGGCGTAAAGCAGTGGTTCTCAACCTGTCTGCAAAAATATTTGAATGCCCCATAGTCCTAGTTTTGTTTTCAAAACTTGTTTTAAGCCATGGCCACTTTTACTATAGTTTCTGTAAATTAAAAAAACAAACAAACAAATTAAATAATTAAATTTTAGGATTCCAAAACTTCAAGGAGCTAAGTGGACTTACTTAAAGTGTTATTTAGTGTCACCAACAGTTGGTTGATTACTGCATGATGATTGAAATCGCGCAAATGGCCTTAAGCTATTACCTAAATAAACTGGGAAAAGATTGTTTTCTAAAACGTCATGGACGGAATGATCCTGAGAGCGCTGCACGAGCTCGCGGCGCCATCTGCAGGACAGTTAAAAGTGTTCAAATGATTCAAAGCGCCAGATGCGAGTAGAATCAGCGCTGAAACGTGTTACTCGACCCGGTGACTTTCTATGAATGACGATGAGAATTTGAGATTGCTAGTGCTGTCATAAAACTCCCAATGGTTGTGATGTAATTATATAACAGGCTGTAGTCTGACGCGCTACATGTCTGCTGTTACAGTACTGTTTTTAGTTTTGCTTTACTGTTAGTGCTAGCTGCGCTGCGATTGGTTTGAGCCGCTTTAATTTGCATTTAGGAACGCATCGTTCGTCATTAGAAACGTTTATAAATCTGTTGTTGTTTACAAAGAAATTTCAATGTCACATGATCCTTCAGAAATCATTCTAATATGCCGATTTGCTGCTCAAGAAACATTTCTCATTATCAATGTTGAAAACAGTTTTGCTGCTTAATATATTGTGGAAACAGTGATACCACTCAAACATTTGTATAAGATTTAAAAAAGAGAGGGAAATTAATCATTTTATTCATGCATGAAATTGATTTAAAAAAAAAGTGAATGAATACATTTAAAATTAAGTAAATTAAAATTAAATAAAGATTTCTATTTAATAAATGCATTAACAAATTTAATATATTTGATAAATGCAAATAAATGCTGTTCATTAAACTTTATATTTATAGAAAAATCCTGAAAAATAAAGTGAATCACCATTTCCACACAAAATATGAAGCAGCAAAATTGTTTTCAACATTGATAATAATCAGAAATGTTTCTTGAGAGTCAAATAAATTCCAATGATTTCTAAAAGATCATGCGACACTGAAAACTGGAGTAATGATGAAGAAAATTCTGCCTTTTTTTTTTACTTCAATCAAATAAATTCAGCCTTGATGAGCAGAAGATATTTATTTCAGAATCATTAATTGTAATGTTTCCAAACTTTTGGCAGGTACTTTGATAATAATAATTCTATATACTTTACTATAATATATTATATTATATTGTTATCATGATTATTAAGTGCTGCTTTTTATTTTTTACAGCACAATAGTATGTATTCTTACAGTATAAGATATATCTTTTAATGTGCTAAAATATATATTTTTAAGTGCTGGGGGTGTGGCTTGTGGGTGTGGCTTGGGCGTGGTCAGATTTTCCTTCTTTTTTGTCTCTAGCTGATAGGGCTGAAACGATTAGTCGCCATTATCAACAATGTCGACAATAAAAAATTGTCGACAAATATTTCTGTTGTCGAGTAGTCGTTTGATCCCATATGACCTAATGTAAGAGCCTGCAATACTGCGGTTGGACCAGTGTGGCGCTGTAGCGCAAGACTGTAATTCTGATGCAGTTCAAGAGAAGAAGAGACACACAGTGCTTTAGAGCACAGTGTTTTCTTCTCAATAACGTAATATACAACAAACAAAACAGTTTAAACAACAAAAACTGACAGCGGTGAGAAAGTGATGTTTGCATGAGCTCTTCAGTTCGGTACTTCAGTAAAGCAGTCACATCACGTTTATTTATATAGTACTTTATGCAAGAGATCAAGCAGTTTAGTTAGTGTTGCTTTCGGTTAGAATTACAACTTGATTTTCTGTTATAAAGCAGCTCTCCAGTGTGGAGCTAGCTAATGATCTAATCTTTTTATTAGTTGGGGAAGTAAATTAATTAAAGTGATAGTTTGGTTTGCAGAGATCAAAGCTTGATCTTGCTCAGGACTGTTTTGATTATCATAACCCTATAAGGTATTTTAAGAGAGATATATATTGTGAATAAAATAGTTTATCAAAAATAAATAAATAAATAAATAAATAGCATCTTATCACTTACCTATATTTTGTTTCTTATCCATATGACTTACAAAAGGAGATGTTAGGCAGAATGTGTCATTCTGTTATTTTTTCATGTAGCTAATTAAATGGTGATTAACGCAGTTTCTCTGTCTTGTCATTTTGTGTGCCAAATATATCTATTTATATAAATTAATTGGTAACGCTTTTACAGTAAGGTGTTATAATGTATTACCTAACATGAATGAACAATACGTTTATTACACTATTAATCTTTGTTAATGTTATTTAATAAATGCAGTCGTTCATTGTTAGTTCATATTAATTCACAGTGCATTAACTAATGTTAACATTGATTTTAATAATGCATCAGTAAATGCTGAAATTAACATTAACTAAGATTAATAAATGCTGTAGAAGTATTGTTCATTATTAGATCATGTTAACTAATGAAACTTTATTTTAAAGTGTTAGCAATTTATTGTGTAATAATTTTAGTTAATTACATATGTGACCCTGGAGCACAAAACCAGTCATAAGTAGCACAGGTATATTTGTAGCAATAGCCAACAATACATTGTATGGGTCAAAATGATCAATATTTATTTTATGCCAAAAATCAATAGGATATTAAGTAAAGATCATGTTCCATTGAAGCTTAATATTTGATTAGTTATATGCATTTTTAAGAACTTCATTTGGACAACTTTAAAGGCGATTTTTCTCAATATTTAGATTTTTTTTTTTTTTTTGCACCCTCAGATTCCAGATTTTCAAATAGTTGTATCTCAACCAAATATTGTCCTATCCTAACAAACCATACATCAATGAAAATCTTATTTATTGAGCTTTCATGTGATGTATAAATCTCCAATTTCAAAAAACTGACACTTATGACTGGTTTTGTGGTCCAGGGTCACATATGATTTTCAAAAGCTGAAGTGATTACCTTTTATTTATTTGTTAGAATATGTATAACTCAATATTTTAACTAATTGCAAAAGCTGAATAATCAATCAAGGTCTACTGATTAATCAGTGAAATAATCAATGATTAGTCGATTAATCGTTCTAATAATCGTTAGATTAATCGATTATCAAAATAATCGTTTGTTGCAGCCCTACTAGCTGATCACATGCCTGTTGTTTTTTAATAATTTTTGCCATGAAAATAGCCTAAGATGCTGACATGGCATTAAATAAAAATATACTATTACTCTGGGAGCTAAGTATTTTTCACTTTCTTCCAGTTGTTTGTGATTTATTACATAAGGATTAAAAAATATATATAGTTTATAGTTTAGATCTACAAATCTCACTTTTAAAACAAGGCTACCTCATATATCCAGAATTCCGAGATTCCAATTTTTTTTTTTTTTTTTTGCAAATATATATATAATATACACACACAATATACACACACATTTGGATATTTTGCTGAGGCCCCCTAGTGGGTCCTGGCCCCCCAAATCATTTTCAAATTTCAATCTGCCATTGCTGTCAAGTAGATCATTTCTTATATATAACATTTAGCCAAAGGTGATATGGCAATAAAAATAAGCAAATAAAGTATTTTAAAAATGTAACTGTATTTAAAATATTTGAAATAAGCACAAATAAAGTATTTTTTAAATTATTTTTAAGTATTTTATTTGTATTTATATAAGTGCATGTTGTTCTACAAAAACATTAAGCATGAGGAAATGTTGTTTGAGGATTTTTAAAAACTATTGTGAATGTTAATGGCATCTGATCATTGTTTTGAATGTATTCTTGAAACCGCAATGAATTGATTTGCAGTAATGAACACTCTCAAACACGTGAGTCATGAGACAGGAAGGGGTGTTTTTTGTCTTGTCATGTAAATAAAGCACATGGACAATAACTGTGCTTAGCTTTAGTGCATGTGAATATCATGTAACTAAACCAAACTATTATATGTAGTTGTTTCTAGATGTCATAGACAAGGGGTGTCAAACTCAATTCCTGAAGGGCCGCAGCCCTGCAGAGTTTAGGTCCAACCCTGCTCCAACACAAAAACCATGCATTTTTCAAATAAGCCTGAAGGACGTGATTAGCTGGATCAGGTGTGTTTGATTAGGGTTGGAGCTAAACTCTGCAGGGCTTTGGCCCTCCAGGAATTGAGTTTGACACCCCTGTCATAGACTATGGTATACTAGCTTTTATAATGACAGAGAAGCATATTATTTGGCTCTGTGGTGTTTTGGTAATTTCCTTTGCCATTATTAAATGTGTGGTGTGTGTCCGCAGCCGCTGGTGGATCAGAGCTGCTCTCCTCACTGGCAGCAGACGGGTCAGGACCGGCTGTGGCAGCGGAACTGTCTCACCGCTCTCTCTGTGCCCAGACGCTGCATCGCAGTGGCTCGCGGGAGGGTGGGCAGAGGTGGCAGGTATGTCACTCTTCTATTTACAGTTTCCTGTAATGAAGTATGAGTCACTGTTGAGACAATGTGTGGTGTGAATTTATTTAGTTTAGATTTAAGTAGAAATCTAAAAGCACTGTTGTATTCCATCAGGGTTGTTTTGGATCGCACCTCGTCAGATCTGGACCGTGCCCTCAGGCATCTGGATCCTGACATGTTTTATCCCTCCGCTGACTCTATTGTGCCTGACCTCCCCGTCCACACAAACACAAACTCTCACAACTCCAGATCAAGCCCTCAGCGCTCACTGACTCAGCTCCTGAGGGACATCCAGGCCTGCAGGTGGAAGTTTTTCCGTCCTCGGCCGCTACAGGAGAACACAAGGGGTGAGGACAAGAAAGGGACTCCGCAGGTGGAAAAAGGTGGAGCGACGCCGCTCTCTAACAGTGTGTCAGGTGAGGTATCTGAGCTGAACAGGATTCAGAAGGTCAATCAACTAAATTGTAACTTTCAGTTTATTCCAGGGTTTTTCAACAAATCTAGCCTGTCAGTTTTTTGTAATGTGGCTTGCCAGATGATTTTGGTTATTTCTGCACTGCCCTGATACATGATAGTGCACTATGCTTTAGGGCTGTGCAATTAATCGAAAAACGATTTCGATTTCGGCCTCCAATGATTATGAAAATACAATTATCAAGATAAAACAATTATTGCGCCCCATTCTGCCCCCTTTTTCAGCAGTGCGCTTTCGCTCCTCCATAAAAGCCCAATTTCACGTGCAAATCAGTAAAATCATGTTATGTGACTTTTGCAAAATGGGACGAGCTTTATTTATTAAAGTTGATTAGATTTATTGACGTTTTTAAAAGCACGAAAGAGCTTGTGCTGTTCCTTTGGAGGATTTCTGTGCATGTGCTCAGAGACAGAACAGAACACGTAGTGTAAAGTCATTTTTTAGCACCTAAAAGGTCAAATACACGCAGAAATGTCCTGTGTCTTTTTCCCGTGTCACTTGAAACTTGTCCGTTTCAAATAGTTGTTACTAAAGGTGAGACACGTGAGGAAAAAATAAACGATCAGTTGTGGGACTATTCTGTCATAAATCGCATACCATTCATTTCTGAACTTTTCGTTACTGGAAATGAAATTACTGGTTGATATGTCCCGATCTAAATAAAGTTTAGGCTACACACGCTTTTAGTCCGTGAACTAGATCTCGCTCAGGACGCGCGCTGTCTGTTGAAGTCTGGTTCCAGAATAAATCATTGAGTCATTTTTGTCCCATCCATTGCTTTGGTTATCACTGTTTCAATCGCTGATATTTCGAGAATGAATACAGCATAAATATGCGGATGTCATTCCAGAAACGTTGCAGCATGTCTGTGTCCGAAAAACTAAAGTTTCATACAAATTCTGAATGGATTATAGCCTGCAAAGCGCGCTCCCATTATTATCACTAAAAGCATCTCTCATTTTAACTTAGTTCATCGCAATCTCACAAAGTTCCGCTATAATCAATGAAGCTCTCTAAACTACACGAATCTCTTATTTACATCACGTCTGCACTTGTTAGATGATTCACGAGCGTGCAAAACCCCGGCGCTTTCAGCGGTGAGTGAATTCTGAAAACTCTTAACGTTTCTGATTGGCCATTGCTTTAAAGAAATCAACCGAAATGTCTGTGATTGGCTACATTGCTAAACTCTGCAAAAACATAGTTTGCCAGATTTTTAATTGCTTGTGCTTTCGTTTGAGGATATGTAGCACCATCTAGTACTCCATACAACCGGTCCTGGGATGACATGGGGGATTCCATGACACTGGTCCCCCCCCCCGAATGTCGCCCATGAGTGTATTTATGCAAATAGTTTACCTTGAATCTATTTGAGCCACGTCATAATTCCTGGAACACGTTGTCATTTAACAAACAAAATTGCACATATTTACATTAAATGGCTGAGTGTAATGTTGATCGTTATTACACACGTATTACTACCGTTCAAAAGTCAGTTATATGTTGATCTTATTTATTTAAAGCCTCTTAAGCTCACCAAGGCTGCATTGATTTGATCAGAAATATAGTAAAACCAGTGATATTTTGAAGTATTATTACAATTTGAAATATATAATTTCTATTTTAATATATTTTTAAATCCAATTTTGTATATTTTAAAATACGATTATTCCTGTCATGGAAAAGCTATATTTTCATCAGTTATTGCTCCAGTCTTCAGTGTCACATGACATGTCAAAAAGTTCAGAAGAACAGCATTTATTTTAAATAAAACTTTTGTAGTAGTATAAATGTTTTACTGTCACTTTTGATCAATCTGTCTTTGCTGAAGAAGTGGTACATTTATATAAAAAATAAATAAATAAATAAATAAACTACCGAATGTTAGTGTTCATGATTTCCTTAGTACATGAGTTACTTTACTGCCACCTAGCGGAAAAAAAATGAAATTGCTGGTTTAAAGCTTTTTAAATCTGTAGAGCATCAATTTATGCTCCATATTCTTGCACATGCAGGTGGATTCACAGAAGAGCAGTTTCACTCCCATCAGCAGCAGCTGGTTCAGATGCACAAACAGTTACAGCAGCAAGAACTCCAGCAGAACTCCACAGCACCAGAACTGCACACACAACTGCCTGTGAGTATATACACTAAATGACAGGCATTATGGTGCTAAACCTCACTGCCATTCTGTTCTGTAATTATGAATTCATCAAAAAAAAGTATTTTTATATTTCTTCTATAGAACACGGCGTCATCTGACTGCATGTCTAAGACTCTGGACTCGGCTAGTGCACACTTTGCTGCCTCTGCTGTGGTCAACACTCCCAACAATGAAAACAGGCCCCAGATTGCGAGTGTCAATGGCGTCCTTCCCAATTCAGGCAAGTGCAACTTCATGTCATTGAAATCTAAAATTCTCAGTAGTTCTATTGCAATGTTTTAGTCCAAATATTTTAAAACTAAAAATGCTTTATAGAACTTAGTGGGGAATAATAACAAAACTGTTAATGAGACCTAAATTTATTTGGAGACTTATATCAAACTCTTTGTTTGGTGGTTTATTTAAAGAAAGTTAAGCATATTTGATTACTTAAATAGATTATTTAAATGATTCTTCTGTCTCCTGCAGGAAGCTTTAGACAAGCCAAATTGAACCGTTCTGTACAGAGTGGAGGTGGTGGTGAGTCAGGCTCTTTAGTACGGATGACGAATGCATCTAGCCCACAGCTGCCCGTCCCTCAGTCTCTGCCTCACGGCCACGGGCACCTGAGCGCTGTGTCTCCTGCCCACACACACAACAGTGCACGCTTGTGCGCCCCTTCACCCTCAGCCTTAAAGTTGGCCAGTGTTGCTAGCAGTCTGGACCGGGTACCCAAAGTCACCCCCACTAGTGCCATCGACATTGCCAGGTCTGAACCCAGACACAGCGCTTATTCTTATTCACTTTACAGTTATTTTCCTTTCCCTTTTTTATTATTTTTTTTTTTTTTGGACCGCGAAAAATTTATTTAAATATGTACTATTTTATTTTTTTTTAAATAAAAAATATACACTATTGTTCAAAAGTTTGGGATTTTATGCTTTCGATTAGACGTTTCTTATGCTCTTTTTCTTCTTATTAATGTTAAAAATGGTTTTGCTGCTTAATAGGTTTGTGGAAACCATGATTTTTTTTTTGATGAATAGAAAGTTCAAAGGACAGAATTTACTGACAAGTAACATAGTAAAAATCATCAAAAGTGACAGTAATGACATTTAATGCATTCTTGCTGAATAAATGTATTGTCTCAAAAAAATCTAGTGTATCTTTAATTTTCAGATATTGAATGAAAATTTTAAATAATATATCATGTTTTATTGCTATTGCAGGGAGAATCACGAACCAGAGAGACTGGCTCTCAATGGATTATCAGAGACCACAGTCGCCATGGAGGTCACATAGCCCATCCAAAAACACAAAGACTGCAGTGCTGAGAGCTGTGCGCTTCTACACGGACTTATACCCATTAACAGCATATCAAAATATTAAAACATCTGTCAATATTATAAGTGTACATTTTGTAAAATTGGGAATTATCACTACCTTGTAAAATAGTATATTTGTATCATTAATCTGTCATTTCTGTTACTTGAATTCTAGATTGTTTTTTTTTTTTTCTTTGGTATTTTTTTTTTGTCGTCATGCTTTTGCACTTGAAAATGCAAGCAAGACAAGTGCATCAGTTCATGTTGGGATCATGAGCATGAATATAGGTCCTGCGTCACTTGTTTTAACTATTTATTTTGCAATGTTTACATTTTTGTATCGTACAAATAAATCCAATTTTGTGACCACAAAATGCAGACATAGCTAGTATACCATGCTTTGTGCTTGTTTCTTTATAGGAAGGAGAAAGCTGAATTTGGTTTCACAGATATGTACTTTCAAAAGGGGTGATCTTCCCTCTCGAAATGTCAACCATTTTTAATTGGTTTATTTTCTTGCCTTCCTCTCCTTGTCTTACCAAGAATGTTATGTTAATTCTGGAGACCAATGGGCTTTGTCAGAATGTGATAATCGAGCAGAAGATCTTCAACGTTCTGCTCTTCTGACGGAAGCCCTCACGTCATTTGTCTTTAGCCATTGCTGGTTAACCAGTGTTGAAGGATCTGTTTAGGGTTCTGACTCGTGTTGTATTGAAAGTAAACTCTACAGGTCACAAATACTGTCAGCTATCTTGTTTATGAATGCTGAAATTTATACATCCTCAGTCCAGTGTCTTCTAATAAATTTCCCATTTTCAAATGGCCTTTTTAATGAAATGAGTGAATCTACTACCACAGCTGCCAGGCATTTGCATTTATTTTCCTGTAAAATAATTACATTTCAGTTATGATAACTCAGACGTATATGATTTGTTTTTACAACGTTTAGGGAAAAATACATAAGCCTACAGGCTTTCTTCATGAACTTAGCTTGATAGTCAATGGGGCTCGCTGGTGTGGACGTGACGGATCTTTAAAAGCCCTTTTAACAATTCAAGGTGCTTTATTGTGGTCAGCTGGTGAGTGAGTGCTGCTTAGTATGATCAGTTCCTTGTGTTTTTGTTTCTCTATTTTTAAGGATTTAATATGTAGTTTAACAATGCAAGAATGGGCTTTAACCACCAGAGGGGGCAAATGAGCCGATCACCTGAGCCGTACCTGATGAAAATCTGAAATCAATTGAAAATTACTCTCTCAATGTTGATATTATAGTGCCACACAGCCTCAGTATTTACATTTCAGGGGAATAAAACTTACAGAATGCTTACTTATAGTTGTCTCTTCATATTAAGCTGGGATCAGCTGAAATATTTTAACATTACTTTCAACTAATCACCCAAAAAGAAAAAAAAAAAAAGGCATTTATTTGAAATAAATAGTTGGCAACGCTGTCTTTACTGTCGCTCGACACTGAAAGAAAGTATTTCTTAAAAAAAAAACCCACCCCAAACATTTGAATAGTTGTGTATACTGACAAACCTAACAAAATAACACATGAACATGACAAAATCATTTTGTGTGATTTTTCTGTTTATTTTTGTTTATATGGAGCTTGTGTCTAAAGACAGAAAACTGTTTAGTTTATACACAAATTAGCAAAGAACAAAAAGTCCTTTCAGATTGGAGCATTTCTAGTCATTTTAAAGGAAGTGTTCTGTGTTATTAATCTCATTAAAATCAAAAGATTTATATATGCAAATAAAATGCAAATTCAAGAATACCTCAAATTGTCATGCTGCAACATTGTGATCCAGATTATACACTAATTTGTTGTAAACTTTGATTTAAATACAGTAGATGTTGCAAATGTTAAAGATAACAGAAACACTTTTATATAAAGACAAAAAATCATATTTTTTCAGCAAGCTCATGGAACAAACTGTTAATTTTTTAAATTACTTACTGCCTAAACTCTGATTGGGTAAACTCTGATATAGACTAAAATCACTATTGTTAATCCCTTTTTGTTCTTGTGCACATTATGTCCCTTTATTAGGCCTAAGATTCATAAAATAGCTTAAGACACATTACATGTATACTCAAATATATCTCTTTGTGCAGAAAAGACAATTTCACATTTTAAATTAAAAAAAAAAAAGTATGTGAAAAAAGGCCTATGAAAAAACAAGCAGACACAAAAGAAACTCTTTTCACTGAATGAAGGAAGAGCTGAAGATCTGCTGCTGCGTCAGAGATTCGTGTTCTTCATGGTTCACAAATCAAAGTCTCCACAACAAACTTGTTTTCGAAATGGCGGATCTTGTGGCAGTTCAGAGCCTCGCGTTTCTGCATACCTGCAGTGGAGCACATTCAGCTTTCAGAAGTTTGAAATGTACTTGGTTATATGGTGAACATGAGAGGAAATACTGTGCCACCATCCCTTATTTGTGCTTAAAACTTGAAAATAAGATCCACTGTGATGGTGGAAAGATGTAAACACTGTTCACTGTAAACAAAGTCTTATCAAATGATTTGTGTACACTTACCCAGTACGGTTTCTCTACGCTGCAGTCTGTACGTGTCTTTGTCTTTGCACAGGATATTGATGTAAAAGCCCAGATCACTGGTGCTGTCCAGCCTCTCTGTAATCATCATCTCTTCTCGCACAAGGTATGTCTGAGGAAGATACATTCCTGCCTGCAAAAACACACACAAACATCATCTTAACTTCTGAAATGCATTTGTGTGAAAAACACATTCACACCAACACAAGAACCACTTACTGACACAAGTTCACAGAATCTCCTGTTATTAATGTGGCAGGTTACCTTCTTGTTGACCAGGAACTCCTGAAAATCTCTGGGCGGCATGACAATAGATGTGTTCAGGTTGATGATGTAGCATCTGTCCAGATTCAGGTCGAGGTAAGCAGTCAGTTTCTGACAGCACAGAATGACACACAGGGTTATTCACACAGAAACATACAGATTATCATTTTTAATTAATTGTGTTGTTTGCAGAATTTTGTAGTGAAAACCAATCAATCATTATTATGTATTTACATAATTAGTTTTTGAGTTAAGATTAAAATAACTGAAAAACCGTTCAAAGTTTGGGGCTGGTAAGATTTTTTTAAATGTTTTTGAAAGAAGTCTCTTATGCTCACCAAGGGTGCATTTTTTTAATTAAAAATACAGTAAAAATAGTAATGTAAAATAATATTATTATATAAAATAACTGTTTTCTATTTGAATACATTTTAAAATGTAATTTATTCCTGTGATGTCACGTTCAATGTATTTACTGCCAATTTTAATAAATTTAATACAACCTTGCAGAATAATACTATTAAAGCAAAAAAAATAATTTTTTTTTTTTTTTTTCCTAAAACAGTTTCTGTGATCCGGGAAGAGCATATATATCAAATATGTGACCCTGGACCACAAAACCAGTCATAAGGGTCAATTTTATGAAATATTTATGCATCATAGGAAAATATTTGGCTGAGATACAACTATTTGAAAATCTGGAATCTGAGGGTGAAAAAAAAAATCAAAATATTGAGAAAATCACCTTTAAAGTTGTCCAAATGAAGTCCTTAGCAATGCATATTACTAATCAAAAATTAAGTTTTTGATATATTTTTTACGGTAGGAAATTTACAAAATATCTTCATGGAACATGATCTTTATTTAATATCCTAATGATTTTTGGTCGATAATTCGATTTAAAAATCGATACAATGGGTCACATAATAATATTTCACTAATGTAATTATATTTCCAGAGTCTCTTTAACATGAAACAGGAAACTCATGAACTTCTTTTTGCAACCTATAATCTCAGAAACTGATTATTTCAGAAAACCAGTCTATCCCTGTTAAATTTATAATGGATACAAATACAGCAGCATGACTGATAATATGTTTATGGTGGTTATGGCTAAACACTGTCTGAGTGTGTGTGTATTTTTGTACCATGGTAAAGTCATGCAGGATGCCAGCTGGATCGCCGTCTGCGAACTCAGGAACTGGTACTTTGATGAGCTCCACCTCATCGTCTTCGAAAAAGCTCACATTCTCTTCAATCAGCCTCAGAGTTGCTTCAGCCGCCACCTCTACCTCCTCATCAAACTCATAGTCTTCCTCAAAGTACCTCAACCTACAGACGAACACCTGCTCCTCCTGTGTATAAACATGCAGCATTAACACTAATTGGTAACAACATTTCAAAGAGCAGTTTGGTACCAACAAAATGTACACTTTTCGAAAGGCAAATCAATTATTTGCTCGTTGTGGGAGGTGCATGACACAAGTGTAACAATATCGCAGTTTCATAGGGGGAAACAGAAAGCTTGTTACAGAATGAATTTACAAGTACAGATCTATAAATGTCCTGCTGTCTGAACAATTCTGCATTTTTCTAGAAGAATATTTGACTTTCTCTCAACGTGTTCACTTAATGAAGACAAGTTTTTTCACGTTAATATTAGTGACTAGTTTCTTAGAACTTGCCAACATGTAAAATGGCTTGCACTGTTGCACATACATGTTTACTCTGATGTTTAAGTTGTATCTTGCATAATTTTGTGGTTTTTGAGAATGAGGGCAAGTCACGTGATCTTTGCATATTGGCTTGTGGCTAATTTTGCTACCTTCTACCAAGTGGCAGATGAATTTGAAGTATTTGCTGTTACAGAATTGCCAGGCTCCAACATCAGCCAATCACAGTGCTCAACATCACCAGAATTCTGATCACACACACCTGCTACTCATCCAGCTCATGCATTAGGACTGCTACAAACGCACACACCTCGTCTCACCTCATTGTCTGGTCTGGTTTGTATGAAGAGGACTACTTACCTGACTTCCTGAACTCCAGCGAGTCTTCCGTTTCTTTATGTCTCCAGTGTTCTCTGTTTACAATTCTTATTATCCGGGTACCAAGAATGTCAAAGTGGATGCCCTCCCCTGTCTTTATGCTCCAGAAGAGGTCAAAGACCAACCTGAGCCCATCTTGCCTCCCAACTTGATTCTGAGTCCCATCCAGTGGTCACAGCAACTAACCACATCCTCCAATGCCTCCGAAACGGCTCCACCGGGGTGTCCCAGATCACAGCACACCCCACTCATCACCCAGCAGCCAATAGCACACTCTCGCTGCTTAAAGATCATTTCTGGTGGCACAATATGGCCAGGGATGTGAGAAGGTTCATTCAAGGCTGCTCTGGCTGTGCCATCTCAAAGAGCCCAAGCCATCTACCAACAGGCAAGCTCTATCTGCTGCCGTTCCCAATTGCCCATGGTCACACCTAGGAGTGGACTACATCAAAGACCTGGCCCCCTCTGATGGTAACACATGCATTCTTGTTGTCAATGATTAATTTTATAAATCATGTCATCTGCTTCCTCTCAAAAGAGTTTCCCACTGCAATGCAAACTGCAGAACTCGTCTTTAATCATGTCTTCTGGTACTTCGGGATTCATGAGGACATAGTATCAGATTGGGGTCCCCAGTTTATAACAAAGGTATGGAAAGCTTTCTTCACCCTCCTAGGTGTGACACTGAGCCTCTCATCTGGATACCATCCCCAGTCGAATGGGCAGATGGGGAGAGAGATCCAGGAGATTGGACCTATCCTACGAACCTTCTGCCATGGCTGCCAGAACACTTGGAACCAGTTCCTAGGCTCCAGTTCCCTTTATCAGCCTGCCATTGGACTCACTCTCTTCCGGTGCATGCTCGGTTACCAGCCTCCTTTGTTCCAGTGGCCCGGGAAACCATCACATGTCCCATCTGTTGACTTGTGGTTCTGAGAGACCGAAAGAGTCTGGGACACTCACTCACAGTGGCAGTGTGCCACCAATGGATCCAGGCGGACATCCGATGGATGGAACTCCAACTTTCCAGCCTGGACAGGTTTGGCTGTCCACCAGAGACAGTAGGATGTGCCTGCCATGCAAGAAGCTTATTCCTAGATACAATGGCCCCTTCACCATCACCTGACAGATTTACCCGGTCGCTTATCAACTGCACCTTCCTGCACACTACAGAATCCACTCAACTTTCCATGTGTCACTCCATAAACCATATCACCCACCTGTTTCTGTCTCCACAGAGCTTAGGAACCCCCTCCACTAATCCTGGAAGATGGAGCCATGTACAGAGTGAGAGATCCTGAAGTTCCTCGCACTGTGGTGGATGGTTTCAGTATCTGTATAGTACAGTATCTGGTCGATTGGGAAGGTTATGGCCCAGAGGTGTACTCATGGGTCCCCAGAGACAATCAGTCCCCCTGAGGAAGAGGTCGACCACCATGACATAGGGGAAGTACTGTCACAGAATCCCCTTGTCCAAATACCCACACTTGTGGTCTTTGCACTTGACTACTTATATGACGTATTTCCTGTATTTGGGCCGAGTGTCCAAGTGAGGAAGAAGACCATAAGTGTGTGTAGAACTTTTCATTACCCGATGGGACACACTTAGTGTTGTAAAAATGTGTTTTACATTGTAAAAAGTGTTTACATAGCTTTATTTTTATTTTAAATACTTTGCATTTTAAAATCAACTTCTAAACGCCTGTGGAGTAGTCCCTATAACATGACACAATTTAATATGTGGTGCTTCTATTTAAGTGATGAAAAGCAGTTGCAAATGTTGTACAAAATAAATATCACCACTACTCATCTTTGCGCCAATAAAATATGCAACACTTTGTTTTTCTGCCAAATTATGTAATAAAATCTAATTATTATATTAATATTTCACTTACATTGGAAAGGTTTCCGTGACCTCTCGCAAGATCTCGGCAAATATCTCACAATTTACTCCAAAACATGATGCATGATGGGATACACTAACCCTGGAATAGCGCTCTGGAGCGGTATTCGAGATCATGTGGATTTAGGCTTAGTTCACACTGCAGGCTAAAGTGGCCTAAATCCGACCTTTTTGCCCAAATGTGACCCATATCTGATTTTCTTATGACAGTCTGAACAGCACAAATCCGATTTTTTTCAAATCAGGCCCAGGTCACTTTCATACACTATATTGCCAAAAGTATTGGGTCACCCCCTTCTAATGAAAAGGTTTGACTACTTTAGTAATTTCCATGAGTACACATCTTAATGTTTAAGCATATAATGATATTCTAGGGAATTGTGTGCTTCTAATTTTAAAGCAACAGTTTGGACAGGACCCTTTTCTATTCTAACATGACAATGCCTCTGTGTATAAGGCAAGGTTCAAAAAGAAATGATTGTTTCAGTCAGTGTGGAAGAACTTGACTGGTCTGCAGAAAGCCAATTCCTAATCCCAGCTGAACACCCCTGGTGTGACTTTAAATGCAGACCTTGAGCCAAAAACTCATCACCAAACACCAATGACTTGTACATATGGGTACAGTTATTTTAGACATTTCCAAAACTGTTGCAACAGAGATGGAAATACAATTTTTAAATACATGCATTATGTTTACATCTTTGTTGCCACAGTTTTGGAAGTGCCTTTTTCTGTTCTAAAGAAGGGGTGTCCCAATATGTTTGTCCATATAGTGTATGTACAAGTCATTGGTGTTTGGTAAAGAGTTTTTGGCTCAAGATCTGCATTTAAAGTCACACCAGAGGTGTTCAGCTTGGATTAGGACTTGGCTTTCTGCAGACCAGCCAAGTTCTTCCACACTGACTAAATCAATCGATTTAACTTTAACCTAAATCGGATACATTTCCAATGTTTTGCAATGTGACTTGAGTCTGAGCGGCCATGTTGCATTTCATGCGATTTTTACATCATTGAAATGCGACAGACGTCACAATTCTGCGCTGGAGGAAATCGTGCTCTCTTTCTTCTTAATATTCTTCTTCTTATCACTTTGTTATTTAGGCTCTGACTGCACATTAACTTAAAAATTGCTAAACACACACTAACACGAGCAGCATCCATTTTTATTTCCGCAAACACAGTGCGCTGCGTCTGACGTCACATCTTCTACTGCGCATGCGGGTCACTTCAGGGCCGTATACGGTTCACACGAGACTGATGGCAGTCGCATTTAAATGACAATGTGAACAACAGCGCAAAAAAATCGGATTTCAGCAAAAAATCCGATCTGAGCATTAAGACCTGCAGTGTGAACTAAGTCTTAGTGTGCGTTAAGGGCACTGTGCTTTGGTGTTTTGAAGACCTGGGACAGTCTTGTGCACTTGCTGTCACGCGCAGGCGCTCTCAAGGGGCCAAAACCACAAGTGTGGGTATTTGGACAAGGCAGATTGCCAGCACCAGAATTCTGTTCACACACACCTGCTACTCATCCTGCTCACTCATTAGGACTGTTACAAAAGCACACACCTCGTCTGGTCTTGTTTGTACAAAGTGGACTACTTACCTGACTTCCTGAACTCCAGCATTACCGCTAGCGATTGTCTCTAGTGTGTCTACACTTCCTTTGTGTCTCCAGTATTCTTTGGCTACAAACCTGTTGCAAGGGATTACCTCTGTACTCACCAATTGCAAAGAGGTGTGTGCATCCTTCCTCTCATCTGCTCTGCCATCCATGATCTCCTGCATCTGTAGCAAAGGAAAGTCAAGTTAACAACCTTACTCTCTCCCCTGATTATATATGTGAACTGCATACTCCACCTTGATTGCCAGTGTGCTCAGTGCTGTAATACTCATTCCGTTAATTCCATGTATCTGTGTCTGAGTCCACATTCTGTCTATGCTCGATTATAGTTGCATTTGCATTTCAGAGAAAATCGGTGACCCATTACGGGTCACAGAAAATTACACCAGCTGAAAATCACTGCTTCAAGAAACACTGCTTCAAGGCTTAGACTGATTATGAAATAAATGTTATAGAAATGCAACCAGATGAAGATAATCATCAATGCAAGATGACACGTTAGATGTTTTGTTTTTGATATCACTATGGTTACATCAATTTTCTCACCTCAAGCGTATAGTATCTATATAGGTAGGCTCCTCCCACCACTACGCCAGAGAGAACGAGCGCCAATCCCAGACAGAAGAACCAGCACCACACCTTAGACTGCGGACGCACCAACACCGCTGCCTCAGAATCCTACAGGGCAAATTACACAGAGAAACATCACATTTGAACAATTACTTAACAATATATATACACACTACTATTCAAAAGTAATTAATACTTTTATTCAACAATGATTCATTAAACCGATCAAAAGTGACAGTAAAGACATTTATTTCCACAAAAATATTAAGCAGCACAACTCTTTTTAATACTGATAAGAAATGTTTTTGAGCATCAAAAATAATTGTTTCTGACGGTTCACATAACATTAAAGACTGGAAGAGGGAACCTGCCATCGCAGAAAAAAAATTACATTTTTTAAAACTGATCAAAATAAAAAACAGCTATTTAAACCAATAATATTTAACAAATTACTGTTTTACTGTATTTTTAATCAAATAAATACAGCCATTTAAGCATATTAAACAAGGCTTAAAACAAAAGAACAGGCCAACATGAGAATTAAAGTCATCTATTGAAGTTACAGAGATTGATTTTCAAAGCACTAAAGGATAAAATATGAATATTACTGGATAGAGATTAATTTTCCTTCTTCAAATGAATGCCTTATATTAAGCATTATGTACAGTATACAGTATACAACAGGGCCTGACTCTCCCCAGCCTGACCTTCAGCCTAAACTTTCAGTCGTGTCCCTGTAGACATTCACGCACAGCTCACAGACATCATCTCCCATGAGACACACCACAAATGAACCCAGAAAAACCTTAGTCTATTCAGTCTGTTTTAAACATAACATATGACAAATGGCAGTTATGAGACAAACAGAACAAAAAAACAAGTGAGATTCACACTGCATCTCTTCTGGTTTCCAATCAAAGAGGCGTCAAACAGTTTGGTGTCAGCAACTTCTGTCGCGAAGAGGAAAAATCTTTAATCTTTTCTAATCTACAAAAATGCTTCCTCACTCAAACAATAACTGCATGCCTAAGTGCAATATGAATTGAAAGAGAAAGTTAATCAAACAGTTTCTATTTGAATAGCAGAAGGGGAATTTAAGTGACTATCAGAATGATAAAAAGTGAGACAGATAACATGTAGGCTATAATGCAGGAGATAGGGTGCCACCGAATGTATTCAGAGCTACTTGTTTCATTGTGCTGTACTTATTTAATCCAAATAGTCAAAATAGTTTATCCTAGTTGTTGATTTGTTTTTTTTTTGTTTTGGTTTTGTTTTTTGGCACATTCTCTCATTAATGTAACCACACAGCCCTTTGAGTACATGGAGGCGAGTGTTGGATGGCCTTGACCAGAAATTACAGATGAGAGTCTTTTTAATGCTTCTTGAATGCCTCATGAATCAGGCCTTTCCTGGTTCAACAGTAAAATCAGATAAAATTGCACTATATTTACATATGCTATATGCTTATATTTTGCACTTTGATTTCTTTTATTTTAACAATAATGTTTAGCCTAATTTATATAGCACCTTTCCATAGCTCAAAGACATTACAGTTGATACAGCAGGAAAATTAACAACAGCAACAATCATATGGTATATAGACAAGCAGTAGAATAGTTTTTATTTCTAAGCTTAAAGGGTTAGTTCACTCAAAAATGGAAATTCTGTCATTAATTACTCACCCTCATGTCGTTCCAAACCCGTAAGACCTTCGTTCATCTTTGGAACACAAATTAAGATATTTTTGATGTAATCTGAGAGCTCCCTGACCCTGCATAGACCGCAACGCAACTGAAATATTCCCAGACCCAGAAACGTAGTAGTAAGGACATCGGTAAAACAGTCCATGTGACATAAGTGGCTCAACTTCAATTTCACGAAGCTACAATACTTTTTGTGCGCAAAGAAAACAAAAATAACGTTCAACAATTCAACAATTCTTCTCCCCGAATTACCACATTGATTACGTTCTGGGGAAAGCACATTGTATATGTCATGGTACTCTCCAAAATGGCAGAAGATGGTAACTCTGGGGAGAAGAATTGTTGAATAAAGTCATTATTTTTGTTTTCTTTGCACACAAAATATTCTCGTAGCTTCGTAAAATTGAAGTTGAGCCACTTATGTCACATGGACTGTTTTACCGATGTCCTTACTATGTTTCTGGGAATATTTCAGTTGCCTTGCTGTCTTATGCAGGGTCAGAGAGCTCTCAGATTTCATCAAAAATATCTTAATTTGTGTTCTGAAGATGAACGAAGGTCTTAACCTTGATACCAGAAACACTATCCATTATCAACTGCTGTTTACATTGAATGTAGACTAATAAAATTAGAAGAATCATTCTTGCGTTTCGATGCTTCGATAGTTATTTTTAAAGGGGGGAAAGGGAAGGAAAGGGAAGTGGTGTGTGGCCAAGTATGGTGACCCATACTCGGAATTTGTGCTCTGCGTTTAACCCATCCAAGTGCATACACACAGTAGTGAACATACACCTAGAGCAGTGGGCAGCCAATGCTGCGGCGCCCGGGGAGCAGTTGGGGGTTTGGTGCCTTGCTCAAGGGTCTCACCTCAGTCGTGGTATTCCCTGCCGGACCCGAGACTCGAACCCACGACCTTCGGGTTATAAGCCCAACTCTCTATCCATTAGGCCACGACTGCCCCCAACTTTTGTCACTATTATAATTTAATCGGGATATTTGTCCGGTTGGTCAAGTAAAAAAAATAGATAAAATTAATTAATTAATTAAACTAGCTAGAAGGCTGATTAGCTGTAGCCCCCGCAGGGGAAGAAAAAAAAAAAAAAACTTCGGTCTGTCCAATTATTGTAAACAGGTCCGTCAGACTGAAGATATTTTAGGGGTAATGTAACCAAAAATATTTAAGACCCATCGAATCTGAATTTAAGACATTTTAAGACTTTTTAAGGCCTTTTACTAGGAAAACGTTATTTTAGACCTCTTAAGACTTTTTAAGGACCCGCGGACACCCTGATAAACATGTTTGAGAGTGCATACATAAAACATGTCTCAACATGTCTGTCTTCCACAACCCATGAAAAGCACTCACATATATAACAGTGAAGTCTCCCAGTAGTGAGCGTAAAGTATTCCTCAAGTGTGTTGTGAGAAACACAGTTAAATTATTTTAAACAACCATGTTTACAGCTTCCATCACACAACCCCCCCCACACACACACAATGGTTAAGTCCACTTCGCAGGGCACTTAGTCAACTGGAATGCACTGCTTATCAATCTCAATTTAAATTTTACATTTGTAAGTACATTTGTAAGTGCCCCCCTTGTGGGCCCACCCACATAAATTCTATGTGCATTGTAAAAAACAAAAAGTTTAGAAAACTTAAAAGTTTAAGGCAACCAACTTTGAGTTTTCTCAACTTGTTGTTTTCAGTTTATACAACAAAAAGTTGAGTAAACGCAAAAATCTCCTACAAAAACAAGTTAAGAAAACACAAAAATCTGCTGAAGCTGGTTTTGCTCAACTTTTTATTTTTTACAGTGTGGGTCAAGTCTGTCATCCATTTTCTATTCTATTCTATTCTATAACATTCTATTCTGTCACTTGTGTCACAAGTATTTAATATTTTTTCTAATATAAAAATAATCAGCGAAGAACTTTTTTTTTAATCCGCATACAAATATAATAAAGAAAAAGTGTCAGTGAGGCAACAACAGGCTGTGTCAGCTGCCAACAAACACACACAAACAAGCAGCCCAGTACAGTCTGTTCAGGCAGTCTCACACCCAACAATGCCAGGAAATTATGCGTTTATTAACATTTTATTACACTTACAAAAACGTATGGTAACCAAGGTTTCTGTCAAAATACCGTTGTAACTACAGTACACTTATTTCACTTAACCATAGGGGCTTGTGTAAATTAGTTTTTTAATTATTATTATTAGATTATCAAAACATATAAACAGAATACATCAAAATAAATTACAATACATAAAATATTATTTAAAGTAAAAAACGGCAATAAAAATGAGGAACATAAGTTTACTGAATATTTTTTTTTTTTTACTTTGTGGACTAAGACAGCTCTTTATATAAAAAGGGCAGGTGGTTCAATTTAATATCAATTTGAGGAGGTGAAAAGAACTGCGGTAACTTTTTACCAGGGTATTAGTGATTACAAAAGTGATTACCCGTCTTTGACAAACTTTGGGCCGTCAGCCATTTTATAACACTTTCAGTCAACCTGATCAAAGTTTGATGAGCAAACCCAAACAAAGAAACACATTTACTTCTGCATTTGGGATACTTTCTATACTTCTCTCAAGATAACATAAAAAACAATGTGCACATATAACTGGACTTTTCGATAAAAAGATAATATTGAACCCAAACATTCCTAAAATGCGGTTACACAATTCAACAGAAGTAAATATACAGCAAGATTTGTTAGTAACGTTACATTACCTGTATAACGTTACCAGGAATGAGACTTTCCTTCTTTGGATCCTTTATGGCCAGAGCCTTGTTAAAAGAAACTTTAACCATGCTGAAAAGTTTTTCTAAGTAGTTATTTCAGCGAGATCGAGAAAGAAAAGACGCCGTTTAGTTTCCTGATCAGCAGCGATGTCTCTGTGTGACGCACATGACAGATCCCAGCATCCACAGCTCTCACTGCCTCTAGCGACAGATACTAGAAATTTCCAGTACTTTTAATTACAGTTAAATGTAGAATATATAAGGAAACAATTATGGTAACTAACATCTAGAATCATTCTTGAGAACCACAAAGCTGTGGCTCTCATCTAGGGGTCCGAGGCCCACTAGAAGGCTTCAGCAGCCTCAAGATGACTTTAAAAAAGCCAAAACAATATAAGCTTTGAGTATTGTTGGACAGTGTGGGGCTTTGTAGTCAAAAGGTTGAGAACCACAGGGTATAACTGCAAAAATGTTGTTAACAACATTCTTTACTTTTATTCATAACTATTAATTTGATGATTTAATTAAATTCTTCAGCTAAATCATTTCGATTAAATTCTTAACGGTAAGATTAAAAATGTTACATTAAGATGAGAACAAGTGGATTTTTGCTTATTGACAAATAGTTAATATCTGAATCACACATCTCTATTGAATATCAACATTTGCGATTAGATGGACAAATTCCCCACTGACTGTCATTCAAAGAGAACACTTTCATCTTCTTGGACTCAACGCAGTTTAAACATACAATGCAAAATATGCTAATAATCGAGCAATCAAAAACGAATATTGGCTGATTCTCACCAGCGCTGAGAAAACGAACAAGTACCAAATTACAACGGCATCTATAATTGCTATCATAACCAGTTTTATTCCATGGTCTCTCTGAATACTGGATTCTGATTGGCTGGCAGGTTTGCAGTATAACCGTTTAATGCACAGATTGTTCCAAGTCAGTTTAATCACCGTTCTATATTAATGCGCTGCTTTAAACCAACACAAATCACTCCAAAGTCTCTTTAAGACAAGTCATGTCATGGCAGCCATCTTTGAAACGCCTCTCGGGCATCCAAGTGCAGCTCCTATCACTTTAAATGGGAAAACATCAAATTCTTCCAAACTGTTCACTAATAGCGTTATAAAAAGCTTATTTTTCAGGCTAGATCAGCCAGTGCGCATGCGCAGTCCTGAGCGCACGTCACAGAACCTGACTGTTTCTATAGCAACCGGGACTTCTAACGCAGCTGCAGTGATGCGCTGACTTTACCGATTAGCGATTGGCTCTTTCATTCAGAAGGCGGGGCTTCCTGCGATTGAGCGTTGCATTTTTCCCCATTCAAAACTACAGAGTTACACGTCTTGGGTATTCTGTAGTCTTTGGTATTACTTACTATTGGAGAAAGCGTAATGGCTAACTTGGTTCACGTGAGCTTTAATAACCAATCACATTGACGTCATTGAATTTCAGTCGGAGATGTGCGACACTCAATCGCTGTTTACGGATACCATAGGAATGAATGGGAAATGCCATAAGCTGAATCCCACCTGTCGCAAAAAGTCAGTGACTTCTGTTATAAAACAGCATTTTTTACTTGGTAAACTCTAAAAATAGTTCAATCCAAAAGTATTGTTTAGTGTAAAACATGTTGTAGATTAGCAGATAAGCTGTCGATTCATTAAACGATGAGCTGTTTCCTCTAAAAAGCTGTTTATTCAGCGTAGTCAAGCCTCTCCTCCATTGACACCCATTTAAAAAAAACGGCCTCTGGTCTCCTTTCCCACGTACTAGCAGACCGGAAGCGTTAGCTTTAGCCGTTACGCTTTTTCGGCTAATGATTGCAGGCTCGCCTTCTAACGGCTTTGTTGTGGTCCTTCTGCCAACAGGCGTCACTGTCTGCGTGTTATTTCTCACGCATGCGCACGCGAGGAGAAACAGTCATGGCGGCGGAGAAACCCACGAAAGAGAAACTCTTATCCACTCTGGATGATATTGAAGTTTTATCCAGGTTTGTCTTCATATATTCTGCATGTTTAGATGAAATAAACTCCTGTCTGCTTTTTGAGCTGTTACAAAGCAGAATTATATTAAACTGCTAGTTCATTCATGAAATTCTCAGTGATTCCTGCTCACAGTTGCTGGATTAGATCATAATGAAATAAGTCACAGTCTCCTTTGTGCACTCGAGTCTGCTGTTTTATACACTATACACTACTACTATTCACACACAGCTCCTCTTCGGTTCTCTTCTGTTCTTGTTTGTGTTGCAGAGAGCTGATAGAGATGCTGGCTCTGTCCAGGACACAGAAACTGCCCCAGCCTGGAGAGGACACAGATGTGAGAGACACTGTTTACACACACAAGTACAGACATCACTGAAATCTCAAGAAGACGACAGATTTGTATCTGATATTTACAGGTTTTAAAATTCTGATTTAGCTTGGGGGAAAATAAAAAAAAAATCCTGAGAAAAACATTTTGCATTGAATTTGAATTGCTGTGTAGCCTATGAATTGAGCGTATGCTGACTCTGAGCAGATACTGGAGCTGTTAGTGCAGAGAGATAAAGAGTTCCAGGAGCTCATGCAGACGGCGGTGGAGCAGGGCAAAGTGCACCAGGAGATGCAGACACTGGAGAAGGAAGTTGAGAAGAGAGACAGCGATATCCAGCAGCTCCAGAAACAACTCAAAGAGGCTGAGCATATACTGGTAACTGAGCCGATGCATGTTTATTTCAGTAACAGATCGGCATGCTTTATTACTTTACAAATTGTCACTTTTTGTGCAACTTTGTAGATATTTAATTTCCAACAATAACAGCTGCTTGTTGTGTTGTTGTGAGTTTGATTTGAGAAAAATCACTGGTCATTTGAAATTACAAAATTAACAAAGAACATTTCAAATGTATTTTGATTACTTTGAACTCACAACGAGGACACTATAAAAAAAAAATTTAAAAAAATCTTTTTAATATGTAATTACAGTAAATTATGCATTACAAGCAACTAACCCTAAACCAAACCTTAAACACATAGTATGTATAGTATACTAATATTAACCAGTATGTATTTGTGTATTTACACTGTAACAAAGACACTTTAAAATAAAGTGCAACCCACTCAGTCTTTTTATGCAAACTGTGTTTGATACGATATTTATGAATCAGTTCTTTAAACTGAAAATAATTCTGTTTTTCATTCATCATCAGGCCACTGCTGTCTACCAAGCCAAAGAAAAACTTAAGTCTATTGAAAAGGCCAGAAAAGGTATTATTGTGTTGTTAAAATTATGACCATATTTTCTGGAAAATAAGTCTCACCTGACTATAATGTACACTAGGTCATATGTGCATTGTTGAGAGGGAAAAAATGCAGAAAATGTTCATCAGTGTACAAGACACTTTATTATTACTTTCAGGAAGTTCAGGAACATTATTAACACCGTAAAGATGTATTTTAGTTTCCTTTTTGGTACTCAGAAATGTAAAATATAAGTATAATATAATCATAATTTATAGTGGCATTCATTATTAAAAAAAAAACACATTATAAACTCATTATAAAGGAATTCATTTAAACTGACAGTAAAAATACACTATACAGATGTGCTTGACATTATTTTAAGCCTCTTTGGATTTTAAGTTCCAGCATGATTTAAAATGTGACTTTTATTCAGGAAAATACAGAAGTTCTCAGTAGGATTGATTCAGTCATAAAACTGAGATGCATGTAATTGTATTTTATTTAGTTGATTTAATGTATTGATTTACCATAATATCAAATAGATACTGCTGTAGTTAAAAATCGACTCTCTTTGTGTTTTTCACCAGGGAGTATCTCTTCAGAGGAGATCATCAAATATGCTCACAGGATCAGTGCCAGTAATGCAGTGTGTGCTCCTCTCAACTGGGTTCCAGGTAAGCGGACAGTATTTTCTTCTGTGTCCAGTTCTTTTATTCATCTCTTTCACTATTCATGTGATTTCCTCAGAAACATGTTCGGTTATATTTGTAAGTTCTTATGATGTGCATGTATGTGTAGGTGACCCCCGCAGGCCGTACCCCACTGATCTGGAGATGCGCAGTGGAATACTGGGTAACATGAGCAACATGTCCACCAACGGAGTGAACGGGCACCTGCCAGGAGACGCATTGGCTGCTGGGAGATTACCAGGCAGGTTCACTCTTCTGTTTCATCCGTCCGTGCTCTTTTCTTTTTCCAGTTGTCTTTATCATACAAATATTGTGGTTTGTGTGTGGCTACGTACTTTTCTGTTGAAGGACAGAATGTTTCCTTGATGTTTATTTTTTGCTAATGTCTTTCTCCTTTCGCTTTTAGATATTCTAACCCCACAATATCCTTGGCAGTCCGCTGATGTTTCCATGGGGATTCTGCCTCCTCACCATGGCAACGATTTTAGCCTGGAGCCACCTGGTCATAACAAGGAAAATGAAGATGATGTTGAGGCCATGTCAACAGATTCCTCCAGCAGCAGCAGTGACTCAGACTGAGTGTGTGTGTGTGTGTGTCCACAGTGACTTGAGTTTGTCCACCTGAGCAGCCTGAAAGTGTGTTGTCTGCATCTAGTTTCTGTGATTATGGTAACATATACTGCTTTCAGGAGGACCAAACCTACACAGGTCCTCTTTTCAGCAAAGCCTCATTTGCTTGTTTTTTTCATTCTCCAGATGCCTTGCAGTCATCATTTGTTTGTATAATTTGTATAATTGTATCCCACTGGCCTCAAATGTCACCAGTGCGTCGTTTTCATTGTGTGCGGAGTGACAGGCTCATTTGCATTTATTTGTAATCTAGTGAAGTGTTACTGGTTTACAGTTGGAATATAAATAGCAATGTAAATACCTCTGAACTTTCAGACTCTGTAAATAAAACATTTTTTTTAACATTATTGTATTTTTTTTTTCATTTCATCTGTTTTGTGTATACAGAAGGGCTGTGTAGTTTTAAAATGGCTTGTTTCCCCTGTGGAGCTGAAGTAAGGTAGTAGAGGAATAGGTCTGATTTAAATGACCCCTCGGGTTCAGTTTTCCAATATATATACCTTGACCTCTAAAAATGCTTGCACAGATCCTACTCTGTGCTTGATCATTGCTCATAGACTGTCGACTTCAATTTATTACAGTGCTTGCAAGACAAAACAGTTTTGAAATTGCTGTAACATTCTGGTTAGGGTTTATTTGAAACTCCAACATTTTTTATTAACTAATACAGTCTGAATCGCTTAACATATGGCACTGTCTGAAACTCTTTCAAAGATATGTTTTCAGTCTTTGGTATCTAAATTTAGTTTAAACCTTCTCATAAATTAATATAAAATTTTAAAGAATTTCCTATTGAGACTGAACATTTAAAATCTAACCATCTAAATTTCAATTGCTTATTTTTATTTATTTACGCTTATTTGCATACTGAATATTGGTTATTTAGTTGAGATGTCTTGAGATTTGGGCACACTTGGCCCAGAATTTTCTGTTTTATTTACGTGCATCCATCAATCTCAGCCTTTCCCTCCTCTCTTCACTAATTTATATATGAGTACAGTTTTATTTTACATCGTTTTAATGCACTTTTCTTTTGTTGCTTTGCAAGCGCAGGTAGGCTATTTCCTTCAGGAAATAATCTAATTTGTATATTTTTTTCATACTGATTAGAAACACAATCTTGACAAGCTACATAATGTGCTTGAATAAGTGGTCCCTGTAAAGTTGTTAAAAGATGTTTACAGCCTCTCTTTTAAAAAGAAATTCTGAACTTCTAACTTAGTTTCCATTCTTAGCTCTAAAATCACTTTGATCTCTTATTATATGGCACATGGTGATTGGGTTTAATGGTCCCAGAGTACCATTATGAGCACTGAATTTATCCTTTAAACATTTTATGAATATATATCTGATCGGGCATAGGTGCAAGTTCAGGTTGTTTAACATTGGCCACCAGATGGCCCATTAACACTAATTAGCCAGCACAGCATTTTTCGTTTGTGCTTATTATTTATATAATATGTACAAAATACTGACATCTGTTCAAACAAATGTAGAATCAGGCGAATATATGACAATATATTAAAAATGAAATAATTATTGATATCTACACGATAGTGTAGATTCAGAGATGTCAGACATATCCTAATCCTTTTAGATGTTATGTTCTGATCCTGTATAAAAGCATTGACTGGGTAAATTCAAAGAAGTCTATTTTCAGTCTATTCACAGTTTGTGTCCAGCATTAAAATATGGTGATTCAGTGCATGACTATTTGAAACACTATGCTAATGCGTGCTAATGTGAAGTGTACCAACAGGTGAGATAATGTGTCAGGACATTTTAGAGCTGTTCCTGCTTGTAATTAAGATTGAATTAGCTGCTAGTGAATCACACACTAATTCATTATTTTCCTTCTGTGCCTCATTTACCAACACAAAGGGTAGGGAACAAACTCTTCTCACTGTGCAACTGTGCTCTCTGCCTCTGTCACTTCATTTCTTGTTTTAGCTTTTTCTCCTGTCTGTGCTCCCAGCAAGCTGTGGGGTGAACGGGGAAGGGCGAAAAAAGAGCCGGGGGAAAGAATGATTAAGGCTTTCAGAGGTGAACTATAACAGACAGTGCAGATGTTTGTCTGTATTGCTTCAGCTCACAGATTTTACAAACAGAGAACACCGCAACCACGGGCTCTTATCTATAAACCTTGCTCAGCTGTAAGGTTAATGTTTTTCACATGATCAAATGTGCAAAAAAATATATCAACACACCAGAAACAATGCTGACTTTTTTCACATCACACTCACGTTCAACATTTACTAGCTTTAATCTACAGTGCAAACACAAATTTAAACCAAGCAGACACTCCTTTTATGTATCTTTGTTTCTCTTTCTGCTCTTCGTCCGCAACTTTGTTTAGTCTTCAATGCTTAACACTTGGTTAACATTACAGCAGGTAAATCATCATCGGCAGAGACATTCATTAGATTGGAAAGCAGACCAAAATCTTCAAAAGAACACGTCCAAATTTCATGATTATGTGACATTTGGCTGATGGGTCAGAGACATCTTCTCACATCTCTATTTAGACGCTACTTATTGATCACCTGGTATCACATCCTTAGTTCAGGAAAAGAACTGATTTAGATTCAGTCTGATGTGATTTTTGTCTTGTGTTTTAGTAAAGACATCTCAAGATATTTAAAACAATTTCACTTTACCTTCAAAGGAAAATGGCCATTAGGACATGTTTTCAGAGAATGTTTCTTGTACACTAAAAGTTTAGAGGGCAGTAAGATTTTTTTAAAGAAATTAAAGGGATAGTTCATCCAAAAATGAAAATCTGTCATTAATTACTCACCCTCATAAACTAACCCAATGACACATTAAACTGATTTAAATTCCTACAAAATATTTTAAATAAATACAGTTCTTTTGAACTTTCTAGTCATCAAACAACCTGAAAAAATATCACGATTTCACCACGAAAATTCAGCTTTGCTATAACAGGAATAAATTACATTTTTAAATATATTAAAATAGAAAACAGTTATTTTAAATTGTAATATTTCACAGTTGTACTGTTAACCTTGCTAAATGTTTTATTTGAATTTTCTTATTTACTAACAGTTGTTATTTAATGTTACAAGCAAATTTATTTTATTTATAAGTTAATTAAAATTAATAATATTATTAATATAAATATGTTAAAATATTAATAAATATCTAAATAAAATCAAATACAAAATCAAATCAAAACAAGTTTTTCCAACACAGTTCATAACATCACATATTTTGAAATCAAAAAGAGCTCTCTGGCTGAAAGTCTCCACCATTGTCATTCAACAGCATGTACATCAAACACATGCAAACACACACCTTGCAAGGGGCACATAACGGCTCAGTAAATTACGACAGGGTGGCCAGAGTGTCTCTATGGCAATCTCTGACTCATTCGACAACATCACTGTCTTCAGTCCACCAACATGTTCCCATAATGCAACAGGAGTGTAAATGAAGTGATGATCCCATGGCTTCACTACAGAATGTAGCCTATTATATGAAATATGTGTTACGTTATATATGATTGGGGTCTTTGCACCGTATAATACCTATGTTCCCACATTTACATGACATATAATGCTCTTCTGCAGAATTAACAGTGATGAAAAGATAATCTTGTTCAAGTCATTAAATAATTTGTTAGACAAAACGACTAAATATTAAAGACTGAGTTGCAAATGATGATCTACTATTAGGGTCTCTTTGATCACATGGATGAGCTGGGGGCATGTCTCTGCTCTCTGGAGAAAATGTGCTATTAGTGGAAGGACTTCTCACCTGCTCACCATATGTGTCCCTGTGTTTCTGTCTACCCTACTGATACTGCATCTTTAGCCTTTATTAGTACCATCTTCAAAGTACTCAATTATAAAATAATAACAATGTTAGATAATTACCATAAATAATTATAGTAATTTATATAGAGACTCATTTAGTGTTGTATTAAAAAGTGATTGTAAGAGCGCTAAATTATGTGAGGGGTTGATTTGGTACTCACGGGAGTGTATTGTCATCTTGTGATTTTCCATTCTTCTAGAAAATTCTATAACGCTTAATTACTTTATGTAAGGGATAGCCTAAAGTATGGGCTGACTGTACATTATCCTGCTTATTACACAGCCACTAACCAAATACACAGTAGACAACTATTGATGTACACTGATGTACATTATTTTGACATTTACCTGTTATCTAAAAGTTTCCACTAAGATAATCCAGTAAAATGTATGAAACAATTAGAGAATAATAATTGAACAATATTACAATACCGTAAATATATCAAAACGTAATTTTGATTAGTAATATGCATAGCTAAGAACTTCATTTGGACAACTTTAAAGGCGATTTTCTCAATATTTAGATTTTTTGCACCCTCAGATTCCAGATTTTAAAATAGCTGTATTTAAAACTTTTGACATGGAAATAGGAAATAACGGCATTAACTTAACATCTCTCATCAGGGCCTTTCAAAATCCTTCACAAGACCTTCGAGTCCTACAAGTTTGATGTCATTGGACTGTAAGGTGAGTTAAATAGCCCTACTGACATACTAATATGTTAATGATGACAAATTGTAGCGTGAATTGACAGAACTAAACACCTTTCGCCATATTTAGATCTTGACTGTGTCTAGAACCTAAATAAAATGTGTTTTATTTGTAATTGAATGTTTTATGAAGCAAAAATAATGTTTGCATGTAAGATTGCGTTTAATGAATATTTACATTGCATGAACTTGGCAAGAGCAATTTTGATACTGAAGAAATCAAGTCAAGGTCTAATTAACCAAGTGCATTTTATCTCTGTCACTAATCCTGTCCTCAAATTTAGACTTTACTATTTTACTCTGACAAATAAATCAGATAATAAAAGCTGATATAAGGCAGCTGGAGAAAAGGGTTTAGAAAATGGATTTGCTCCTGTCAGATTTGTACAGAGATGTGAGTGTTTGTTTTGTCCGCTGAGAGCAGCTATGGCTCTTTTCCCCTCACCATATAGTCTGTCTGAACATATTATTTTTTTCACCCTGATATAACAAAGGAGGATCTGTCCACTGACTCCACTCTGTAAAGACTATGGAGAATGGCCATCTCTGCTTTCTTTCCTATTTTCTGTCGTAAATACACAAAACATGCTGCAAATACCAGGGCTGGGTATGATTCAGAATTACAAAATTGGCAGTACAGAATTAAAAAAAACTCCAGTTCATATAGTGAATTTGAACTGAATTAGCCACAACACACAGGAAGTAGAATTCTATTTTCAATTTGGAATAACAAGAAGTGAAATTTACTCTCTCATTGAGAGAAAGTTCACAGGTAATGGCATTCTGGGGAAAAAAAATGTTTTGTCCAAGGCCTATAAAACCTTCAAATTTTAAGCTTTTACCATGATGAGTTTTCCTTTTTTTGAAATGTTTTGAATTCATATAAATTAATTTTAATTCTGCTTCTACCTCAGTTCTAGTTCCTGTGTGCTACTGCAGTCAGGTAAATGAGCTTCCAAATTACCTCTTCAACATGTTGCCTATAATTTCATTTTAAATACATTATATAAAGTTTGGGTTCAGCAAGATTTAATTTTTTATTAAATAATGCTTTTATTCAACAAGGATGCATTTAATTAATCCAAAGTGACAGTAAAGAATTTTATAATGTTTCAAAAGATTTATATTTCTGATAAATACTTATATTCAAGAAAACAAAAATGTTTCATGGTTTCCACCAAAATATTAAGCAAACGTTTTCAACACTGATAGTAATAAATGTTTCTTGAGCAAAAAACGCAGCATATTAGAATGATTTCTGAAGTAATGACTGCTGAAAAAATCAGTTTTGCCCTCATAGGAATCATTTATATTTCAAAATAAATTAAAATAGATGAGTTATTTGAAGTTGTAATAATTTTTCATAATATTACTATTTTACTGTATTTTTGATCAAACACATGCAGCCTTGTGCATAAGAGACTTCTTTCAAAAACATTAAAAAAAATCTTACTAACTTCAGACTTTTAAATGGTAGTAGTGTGTGTTACATTGGTGTGATCAGTCTCAGTCAGTTTGATTATGTCTTGTAGGAGTGAGGACGCTCATTCGCAACAATGAATCCTGCTGAAAGCGGCTGACTGCAGTGCTCTGATACTATGTTAAATTCAGAGTGCTTTTATCTATTTATAATCAAAATAATTCTGCCCTTGAAGATACATTATACGAACACTGGCTCGATTTATGCAGCGTCTCTTTCATGGAACAATCGTGTAGGGACATTTTTCCTGTAATGAACTCTTTCAGACAACCAGATGAGGAAAATGCTTTTTGCAGAGAATTTAATGAAGGGAGTCAGAGCATATTTTGGTACAGGAAGAAGTGTTTATTCAAAGTTGCCATTCATCTTCAACTCATTTCTCAATTTCACAAAGGTGTCCTCTCCTGATAGAACATTAACAGAGAGAGAAGATACATTCAACTGCAAATAAAACGATCTGACAAGACAAAGCCACACTGAATTAAGTTCCTCATGCTGTTTGTGTGCAAGTGTGTGCGTTTATGCCTCTTGGGGCAGCAATTGTTGATCATTAAACATTGATCTCCAGCAAAGACTCATTCTTTCTGTCTGCAGTCGCCGTCTTATCCTAATGCTGGCAGAATGCTATGCCACAGTTATGATTCTGAAAACCATGTCATTTTGAGTACATTGTGCAGCAGTGATAACACATTACTCAGTGTGGGATGGCATTAGGAGAGTGCATGTGTTCCATAGACACACATACAATAAATATTAATGCACTCTTGCTCAAGCAGGAAAATTTGTGTCCACTGTCAGAAAATATTAATATCTAGACGAAGGTATTTACCCTGTAGGTGTTCGTGTGTGTCAGCGGTTTCAAGCTGCTTGAACAAGGCTCTGAAGAGCACTAGGAGTGCCTTCTGGTCTTTATTTTAATCTGCACACAGATACACTGACCGTCTGGTCAGAAAGAAGGGCTTTTCTCTCATCCTTTTCTTCTTTTATCATGACGGATAATTAAATCTTTTCTGTCCTTCCGCTTTTTTGGTCTGTTTATCACACTGTAGTGAAAGCGTGAAGACAGTGGGTTGTCTTCGAGCTTGTTTTCCCCTTTAGTCAAAATCATGAATGAAAAGGCATGTGTTCTTATCTGCACAGAGCGAGCAGTGGATGAGTCACTTCTATTGCACGGCTAAAAAGAGAGAGATGGCGGTGACTTGGGTTTATTAAGGGTAACATGATGAAGTCCGTCTCACATGGCCAGAAGAGAAGGAGAGAGGAAATATGAGGAGAGGGAAGAAAACCCTCAAGACAATGAGAGAGACTGAATTCTGCACATTGTCCTCAAACAATGAAGTACATTTTCCTGAGGCAGAGATGATTTTTGGAATTACTGGTCAACAAAGAACAAATAAGCAATTACAGGTTCATCTTTCTGTATTACATTTATTAACATGCACTGTGCTGCATGTGTGTATAAAGGTCAGGATTGACACTGATTGTTGTAGAACAGCAGGTTTGAACTTCTGTAATAAGAAAACTCTGTTATGTAAAAGGACAACAGTACGGGAAGTGTCTGTGTGTGTGCGTGGGAGCAGGGGAACCTGGGGATGGTTGTTACACTGTCAGGTTAACCACTTTTTGAACCGACAATGTGTTTTATAATTGAATCAGGCTAAATCAGCAGACTCTTGTTTAATTTGATTTTACATTTACTCAAAATATTCACATATTTTCTTGTGCTGGACCTACAAAGATTGAACAAAATGGGATGGTGTATAAGCCAACATTGGCACAGTTTAATAATGACTGACTCACACACCTGTCTGTTATGTTTTTTTTTGTTGTTGTTTTTTTTTTTTTTTGTAAATAAGGTGCATATTTACCATTCACTGTAAAACAAATCATGAAAATGAAGTATACCCGGGCTGTAAGCAGCTTCTTCATTATAAAGAAAACACTTTCCATGCAATTTAGCATACTGCGTTCATATTTTTGGTTCATCTGCTCACCTGTACATAGTATATATTTTAGTATATGAACTGTATGCAGACATTGGCATTTTATATCACTGTCTTCGTCTATTAAGCCTTTTCTTTATATTGATTTTCAATGGGAGGAAAACACTTAACGTGCAGTTTAGTGCATTGCATTCATATTCTGGCCACATCTCCTTGTCTATATATAGTTTGCAACATCACTAAGGTGTATACTGAGTTTGGTCTTTTATCACTGTATTAATGCATTATTTCATGTTAAGCATTTTCTTTATAACTGTTTTCTATGGGGAGAAAACGCAAAATTATTGTTTTTGAAGTCTCAGAAGCAAACAGTGTTTTGAGAAGAGAAATGTAAGAGAAAATTGTTTTAATTCTTAAGCCACGTTTTGCATATAAGCGTTTTAATACACCAGACGTGTCACGTCAAACCCACATAGAACCCATTACAATCAGTTATCAACAGTGGATGCGCACTGACAGAAAACAACGGATGCCCCATTCTGTTTCTGATGTACTCCATGCGCTGGTAATAACAGGACAAATGGGTTTTGGAATATTCGCTTTGACGAATCCAGACACAGTGTTTCAGCTTGTGTCGATGTGAATCTTTGGCCTAAGCTCACCTTAAATAAATGCACCCTGATGTTCTCTGAATGCCCACTGGCAGGTGGTACAGCCCCCATTGAGGAACGCTGACTTATACCTCTTTTCCACCAGGGCTGTTGGGAACCGGGTTGCACTTTTCCGCTCAAATATATCATGGGCCGGTGCCCAGATCAGTAAGTGGAGCTTCCACTACAAGCCACAGTTTGAAACGCGCAATTTTTAAAAGCCATTGGAGTTCAGGTGAATTAACAACATTAACAAGAACAATTAAATATGTCAGTTCAGCAGTGGTTGGCAGAAGAAACCAATGCTCTCCTTCCGCAAGAGATAACAAGCGATCCTAGTTTCATGTTGGTGACATAAAGGGTTCTGTTCCCTGCCAGTGAACGAGTGCAACATTTGGCTGAGCACCAGCTCTAGCTCTAACCTGTCTCAGTGGAAAATTTGAGTGTTGTTCAGGAAAATTTTGGGTGAAATCCTAAATTTCAGTACGATTGTGAATTCCACGTGAGTGCGCGGAATTCCATGTGAAGGTTTCTGATGTCAATCTTTTTAATAGTGCTACAATCCACCCCATCTACTGTTACAATTTACCCCTGTAGTGGGGTAGGTTATAACAACAGCACTCGTTACAACAAAACAACATTAAATTGTAGCAGACACATGTTTGAGATAAATATAGCACAAAAAACACAGATACAAACATTAGAGCAAAGAGTGCTACAACCGTCCCCGATCTCACCTATACTTCTCGTCAGTGTAATCCAACCTGATATGTGTTAAAAACCTGGAGGTGCTTGTCTGTGCCTGGAAACTGTATGGATAGTAGACACCCACACACACACACACACACACACACACACACACACACACACACTGCCTCTCATAGGTCACTGGAAGCTGCTCAGCATTAGACTGGCTTGATATGAGATCCTGAACACTGGCTTCTAATTGCAGTGCTCTCCACAACTCATTTATATCTCCACTGAAATGATAGTCCCTCATTAGTTAAAAGCAGCCATTAATATTCAAACATTTCACAGCTCTTTTATGAGCACTTTAATGATGTTGTAGTTGGTAAACTTCAGAGCCAAATCCAAATAACCTGTTGGAGAGATGGGAATTATTAAAGATAAGATTATTAAGTAATGGACAATTAAGATGTCAACTTTAATTTAAGAGGTCTTTTATCTGTGTTAGATGAGCAAGTTATCAATTACTGCTTATTTATACATGCCCCCAATTCCCCTTTTGCCTGTTAAACCTCTTTGAACATTTTCTTTTTATGGAACATAACGTTTTGACAAGTTTCACATCCCTTGAAAAAATAAATAAATAAATAAATAAAAAAGCAGACTAGACTAGACTTTGGGCATTGTACCTTGTTATCCTGTTATAGTGTTCAGTTGCCTTCCTTGTATATTGTCAGGATATTGTCACTTTGTGAAGTCTGTGCTGTGTCCAGTCTATATGTTGTGTCATTTCAGATGCCTAGAACAATGTTTTTCACATTTTTAGAAGAATGTTGATGTTTCAGGACACATTGGTATCTATCCTGCTTATTAAATGTGGATAGATTCTCATTTGTCACTCTGGCTTAGTTCTGACATCGACATTTCTCCATTCAAATCTTAGTTTCAGCTTCAGCTTGCAGTATTAAATGACAGCTAGCACATTATATTTGCTATTCACATATACACATGCTATTCTGTTCAGATTTGCATCCTCTGATGTAATTCAAGCCTCATTACACACATCTCTTTCTAAACAGCAGCACTTACAAAAGTTTTAAAGCTACAAAGGTTTGTGCTGATTCTGAAAGAGTTATAAGATGGCAATGATAAATCAAAACTAAGTGTTTCAGTAAATATCATGCTGTTCGAGAGTGACTGACCTAGCTAGAAGTACTGAGTTATGCTCATGCAAGAATATTCTCTGGTTGAGGAAGTTTTTGGGAAGTTTTGTATTATATTGAAGATTTATGGTCTGCATTGCCCTTTCTTTTCTTTTTTCCTCAGAAGCACTAAGAAGATTGTTAGTAGCATATAAATGCACATTTCCCAAAAGCATCATTATCTAAGTACCTAAAATGTCTATTAATCAGTCAGCCTTTAACATGCAAGTTAAATTGATTTTTCTCCTTGTTTTCCAAGACAAAGGTACACAAAATAAAGCTATTAATTCATTTAGATATTTGCAAAGCAGTGTACACTATATTCAAGAATCTTGTTAAAAATGTAAGCTCAAAAATGCAGTAAAAATCACCTATTAAAACAATAGTCCCACACAGAGCTTGTCCTGTAAAATATTTTAATTAACCTGACAGGCAGTAAGATAAACCTTCATCACAGTCACATATTGCATAGAGGAAGTAGCAATTACACAGTATTTACATCTCAGACCAACCAAAGGAGCATAACTGTAGGTTATGGTAACTTTATCATTAACATTTCTGAAATACAAGTCAGAATTATTTATTTTACTATATTGAATTAACTTTAATAACTTTGTGTGTCTTCATAAGATAATATGTTTGACAGCACTGTTTTTTGGACTTAACAGGGTCCTTAACAATGCACTTCATGTTTACTTAAGCAATTTAAATGTTTGGGAAGCTTCATAAAATAAAGTGCAATGTTAGTTAAGATGATCATAAGAGCTTGAGTTGCAATGTTATCGGGGAAACCCAGACTAAAATGTTTTTATTGTGCAGAGTCTCCTTCATTTCTGTTTCCCGCTCGCCATGGAATGAGTTTAAATTCCTCTTTTCTTTTCTGGCATAAACAGTTCACATAAGACAATGAATGGCTGCAGATTTGTAAATTTTAACCACTCATTTATTCCCCTGCTGCCTTCTCTTTTCTTTCATTCCTTCTTATTTGTATGCATCTATTATTTGATTTTCTTTTAATTCATGTTTAGAATTCGTTTTGCTTCATTTCACATAACATGCTCTTTTGTTTACCCTTTGTTGGGTAAAAGTTTGCTCGTTTTGTTTCTCTTTGTTGCTTTGCTATTTTCATATTCAGTGGCTTACTCTCCTCTGCATTTACGCAGGATAACTACTTAATGCTTCTGTTTTAATTTCATGGATTTCACCACCAGAAAGAGGTGCATTTCTAGTTTTCCATCAGCACTGGGGCACAAGTTCCCATCAATTCCCAAATTATCTATTTTTTATTATTATTACATGGAAATTAATTGTCTTTACCTGCAGCACATTCTCATTCATTCACAAGCTGAATGTGCAGTGAACCACAAACAGCTTTAGACCTTTCTACAAACCATTCGTAAATTTGGCATTGGTAGTTCTGATTCTGAACAGCTAATAAAACTTGCTAAATTATTGCCAGGGAAAATTATTCTTATGTTGGTGTACAATGATCTCCAACACCAGACAAAGATTTATCAGTAGCCTAATATTTTACTGGTGCACAGCTGTATTTCACTGGAGCCTGTGCCTCAGTAAGAAGGGTCTAGCGATGCCCCTGGCATTAAAAGCTCTGCTTTACTCTGGTCTTGAGGGAAAGAGAAGTTTAGGAACCCAGAGATAGATTCGAGTAAGGTGTTTCGGCACAATAGCAGTGGTCAGAGGATGGTTGAACCAAGGTAACCAATGTAAAGGCCTTACCCACTGAGACACCATCACCTGTGCGTCACCCAGTTGACCCATTGTACAAAAGGAAATGAAAAATGATAACCTCATACTTCAATGAAAGGTCATTGTGAACTGTGTGTTCTAATTTAAAGCTTATATCAGACTACTAACATTCCTTCTCTACCAACCAATTTCTTAGGGGATTACTGCAAGCAGTGGGACCTTCACACACACACACACACACACACACACACACACGCACACGCACACGCACATGCACACACACACACACACACACACACACACACACACACACACACACACCAATTACCAGCACTTACCAATTCAAACACTTTCGCCCACACGATCTCTAAGCCAAACATTCTCTAATACTTACTTTCATGCTCCGTCTCCCTTTAGCACTTACACACATGCATATATCATCAGTGACTTATTTTCAAACACTTTCAATCTCTGAAACCTCTGATACAACATTTTAAAACAATACAAACATCTCTCACCTTTTTTATCTGCATGGAGAATGAAGTTCTTATCTTCTAAAAGTTCACCATTATTTTGGAAACGCTTTCCAATTAATTTGTTAACATTAGTTATTGCATTAATTAACATGAATTAGCAGTGAGCGGTATATTTTCATAATATTTATTAGCCTTTGTTAGTGTTAGCTGATAAAAATGCAATTGTTAGCTCACAGTGCATTAACTAAAGTTAATATAAAACTTGATTTAAAATGAATTAGTAAATGTTGAAATGAACATTATCTGAGGTTAATAAATAATGTAGAAATATTAGTTCATGTTAACACATAGTTAATTAATGGTAACCAATGAAACCTTATTGTAAATGGTTATTAATCTAGATCAAAAAGAGTCACCCCAAAATTAAATACTGCCAATTTATTCACCCTTTTGTCATCCCAAAGCTTTCTGTTTTCTGTTTAGTGCAAAAATGTTTAAAGAATGTTTTTGCCCACACAGGTCCGCAACACTGAAACCCACTGAGATATTAAATAATTTTCTAAATATATTTTTGTATTCCAGAGAAGAAATAAAGTCATACAGGTTAGAAATGATATGAGGATTAGTAAATGATAACAGAATCTGCATTTTTGGATGAGCTACCCCTTAATGTGAATTTCTACATACAGTATATTAATACATTTTTAACTTTGAAGTTGTTCAAATTAATAAAACTTAAAGTGACTTATGAACAAACACAATTTAACTTATAACAATAGTTAATTTTCTTAAGGCTGTAAAAATTTTGTTCATTGTTAGTTCCAGAAACATAATGCTTTAACAAATGCTAACAAATGTAACTATAACAAAGTTTACTATTATATTTTCAGGATTATTAAAAATTAATTTTTTCTCACACTGACAGCCATTAGACATTCCATTGATTGTTAAAAAATGATTGACATTTCATCTCCTTGATCATTGTTTCCTTTCGTCTCCCAGATAATGAGCAAGCAAATGCACGCTTTGGTTAGCGTGGGAGCTTTAGCAGGTTTCAGGTAGCCTGCGTCTTCTCTGTCGTCTCTCGGTGGTGTGCGTGTGTTAGAATAATGAATGTCATCCAGGAAAATAACCTTTGCAAGATAATTTAGAAGCCAAATGTTGTAGCTGACATTTGTACAGAATGGAGATCCCGACAAAATTATAATACAAGTAGGGAAAATGAGGGCAATTTTCATGTAATGAAATCTTTCTGTTTGGCTTGCATGTGTGTCAGGAAGAATAGAGTGTTAGACAAAAACAGGTAGTGAAAGCACAAGGGTGATTCATAACCTGGGTAAAAGCTTTTCAGTTCTTCTCTTCTGCAGTGAAAGAGAAATCTCAAAAAATAAATTGGTTTGCCAAACAGAAAATCTAACAATTTGCTACTTCGAGACTGAGATCTCTGATATGCTCTGATCATCTACGGTGAATATCCCGAATATTTAGAGGACGTCCACTGTGACTGTCCCTTTAATCTCATCTGATTTTGACTGTATTCAAGCACTGGAGTGAAAGACAAGATAATCATGACACATCAGAGTTTCCTCTTAGCAGTTTCACTGAATACATTTTAGAGCAGCTTTGTGTGGCTTTCACTCAAGCAAACACAATTACTCTACAGCACAAACAACTGGTTCATTAGTCCATGTTTACAAAAGTGACTAAATTTTTTAAAAAATATCTGAACAAACATTGCCTGTATGTGATTATTTGCTCAGTTCTTTTACTGTACAGATGGAGGGGCATTGGAAGCTTGATTCAAATAAAGGAATCAGCAAACACGCAGGCAAATATATTATTTCTGACCCCATATTATTACTTGTAATATGGGGTTTATTGGCTTTTATTCAATAGAAGGGTTTTTTTTTTCTTCTTCTTTTTCTTACCTGATGTAATGTGCAATTAGTGCATTTATATTGTAAGCTTCAGATGAAAACTAGTTAAATAACAATTTGGGGGGGAAAGAAAGTTTAAGATCTAACCAAGTTGACCAAAATTAAAATTTCCTCACACTTGTGTGTTTTTTTTCTTTTAAATGGAGTTTATTTCTTTTGTGGAACACAAAAGCAGTTATTTATGATAAGTAATATTTCCTAGGTAAGATTTTTTGTGAATAATGTAATTTCCATCTGTTCCTCTCTCAGATATGTATTGTAGTACTGTTTCAGAAATCTTGCTTTGTCCTGGTGCAAGTCATCGAAACCTTGCTTAGCCTGGAGAGACTGTCCCAGTACTGAAAAGGGCTTTAGATAATGAAAAATGAAAAATGACTAATGATAATAATAATCATCATAATAGCATGCTACTTACGTTGTTGTTGATTACGCAGGTCAGTAAACCACGTAAATGCTCACTCTAACAATGCACTCGTCCATAATTGTTGTCAGATTGTTAATGCATTACTCACCATTTGAATGCACAGTAAAGGATGAAATTACAGATACCCTTTCTGAAATAAGGAGTTTTAACTGCAGTGACGCACGTGTCTAGTTTGTACTAGCAGACATTATTCATTGCTATTTAGCTGTGCACATGATTTGCTTACAACAATCACTTACATGATTTCAATAAAATGCAGGAAGGGCTCCAAACAGAATTACGTGCAGTTGAGTAATGATAGCCATTCACTTTGCATTATAATGTACAAGTATTGATTTAGCAAACCCTTTTATCCAAAGTGACATGAGTGGACTGCAACATAAGCAAGACCTTCATACAAAGCCTACCTGTTCTCTTGCATTTTAATAGCTGAACATCTTTCAAGTGAGTATGTAGTGGCTTCAGAGAGGCTGGGACAAGTGTGGTGGGATGAGAAAATCTCCTGCTTACATTAACAACTACCGACTACTTTATTTATTTTTTTTTAGAAAAACAGAGATTACCTTCTGTTGAGGAGGGCTATTATATATGGCAAGCATGCACATAGCACTTCTCTGCAGATTTGTATTTTACCAAATGAAAACTGGTGTGTACACACGAACAGTACTCAAGTTATATTCATCCCTGCAGGAAAACCTCACGTTTCATCAAGGGTAAATTCAGAGCGGCAGGAAAGCTACAATGATTCAAGTATTCCTGCATTGCCACATGCCTTTTTATAGATTTACACACTTCCAAGCATCCTCAGTTTACTGCAGTCAACCGTCAAAGAAAATGAATAATTCATGAAATCGACTGTAATGGCAGAAATTCACATGAAGTCAAAAGCTCTTGTCAAAGGCTTTCCTCAGCAATCCTCTTGGAGAATATTTGATGAGGATTCATTACTGTCAGTGGTTAGTCATTGCTGACCTTGTCTGATGAGGTCTGGCTCTCCATTTGCATTCGGTAGGTTAATGTGCATGGTTTTATATTAATGAGAGCTTCACATGGGATCAGGAAATCGAGCTCTCTAGATCTGTTTTTGTTGTTATTTTGTGTTTATTAACATCCTCAGAAAAGATCGATTTCAACACAGGTTTTAATACCAGCTTAAACCCATTTATGTTCATGATATCATACTTTTAAATATTCATTGACTTAGAGACAGTACTGTTTTGTCCCCATCCCCTGCATGAAAAAGAACAATAGAATATGTACATGCCATCTCGGGTCATGTGGGCGACTTTATTTGATGGATGTGTTTATCGCCCTGCTGGGTCACCAGTGTTTCGCCCCTTTTTTGCTTAGCTGGAGAATATTTCAAAGACAACTCACCGCAGCGTTTTAGACAGAGTTCACCAAATCAATACATTTGAACTACGATAAATAGAGGGTTGGTTTTCAATTCTCACATGTCATAAAAATTGACGTGTACTGCTGTCCTCTGTGATATTTAGGGGACAAGTTCGTTCTTGAGACTCAGTGCTGGAGGATATTATTGCATAACACGTTTCATGAGGTGACTCACCATTTTTCTCTTTTGCATTTTCTCCTTTCCTTGACCTGAGGTTAGTGCATTAGCAGAAGAGAAATAGAAGCCAGTCCCATTTGAAACGGTGGAGAGTCTTTTCTGTTATGTTGAACAAAAGATAACGAAGCTCATACAAGTGTATTATTTGTGAAATTTTGGTTTAAAATAGAAATAATATTATAATTACTATTTGTAATGATACTGCATAGGTGTGTTGATGATTTGATATTGAGAATCATTTACTATAAATAGAATGATTATCTAATTTTATAATTATGTTACACTTTTTTATTCAACACATCTTAGAGGTTTCAGATATTAACACACACACACACACACACACGCACACGCACACGCACACGCACACACACACGCACACGCACACACACACACACTTAATGAAAAGTAACAACAGTTTTATTGTAAAATAATATTACAATTTAAAATAACCTTTTCCAATTTAATGTTTTAAAATGTAATTTATTTATGTGATGCAAAGCTGAATTTTCTGCAGCCATTTCTCCAGTCTTCAGTGTCACATGATCATTCAGAAATCATGTATTATATTTTGTATATAATTATATAATAAACATATTTTTAAAATAACCATGAAATATTTGATATATTAAAACACTTTATAAGTGAAGATAAAGATATTTTAGAAGATGCCTTCAAAATCAACTTGACATGTGCACCCTAAGTTTATATGGTATGATTCCTGTGCTCTTGGTCTTGCTTTCATCTAGTCTTTACTTAGATGAGAAAAAAAAAAAAAAAAAACCTGCATCCTCCTGGGGACCAGCAGAAGATCATTTTGTGATGTGAAGCTCTGCAGGTGAAGGAGCTCAATAAAGAAAGAGAGAGGGAAGCGTGGGGTTGAGTTAGCGAGTTAGCATGCCGTGTCTCCACACTCCTGTCTGTTTTTGTGCGGGGAACACGACTTGCTCAAAGGGCAGAAAGGCTTCAGAGGAGAGCTGAGCGACCTGCTGCCAAGACCCAGAGGCTTCAGATCAATGAGCACACAGCTTCTGGCAGTCTCACTCAACAACAGGCTATGAGCAGAGCCTTGAAGAATTAACCACAGGTAGTTGAAGAACAAAGAAGGGAAATGCATTTGAGGAGTGTTGTGACTCACCACATGTTCGAATATGGATATGTAAATGAAATGAAAACTTGGCTTTCTGTAGAATCCATTGAATTTGTTGGTGTGTATTCACAGCTGCATACTGCATGCAATGCACAGCTGAGGGACATGTGCTACTGTATAGGATTTATGAAAGAGAGAAATCAATAGAGTTATGTTTATAGACTTTTTAAGTAAAACCACATAGAGCCCTGGAGATGCACTGAGAGGAAGTGCTTCCAAACACACTTTATGTGATGTCCGTTTTACAGCTCTCTCACTTCTGTAGAGGGTTTGAAGTCTCTATGAAGGTAAATGTAGGAGTGTCTGTAAATTCGGTTCTGCTTCAAACCAATTTTTGCATGTAAAATCTATCAATTTCCCTGCAGAGATCCTGTGCATGATCTTTTTTTTTTTTTTTTTTTTTTTTATCAGTGGCATGTGTTCAAAGATTTGTATACCAGCTATATGGTTTGAGTTTAATTATGGTTTACAAGTTGTGTGTACATACACTGCAAGAAAGAAGTGTGTAGAAAACCAGATAATTTCCTACTAGTTAACGAATATTTCTTTCAGTCATAAAACACAATACAATAAAATGCATAATGTAAAATATGGGTAAAATACCTGTGAAAAATAAATGCAAAAAATCATATTATCCCTGTACATTGAGCTGACATTTCTTAGAGTAGAGGAAATAGAAAAAAGAAAATGTTTATTGTAATTTCTCACAAATTATAAGCAGTTTATGTCATTAATGTTCTTGGTTTCAATGTCTGTAGAAAGACTCATAACTCATAACATGTCCCCAGTTACCTTCATTGATCTTTGTGACTCTGAGACACAAGTCATCCAACTGAAAGTTGTAATGTGGCTTGGCATCTGTGTCTGCTGTAAGGTGGAATATTTATGAAGAAATGAAAGAGTGGTCATCCATCACTGGAGACCGCTGAGATGGAACAGCTCAACAACAAACAAGTGAAAGTCACAAACTGCAGGGAAGTTATTTATTTTTTAATCAGACAGAGACAGGTGGAAGGGTGTCTCCAAAAAGACATTTTGTAAAAACAAATATCAAAAAGATCTCATGAGGCAGTTGAACACCCTTAAACTTTAATGTTTTACACATGATTTGTGTGTCTAAGTTTTAGGTTATTTTTGTGATTATTATCAAATGTTTTCCACCTGTGTCCACTTTTGTCCTAAATGGTCTTTTTTTTGGGGGGGGGGGGGGGGGGAGATGGCATATTTGATGGCATATTTTATATAAAATATAAAGCAGGTCATTTGCTTTATATTTTATCAGCCAATATAAATGTAAGTGGCTTGTGTGTGTTTATGTGAATTTGTAAAGACAAGGCCATCATTGAACACAACTAGAAAACAATTTTCACGTCATTTTTGTCTTCTTCTGAGTTGTATAAGGTTTCAGAAATAAAATGAGCATGAGAGCACTGCTTAACAAAAACTGTTTTATGTAACAAATACTTAACATTGTGTTGCACTGACACATTCGCTTTCAAGGAATGTTTTTTTTTTCTGGCTAAATGTTATTCTCCAATTTATTGGTCTTGTATATGAATATTTTCTTTTAAAAATCTTACACAGCACATCTTAAAGCTGAGCTCATACACATGTGCTTGTACCTCCTACAGTGATTTTTAAGGAGACCGGACGTAGAAACATTAAAACAGAAGTAGCGAATCATCATGGCAGCACTCATTGGTTGTTCAGGAAAAAGGTGGATAAAATGACAGATTTGTCATGGCTTAGAGAGAAAAGACAGCACAAACACCTGTCTAAAATGCCAAAATAACAAGTCAGAAATGAAATAGAAGATGTAAGAACGGTCCCTTCTGATCTCTCTCCCTGTGACTAAGCAAGAAGTTAAGAATACAGCATCCTGTTGACCTAATGCCAGTTGATTCAGGATTGCCACATTATCTGTGTCCAACTCACAGTCCTGATGAAAAAACACCATTTAAACACTTCTGTTCCCCAAACACCACAAAATATCACAGACTCTTTCTCAAAGATCCCTTGATGTATCAGTCTAAGCACTGTATCCTCCCCTCAGCAAATCACATCTTCTGACATCTGTAATGAAGTCCTCTCTTGGCCTTTTTCACTGGCCATTCTAGCACCTGTCATGTCCAAGTTGGTTACAGTGGCAATAATGTCAATGTAAAATTAAATCTCGTATGAACAAAGGTGGTTACTTGCGAGCTAGTCTCAGTCCACGCATCAGCTGCAAATTGCATGCCAAAATGGCAAACGCTGACTGAAATCGTTAGTCATTCTGTTGTCTGATTGGATGATTTCTTTAATTTTACACAATTTATTTTTAAACGTTTTGTATTTATTTTTTAAATTGTCTTTGCATAATTTATTAATATTACATTTTTACAGGCTTACTTTTTTCTTTCTTTCTTAATCAATTGATTGATTGGCTATAATATAGTTCAATCAGTACACACTGAATGGCATGTTTATGCTTGTAGAAATGTCTGGGGAAGTTCCTCTATGTCCACTTCTGATTCTCCGACTGCTCTGTTTCATGGAAATAGACTCTTATTTATTATTTGGCATTTGCTGAGGAGGTTTGTTGACTGTCATCAGTGAAATGAGTGCCAGCTAGGATGGTGTGAGCACAGAAGGGGTTTGCAAACTGGCCAAGATCTTGAACCGTGAGTTAATTCATTAAAAAATGAAATGGCAAAAATGTTTGATTGGCATCTTGTGATAGAGTTACAAGTAGGGGAAGCAGAAAGGACAACAGACAGGCTCCACACACACATATGCATGGATCAAAATCACAGAACCGCAGCTGTGACAGGCAATTTTAATTGCATTGTTCACTTCTCATAGATGAAGTAATTAAAATCATGATGTAACAGGAATATTGCAGAATAATTTGTTGACTTGCTTGATTCCTGTGAATTTTTAACACAAATAATTTATTTTGGAAGTCTTTTTTTTTTTTTTTAGTGTTAAAATCCTTTCCTATCACATCCTAAAATTAAAATAAGTGATGATATACCTGCTCTTTTACAACAGAGAGAGATAACCATTTCATTTCTTTGTATATGCAGATTTCCTCTTTGCATATTTATGGGATTTGGATAACTAGTCTTTTTTTGTTCCTATCACAACATCTATTTTATAACATACCAGCTGATTTTTTCCTCTCAGATTTTAGAATTGGGAGGTATTATCCACTTTGTAGAAGGTGTGTATTGTATGTCACTGAAGCTAGAATCTATCCTTTAGCCATTCACATTTTTAACTTAAAGTAGTAGTGAATTTGCGCAGATTGAGAATATTTCAAATCTTTAGATGATTCACCGGCTTGGAAAGGAACAGATTGCTGAAACAAGAGGTATTGAGTCTGAGTGTTTATATTTATCCACAAGCATAAAAACACTCACAGATGATGATGATGACAGGAAATGAGTGGCAAACAGAGAAAATGAGCATTATGTAAAAGCCAAACTGTTCATGTAATCTCCATTATGGTGAATGTGATTATATTTTTGGAGCAACAATTAAAAAGAAGAAACTGAGATTTGTGTCAGCTGAGCTGTCAACAAGTGAAGAGACTGTCTGATTTAGTTCTGCAGTTTACTTAGAAGGAGGTTTGATGTCATTTCAGTTTTCAGATGATTTCCCAATTGTTATGCTTGCTCTACATACATGCCTGAATAGTGAAACAAAGACCGAATGACTAAAGTCACAAATTTTTACCTTAGTTTTCTTTCCACATTCATGCTGTATTTTTTTCTACACACCATTAGAATACTGTTAGATGTATAAACTAGTGCTCTCAATCGATTAAAAAAAATATATATTTTTATATACTTTTATATTGCAATAATTTTACATTCAGTCTTCAAATTAATGTAGAAACAACATAGTATATTTTTAATATTTGTTTAATGGCATCTTTTTTGACTGAAGGCAAGTATCACCAACACCAATACTACTGATGTCTAGGAAATTGTTCTTTTTTTCCGTAATATTTAACCACTGACTATATGTAATGTTGACTACACTAACATTACAGTATAATTGAGAGCTATCAATTTTAACATTTATTAAACTTTAAAAAATAACAACTTCTAATTTAAGTGAACTTAAAACAATTTTCACATAAATCCAATATAATAAATGTCCTATTTGCCTGTGCCCTTCAGCAAGTAGGAAATATACAGAAATTGAATAAAGTTTTCAAACACTTAATTCTAAATTAACTATAGATGAATCCTTAAAGCTACAAAAGTTATTGATTTCCTCTTTTTTCTTTTGTTCTTTGATTAACAGACATCACAGCCGCTGGGTTATTAGGTTATTTGGCTGCTATTACTTTAAGAGCTGCCGCTGCTGAACATGACGTGGATCTGACACGCACTGACAGTTTCATTCAAGCTTTAATAAGAAATGATACAGGCTACAGTGTGCGCCGCCGTATTCGTGCATGCAATTGAAGAGCACGTGCTACGACCACAGTATAACGGCTGACGGGACAGGAAAATTCATTTTTACTGACATTTGGCCTGACAACAACTCATCTGACCGCAGTTTACTGATGTTCTACGCGCTCGTTTGACACTTTGCTTGGCGCTGAGGCGAATTGGAGTGCACATCTGAAAAGTCTCCTGCTTGATGTGGTTGTAAAGACATTCTGCATCTAAATAAAACAGTTTTTGTCAAGAAAAAAAGAGACAGAAACAGCAGTTGTGAGTGGGGTGACCAACCCCTTGCTCTGCCTCTGCGTCAACTGCCTTAAATATTTTTAACGGCGTTAAACTGGAAAAATTAATCGCCTAATTAATTAGGTGTTGATACGCTAATTTTGTCAGCACTAGTATAAACCTGAAATAAAATTTAAAGAGTGATTATTTGTGATTGTGTGAAAATTGGGAAAACTTGTGTAAATTGTGTAATTTGTATAAAGCATTAAAGGGGTTATTCACCCAAAAATGAAAAAAAAAGTCACTAATTTTTTTTTTTTTTTTTTTTGATGAAATCTGAGAGCTTCCTGGGAACTGTAATTATGCATTTTATTTTATTTTATTTTATTCACTGCAGTGTTTTAAGTAATTTCACATACTCAAATCCTTGTGTGATCGCAACTATACTCAAAAAACTTGATAATCTGGTGTTTGAGTGGACCTGGACTTTAAAGACATTGGATTTCACTCTGTGTTATTGATAGACCAGTCAAACAATGGGAAATCTGTGCTATGCTATGCACAGATTTAGAAGATGCCTTTGTAATTTTGAATAATTATTCAAATTGGATTCTGTTTTTGGAAAGTGGTGTGGGACTGCAGCACTATCAAAGCCAAGGGCAACAAAGGATTATTTTAAGCTTCAGTCATACATCATTTCTAAATAACTTCTATTCAAGCCTCAAAGTGGCCAGGCTGATCCTATCTATTTATAGAGAGTGGGAAAACATATTTACGTTAATAAAGTACTTTCTTCTTATTTATTTTTTATACAAATATTTGTTTTTATGACCATTTATTGCACAGAAGCATTAGCTTATTTAGTTTATAATCAATATTGCGTTAGCGTTTTTTTCTTTCTTTTTCTTTCTCGTGTTCTTCTATTCGTGTTGGCCTCTTGGCCTTTGCAGTCTCTTCAAGGACTAAGCATCTCCATGGTTATGAGCCTGTGATAGGTCAAAAAAGAGGCAACAATGTGATTATCGTTTGGTTATCTCATTCCCTGTTCAATGCATTGTTAGCGACAAAGCCTTTCCATGGCAACAACTGGCTGTGAGTGGCAGCGCGTTTGCTGATATCTGAGTGGAAAGCAGAGCTGGAGGGCTAGTGCTGATGTCTTGTCCAGTGACCTGGAGTTGTGTTGAGGGTCTGGAGTGAAACAGCTCACACTTCCACTGTCTATATTCTTATGAACATTTAGCTGAAACTTGAAATGATGCACATGTGGATGGTTTCCTTTTACTGTATTTTTAATGCAAGAAACATCACACAGACAACATTCAGTATTAATTAATGTGTTTAGTTTATCAGTGCCATCACTGACTATAAAGTCTTAAATCAGAAATACAGCAGCCTATTGCCACTGCTATTGAATGTCTGCATGTCTGTATGCTGTGACAAAAGCATCACTGTTAGAGCTGAGAAAAGAAGCAAGAAAAGCATGCGGATGAAAATGTGACGTTAATATTTGCATAACTTATTCATTACTGCACCTCGGCAACTTTCATTTGTGCTGCTAATGAACCAAGCAGAATAAAGACCGAAGGCATTCTGTTATAGTGCTGAGATTATTATTTGCAAATATTTCCAAACATTCAAGCACAGAACAAAACCTGTAAAGCATCATCATGGATGACCACCGATAAACTCTTAAGTGCAAAATATTTCTAACAAAGCTAGTTAATTACAGTCATTTTCTTCCTGCATGTCTAAATGAATCTAGCTGTTTGATATATTCATTTATTTTTGTATGCATGCATCCCTCTTCTGTAAAGAATTCAAATAGTCAGTTCAATCTTTTTGTTTGTCAAAGTAGCCTACCAGCTTGCATGTGTGTGTCTTTCTTATGTAAAGAATTAATGTGTAAATTTCTGAGTAGTGCTCATTAAAAGGTGTCATCTAATTTGCACTGAGCTACTGATAGTCAACATCTGACAGGTTATTTTATTATCAGTCTCTGTCTATAGTCAACACAAACACGTTCACATGCCCGGCATAATACAGTTCCATTTCACACTGCACACACACATTCACATGTAAACATTTATTCTACAAGACATGACTGCCAGGTTAGATGAACAACAAAAAAGAAGATAAGTGGTACAGTGCTGGGGGTAATGAGACAGTTCAAATGTAAAGAGTGGGAGGAGAAAAAGAGACAAGAGAGAAAGAGAGAGAGCTTAAGGAAATACATCGCATGACTGATGGATGGATGGAAAATAGATGACGGGGATAGATACATAGATTTACAGATAGATGTATGCATGAAAAGAATAAAAATTGTATGAATGGACTTAGAGGGACAGATAAGATATTTACATATACAGTCATGGCCAAAAATATCGGCACCCTTGCAATTCTGTCAAAAAATGCAATCCTTCTCTCAGAAAATTGTTGCAGTTGCAAATGTTTTGGTATTCACATGTTTATTTGTATATATATATATATATATATATATATATATATATATATATATATATATATATTTATTTATTTTGCATTGGAACAACACAAAAAAAACAGAAAAGAAAAGTCAAATCTGACACAATTCCACACAGAACCCAAAAAATGCACTGGACAAAATTATTGGCACCCTTAACTTAATATTTGGTAGCACCCCCTTTGGAAAAAATAACTGAAATCAATCGCTTCCTGTAACCATGAATGAGTTTCTTACACCTCTCTACTGGAATTTAGGACCACTCTTCTTTTGCAAACTGCTCCACGTCATTCAGATTTGAAGGATGCCTTCTCCCAACTGCTGTTTTGAGATCTCTCCACAACAATAAGCACATGAATACCAAAACATTTGCAATTGGAACAATTTTCAGAGAGAAGTGTTGCATTTGCCGATATTTTTGGCCATGACTGTAGATAGATGCACAACTATATAGATATATGGATGGATAGATGGATAATTGGATGGAAGGATGGATGGACTGATAGAGGGATAGATGAGATGTTTAGATAGACTTATTCAGTAGATATATATATATATATATATATATATATATATATATATATATGATAATTGGATGGATAGATGGACGGATGGACTGATAGAGAGATAGATAAGCCATTTACATATATAGATAGACTTATACAGTAGATATATAGATATATGATAATTAGATGGATGGATGAATGGACTGATAAGGGAGCAGATAAGATGTTTACATATATAGATAAACGTATAGCTATATAGAAGTATGGATGGATAGATATATGTCTAAATGGATGGATAGAGGGGATAAATGGACGTATAAAGATGGATGGATGGACTGATAGAGGGATAGAAAAGATGTTTATATATAGATAGGCTTATACAGTAGATATACTGTATAGATATAATTGGATGGATAGACTGGATGGAGGGGTAGATAAGCCGTTTACATAGACATGTAGATATATAGATGTATGTATATAGATATAGGTGGAAGGATGGATGGACTGACAGAGGGGTAGATAAGCCATTTACATATAAAGGCCTTTCCACACTGAGCGCGAAAAAGCAAAACGAATTTCAGACGCGATGACTGGCAGGGATAACGGAACAGCTTCCTATGGATGCTTCCACATCGACCACGAACATTTGCGCACCGAAAATGCAAATGTTTTTTTTTCGTCGAGTCCGACGAATCATCTCAAGGTTACGTATGTAACCCTAGTTCCCCGAGGGAACGAGACGCTGCGTCAAACGCTTTGGGAATGCCTTCAGTTAGACCATGCTCTGAAATGTGTGTAATCAAACCAATGAATGGACACGATGTCACGGACGGGGTGACATGTGACCAGGAAGCTATAAAAGCATGTGAGGTGGATACACCGGCAGCTTCTGGAGAATGAGGGAAGCGCTAGCAGGGATGCCGGAAGTATGGCAGGAGACGCAGCGTCTCGATCCCTCGGGGAACTAGGGTTACATACGTAACCTTGAGAAGTTCCCCTTCAGGAACTCGAGCTGCGTCAAACACTTTGGGAACGAGATGCCCATGCCACTAGACATTCAAGTCCCTGCGTAATGTGTATGAACTTCAGCACAGCTACGGCAAAAGGACGGAAGAACCAGAAGCGGTACGAATGTCAAGGTTGTAGAACCTGTATAGAACCTGACAAAGGTGAGCGGCGTAGACCAGCCCGCAGCGTTACATATATCTTGCATAGCCACACCCGAAAGGAAGGCCTTAGAAGCCGCCACACTTAGGGTGGAGTGAGCCTTGACCCCTAAGGGTGAGGGAAGGCCAGAGGACTCATATGACATAATAATGGCATCAACAATCCACCTACTGAGGGTCTGCTTAGTGGCAGGAAACCCTCTCTTGGAAGGACCATAGCAAATGAATAACTGGTCGGACTTCCTCCACATGGCAGCTCTGTGGACATATGCAATTTAGCTTCTGCTGGTCAGGCTCCTGAAAGGGAGGAGGACAGAATGCATGAAAGTACAACGGGCCGTGGTACTGAGGAGGGCACTTTAGGGACGTACCACAGCCTGGGGTACAGAAAAGCTTTGGCCAAGCCGGGCACAAAGTCTAGGAAGGAGGGGGCCACTGACAGGGCCTGCAAATCTCCGACTCTCTTCAGTGATGTGATCGCTAACAAGAAGACAGTCTTAAGTGTCAGAACTCGATCTGAAACCTCCTCTAAAGGTTCAAACGGAGGTTTACAGAGAGCCTGCAGGACCACAGCCAGATCCCACGGGGGGATACGAGATCGTATGGGAGGCCGCAGCCTCAGCGTACTGCGGAGGAAACGTGTAACAAGGGGGTGTCTTCCCACAGACTGACCACCGAGAGGGGCGTGGTAAGCAGTTATAGCCGCCACGTACACCTTCAGGGTGGAGGGGGTCAACCCTGCAGATAATCTAGCCTTCAAGAACTCCAGGACTGAACCGACCGGGCAGTTAACTGGGTCAAGCTGGCGATCTCTGCACCATGAAGTGAAAAGGTTCCACTTTAAGCCATACAGTTTCTTCGTAGAAGGAGCTCTGGATTGGAGGATGGTCTCAACAACCTCGGTTGAGAGACCAGAAGCTATGAGTTGTGCCCCCTCAGGGGCCACACCCACAGCTTCCACAACTCCGGGCGGGGGTGAAAGATGGTGCCCCCCGCCTGTAAGAGGAGATCCCTCCTGACGAGAATCTCCCATGGAGAGCCGTCGAGAAGGGAAATCAGGTCCGAGAACCATACTCGACCCGGCCAGAACAGGGCTACTAGTAGCAGACGGACCCTGTCCTGGCGCACTCTCTCCAGAACTCCTGGGAGCAGAGCAATCAGGGGAAAAGCGTACAGATGAAGCCTCGGCCAAGTCTGTACCATGGCATCCAGCCCCAGCGGAGCTGGATGAGTTAGAGAGTACCAGAGGGGACATTGCAATGTCTCTTGAGTCGCAAAGAGGTCCACTTGAGCCTGGCCAAAAACTCTCCAAATTTGCTCCACCACCTCGGGGTGAAGCATCCATTCCCCGGGCCTCGGCCCCTGTCTTGACAGGATGTCTGTTCTCATATTGAGGTGCCCAGGAATATGCACTACTCTCAGCGAGAGGAGTTTGTCCTGGGACCACACAAGGATCTGGTGCGCCAGCTTGTACAAGGGGCGCGAACACAGACCTCCCTGGTGGTTGATATAAGAGACCACCGATGTGTTGTCGGTGTGCATCAACACATGGCGATCACTCAGATCTGGGAGAAAGAACTTCAGTGCTCGAAATATGGCCAGCATCTCCAGGCAGTTGATGTGCCACGTGAGATGGTGGCCGCTCCACAGACCGCGGGCAGGGTGGCCACTCATGACCGCACCCCAACCGGTGAGCGTCGCATCTGTCGTTAGCGTTACGCAACGACAAGGAACTCCCAACACCGGCCCCTGTGACAAAAACCAAGGTTTCCTCCACATGTCTAAGGCACGAAAGCATCGCCACGTGACCTTGACCTCATGCGAAGCGGATTTCCCCTCTGGGAAAACCCCTTGGTCTTGAGCCACCACTGTAGGGGTCTCACAAGCTCCTCATACTGTGCAAACTGGGGTAGCTCATCGGCGCTCTCGCCATCGCCCTCCTCAGAGGATGACAGTTTGAGCGCCGTGCGCTCTCCGTGGGCGGAAGAAACCGCTCCGTCAGAGCGTGCTTCCAAGCCCTGGGAGGTGGTGCTGGATCCCGAGGCAAAGGAAGGAGAAAGGGACTAGCCCGTCTCCATCCCCTCCACGAGATCCACCTGCGAACCCCACGACCGCAATCGCCGTGCTGCCTCGGCAGACGCGGGACCATAGCCGCGAGGAACGCTGGCGAGGGCTCCCTCCTCAAAGAGAGTCCTCCGGGAGCGTGCTTCGCTCCCAAGCAAACAACACAAAGCAGCCTAAACTGCTGTTTACTTTTATCACACCCCTTATCAGACTTAGACTTAGCCTTTGGCATGGCTTTATCGTTTCTCACGGTGACAGACAACGGTAAATAGGACATACACACACAGAGCACTTCGCTGAATGACAGAAGCTGCCGGTGTATCCACCTCACATGCTTTTATAGCTTCCTGGTCACGTGTTACCCCGTCCGTGACATCGTGTCCATTCATTGGTTTGATTACACACATTTCAGAGCATGGTCTCGCTGAAGGCGTTCCCAAAGCGTTCGACGCAGCTCGAGTTCCTGAAGGGGAACTTTTCAGTTTCGTAAAGCGAAAACACGGGCCGTCCAATAAGATTTTAGCATTTCATCACATGGCCAGAGCAAATGCTGTTACCCAAAAGGTCAATGCGGTGGCGCTAAAAGCTCAGAAGACTGTATTGAGCACCAGCGTAAAAATACTTAAGTAAAGGACTTTTTCCACAAGAGAGAAGAGTGAATGCTGAGTTCTTGTTATTGTTGGTATTTAAGAACAGATTATTCTCACATGTTCTTTATACAGAATAACATTTCTATTAATTCTCCACTGAATTATGTGATCTGAAGAGCACCGTCCATTATCTTCCATTAGCGCGAGTCAGAGCTCGTTCACTCTAGACCTGTCAATCATGTAATCATATCTCTTGCGCTTCCGTATATATATAAAGAGAAACATTTTTCTACACATGAAATATAAAAGCAAATAGACCTATACTTATGAAGATATATGTTTTTATGCAGCTCATGGTATTTTATTTACTTTTTTTACAATAAAGGATGTTTATGATATGACAAGCAGGTATCGATCAGTCCATTATAAAACAAACGATGAGGATTTAAAGTGAGTTTTGAGCAAAAACGTTAATAATTACATTTTCAATGTAGCTTGATGCTAATTGTACCTCTAATTATTTCAGATGTATTCAAGCAGATATTTTGTGTTAATTTAATGATAATGGGCAGCGGACGATGTAAACTACACGAGATACATACGCTACATGAAGAAAAAATGCATTGTTGGTTGGCGCCAGCTAGCGTGCAGGTGTGAATTAGCAGAAGGCGAACATTCATTTCGCACTTGGTGTGAAAGCAACATTCGCGGGCGATTCGCCTCGCTTTTTCGCATCGCGCTCAGTGTGGAAAGGGCATGATACGGAAGTAGCGATTGTCTTTTTTTCTCTACTGAAACGGCACCTGAAATGAGAGGGCGGAACTTGATTTCGTCCTTCGAGAATTGATTGGATCATTGGAAGTTGGGGCATGGCTCACGTCAGCACTGGTCAATGCATTTATTTCTATAAAGTGAAGCATCAGCTTTAGGTTTTCCCCTGTCATTTATCCCAGCGTTTACCCCTTACGTCACTAGCTCCGCCCTTGCGCCATCGCTCGTGACCGGAAGAGAAGATGAGTCATTTTGAGGGGGAGGGGAAGTTAACATTTTTGATTAAATATTACAAAGGCACATGAATTTTAAAAAAATATTGAAGTGCACGGATAAATTATTTATAATAAACACTACAGTATTCCATTAAAAAATAAAAATTTTCAATTTTGATTTCATGCCGACTTTAACCCTTAAATGCATGAATGTTTCGCCAATCACTATTACATATTCGGGTCTTCAGCGACCCGGACCTATATATCCGCTACCTATATATAACTGCTGCAATAGCAAAAAACCCTCTTGATATTTTAAGAACAATTACAGAAGAATAAAATAAAGCATATTTCGTTACCTTTTGAAACTTAGAAGGGTTCAATTTGAGCAGATGATTGTACCATCGCCGTCGTCAGAGCGCACTTCCACAGTACATTCAGCATCTGCCTCATATTCGCAATCTCAAACATATTCGCAAAACTATCATTTTCAGTGACTTCAAAATCAATAGTTTGATCGCTGACAGCTTATTCACCACATCCACCATCAAATGACAGTTACATTTATATTTTATGGCATACAGTAATTGCTCTGCAGTATAGCCATTCAAACCAGTTCAATTTGATATTCTTTTGTTTTATGCCTGCGGTGATTATGAGCGAAACGTCACGTCATTATTGTCTATTAAATAGTGCCATTTCGAGGAGTAAAGGTGAATTGCATGCATTGAGTCATCAGATATTTGAATATTTTTTGCGCAGAAAAAATATACTTACACTAATACACACCTCGGGTCTCAAGCGACCCTATATACTTTTTATAAAAAATTAATAAAAAAACAGACATCCTTTTAAATTAAAAAAATTATTTAAATTATTTTTTTCTTGTTATAATGTTTATAATGCTAAGAAATTTGATGTCTATCTTTAAAAAATGAAGGAGGGAGAGGGTAGTGAATGACGTCCCGGGTCGCTAAAGACCCGAGGTATGCATTTAAGGGTTAAAGGGGTGCTAAAAAGAACATTATTTTGTGTATTTGGTGTAATGCAATGTGTTTATGCGGTTTAAGGTTAAAAAACCACATTATTTTCCACATACTGTACATTATTGTGGCTCCTCTATGCTCCGCCTTTCTGAAACACTTTTACAAAGCTCATCATTCTGAGAAGCGAGGCGTGCTCTGACTGGCCAGCTATCCAGTGCGTTGTGATTGGCCGAATACCTCAAGCGTGAGATGGAAATGTTATGCCCCTTATCGTATTGTATTGCTGTGTCTCGGCAAGACGACACATAAACAATAAAACCCACTATAATTGCTGATTATAATGACTTATACTGTCTTTTTACGCATTGCATCGTGCCGCATAAACATTACCATGTCTGCATTTGTGATCGGAGAAACGACAAACAACAAGCACTACTCTACACAGCTCAAAACTCGTGTTTGAATCGTCAGTGGCAAATTCTTTAAATAAGAAAACATACTTACAGGCTGTGAATCAGAAGCGCCAGACTGTTCTTACAAAGTTGGAATTGCCCCACTTTAAAGAAACAGCCTTTGAGCATAGCTGGCAGGCTACTCCCAGGTTCAGGAAATAGTCCTCTGTAAAATGCGCTGCACACACTCTAGTATTTGGGTTGTACTGTTCTGGAACAGTGTTGTAAATACAACTTAACCACTGATTTCTAGTTGTGTCCACTTTTGGAAGCCCAAACAAAGTACTTTCGCTTTCACAATGAAACACAGCATCTCCAGGACATGGCGCCGGCGGCAGCAACAATACTACAGCGAGAATAAAAGTTACGCCTTCTTTCATTGCGTATACATTTGGGCAGTGTTTTGCAAATCTTCCCACACCGTGACGTAGACATGTGGGGGCATGTTTGAATGAGCCGTTTTAGGAGGGCGTGGTCGAGTCTTAACTTTTATAAAGAATATCTCTTTGGTTTTGAGACTTTAGTCTTTGCAACTTCAGGGATCTTATCTATGCACAAACAGCTTGTAACACTCCAAAGAGAAAGGAAAACTTGAAATCGCATCATATGACCCCTTTAAATATAGACATATAACTACATAGATGTAAGGATGGATAGAAGGAAATTGGATGGATGGATGGATGGATGGATGGACTGAGGGATAGATAATATGTTTACATATATAGATAGACTTATACAGTAGATATATAGATGTATGATAATTGGAAGAATGGATGGATGGATGGATGGACTGATAGAGGGGTAGATAAGATGTTTACATATATAGATAGACATAGATATGTAGATGCATGGATGGATAGATATATTCTAAATGGATGGATAGATGGACACAGATATAGGTGGGCGGATGGATGGATGAATCAATAAATAGACATATGGATAGATGATGGGGGACAGATTGGGATAGATATAGATTTACAGATATATGTATGCATGGATAGAAGAAAATTTGGATGAACGTGGCAAGAGGGATAGATAAGACATTTACATATATAAATAGACTTTTACAGTAGATACTGTACAAATATTTATGATCATTGGATGGATGGATGGATGGATGGATGGATGGACGGACTGATAGGGGGTAGATAAGACATTTATATATATAGAGAGACTTATAGATGTATAGATGTATGGTTAGATAGAGGGATAGACGGAAGGATGGATAGATGGATGAAAGGACTGACTTCTCATAGTACGATTGTGCTTATATCTTTGTCTAAATGTTTTCCTAATCTTGCCTATTTTTATCAATCATATTTTCTTTGGGCCTGAAGCAAGTGGAGGGTGTGTATTAAATAAGCTCCCTGATTCGTCTTGGTAGTTGCCGACGCAGGTGCAGGAGAAAGAGGAAACACCTGAGGAACTTTCACTAAACCCCTGACTCACACTTCAGTCTCTCTCTCCCCCTCTCTCTCCCTCTCTCTCTCTCAGCACAGCTGGATTGAACAGAATGATCACTGGCTTGAGGAGGACCAGAATCTGCTAGCTCCGCACACCGCCAGAGAGAGCGGAGAGAGGGAGCGAGAGAGAGCGTGCACGCGCTCAACTATCAGGTCATCCAGCTCGTAAATCTGTTGTGTTCTGACAACAAGAACAGAGAGGAGCAAGAAGACTTCACTTAACAGACACAACACTCTCTGCGCTTTCAGAAATGCATGGATTATGGGAACATTTCGTCGTTACACCTTACATTTTCTGTTTTTCAGGCTTGTTGGTGACAGTAAAAGAGTAGCAGGAAGACTTCAGGAGTGTTTTCAAAGAGGACAGAATGAAGCAAACCTCTGGACTCAATGGCTGGATCAAAGATGCTATGAAGAAAAGAAGGATACATGACCTCTAACCGAACTTGGGAGGTAACAAACTTTTGTCTTTGAGAGTCTAGCAGCGTAAATAAGGGACATTATGAACTTGCATGCCAACATTTCAAAACCTGTGCCTAAAAGCGTCTTTACCTCTTTGAACCTCATGCCCTTTGACCCTGACACCTGGACACCGAGCCCGGACATCGTGCTGGGTAATGTGGTTCGTAATAGTTCGTTTGGCTGTAACAGAAGTTGGGCTGACACTGAAGCATCTCTCTTTCCCAATTTATCCATCAGCAGCACTTCCAGTGAAAAAACAGAACCGCTGTCATGGCAAAGGTGCAACGGCGAGACAAGCAAAGAGGAGTTAGTTCGGAAAAACTGGGCTGCGTTACTGATTTTGTTTGTGGTCATTATTACGGTTACCGGGAACATTTTAGTAATCATGGCTGTCAATCTGGAACGAAAACTGCAAAATGCCACCAATTACTTTCTCATGTCACTGGCAGTGGCAGATATGCTTCTGGGACTTCTGGTCATGCCTGTCTCCATGGTGACCATTGTGTATGGTGAGTCTGCTTCGATTTTGACAGCAGTAATTGATTATGTTGGCAGTGATGTTTGGATGTGAGCTTTCACTCACACAGTGTTGTTTCTGAATAACAGTAATGTCTGGTACGTTTGTAGGAATCTCAATGTCATAAGACGTGGTGTGTGTATCTGTTAGGTTGCAGTAGTTTGCAACCAATGCATTGAAACCATATAAAGAGTTATTGCTATATGAGTTTCCACTGGAAAAGTTTGAAGCACAGATGTGGTTGATTTTAATAAGGGGAAGATGGAATTTTCCCACCAGACTTTAGGATTTTCCCACCTCCATCTTGAAAATAATGACTGGAACAGCGCTCTGAGTCGGACATGGATTAGATCAGATTGATCAACTTTGACCTCAGCAAGAAGCGTCATTTGATATCATGTCAAAGATGGCGGCGACTGACGAGCATGGCGCAACATTACGTTTATAATGTAATCTTATAGTATAAATATGTATATATTTTTTGCTTTTGGTCTGCTGTTTCTAAAGCGAATGTGAGCATTTCACATTTGTGACTTGTTTTTGTCATAATTAGCATAAAAACACATTACATTCTCATAAAATCATGGCACCATCTTGTGATATATTCTGGAATTCCCCATCCAATCACCAACAAAATCAACATGATTGGAGCAGTGAAGGTACGATGGCTAGGGATGTGCGAGACTAGTCGACTAAACGCTACTGTTGCTGTTAGACAACATTGCAGATACTAGTTGCTTACATTATTTTTTTTCACAAATATATATATATATATATATATATATATATATATATGGGTAGTTGACGTATCAATGTGTCCTATGGTGTGACGGAAAAATGTAAAATAGTGTATATATAGGCCTTATATATATATATATATATATATATATATATATATATATATATATATATATATATAAAATCTTTTGAAAAGTGGATATTGCAGTGGACTATGCACTTTGAAAACGAGCAAGGTGTAGGAGTATTTTGGTTAAACCTAAAACTGTATTTTGGCTAATGTTGATAAAGTAAATGATTATGTTTTTTTTTTTGTTTTTTTTTGTGTGTGTGTGTGCGTTGATTCAAATGGATTATTTCAAATGGATCGCATATAAACACAGTAGTCGACTAGTCGGTTACATAATTTCTGTCCCTAGCACACATTCCTATAGATGTCATTACCTTGAGACAGACGTGATTGAACTAGACAACTTATACGCTTCAGTGACCCTTTAAATTATGATATACTGTATAATATGTTAATAAACACTTCAGAGAAATCAAATTATGCACATTTTTCAAATTATATAACAACTTCTTGAGGCATGTAAAATCTAAACCAATTATATGCCCATTTTATTCTTGAAACACTGCTTGCATAAAGTAAGGTATGGTGCATTAACATACACATTGTATGAAGTGACTTTTGTAGCATAGAGTATTTGTGGCATTTCATGGTAATATTTAAACTTGCCACTGTTCTGACTGCATTTTAAATTTTAGTTCACTGATTAGTTGTTTTCACTGTTCTGTTATTTAATTTTCAAGTTTTTAATATATTTATGGTCATGTTTATTTATCATTCCACATTGTGTTGTTAATTTTGCTTGGATTCATTATCTGTCATGTTTCATCGGGGAAATGTTAATTTCTGTGTAACTTGCTATTTGTGTACTTAAAGTGGATGTGTTAATTGATCATTAGTAGCCTTGTATACACTGACGAGGTTATTTTCATGCGAATGGTTTGCTGCACGACATTGTGGATTAATTTAATTGCCCCTATATTTTATAATGAGTCCAAACACATGAAAAATGCATGGGTTGGCACAAAAGATTTCATTTTCGTTCATGATAGAGTTTGAAGATGTGTTTACTATCTGAGTAGGAATAAGAAATGTGTTTTTCTGATGGAGCTTGACAGCGAAATGTCACTGTCACGCTGCATTTCAGGCTGTTGTCTGTGTGCCGAGGCAGCGGCTTTGAAGAACTCAGAGACAGAGAGGTTAAGATCGCACAAGAGTGTGCATGAGAGAAACATGCCACCCTCTTCACCCTTTTCATCTCTCTTCTGCTCATCTGTCTCCTCTGTATTTGCTGTGGGAAGTATTAGTACTATTAGTCAGACTGTGGATGTGAATAAATGACATGTCACTGTTTCCGGACAGAGTCACATGTTACAGCTAAAACCTTGTTAACATTTCAAGGTGTGTGTGTGTGTGTGAGTGGAATGACCTCTGCTGCTTTCTAAATCTGTCTGTTAAATGGCCAGACAAAAGAAGCCATTAAAGAAGATGTTGAGGGAAAGTCTAATTATTTTCTGCTGCGTAAATGCTGGACTGATGCTATTCAAATCCATTGGATGCTGGAGACACTCATCACTTCACCTGTACTCCTATGGAGCAATTTGTCTTTGTCTCCTGGCTAGCTGTGCTTTTTTTTTTGGTTTTGTTGTTCAGGAAAAATGACACTATTGTTGCTCTAGCATTTTTATGAACCTTTATTCTGCCTAATTAATTGGCTTGATTAAGCTCTTTGTCCTTGTGTTTGATGGTTGAGTCACATTCTCTCTGTTCCATTCTCTCTTTTTCTCATGCATGCATGCATGTGCATACACTAACACAGTGTTTCCTCAGATGTTGCTATTGTTTTACTGTTGTCATCTTTTAAGAAATTTGCTAACAGTAATCTGTATATAGATATTTGGTTATGTTTAGGTTGCATTGCATTGCAAATTGAGCTGGGCGGCATGATGAGTTTTTACAATTTTTTTTTTAATAAACGATATGGAATGAGGCAATACAGTTCATATTGATATACAGTAGTTTGATTTGAGTGACACAGACTTAGCTGCTGCAGGGAAAGTGCATAATACAATTTGTCCTAAACATGAAATATGCTTTGTATTAAGGGCTTTAAAATTAACACGTAGCCTATAGTTTAAAGCGGCTTGCTCCGTCAGATGCTCTAACAGGGGCTGCTGACAGATAACGTAGGCTATTTGCTCTAAAGTGTTTGAGATGTGATGTTTTCCTCATCGCAAAACTCACATTTCACAGGTATAGTCTCCATTTGTAAATGTTAGAAAGTCATGGAAATATTCCCATTGTACTGTCCGGAGTGGATGAGACTTCTACATGTGAGTGTCTGCTAAACTTCACAGGCTTAGCATTAATTTTGTCAGACATTTTTCATTTAGTCTTAGTCTTTTAAATTAGTCTTCAGTGGTGGCCAACGGGTTGAAGGTCCTGATTGCAGCTTCAAAGGGCTCTACACGATCCCAGCCAAGGAATAAGGGTCTTATCTAGCGTAACAGTCGGTAATTTTCTAAAAAAGTAAAAATGTATATACTTTTTAACCACAACTGCTCATTTTGCACTAGCTCTGCGATGCACGTGCAACTTCACGTATTTCATAATCTTTTTGGAAAAGTTGCGCGGTTAGCTCTCGTCTGTGTACTTCGGTTCAAAAAGGTAGGGTAGTGTGAAAAACTCCATCTTATTTTCTCCTCTAACTTCAAAATCGTCCGAATTCATTGTTTTACCTTTTTTTAAAGGCCATTTGACTTTCTTTGCACATTTGCTTTGTACAGGATCGGTACTTCCGCCAATGTCACACGTTACCATTCCAATGTGATTATGTCATGTGTGTAGTCAAGCTAGAGCAAAACGAGCATTTGTGGTTAAAAAGTACTGATCATTTCGCTAAATGAGAACCTTATTCCACATCTGGGATCGGGTAGAGCCCTTTAAAGCCACACTGAAAATTAGACTTTCAACCCGTTGATCCCCATTGAAGTCCAATATATGGAGAAAAATCCTGGAATGTGTAGCATTTGGACCAATCAGACACACAATTGTTCATTAGATTTAACGGTAACACTTTAGAATACTGTTCCGTCGTTAATGAATAACTACACAGGAACAAATGACTAATGCACTATTAACATTGTAGTAACTACTATTAACTAACAAGAAACTCTGATTAACGATTTAGTAAGTAATAGCGCTAAGTTGAAACTGGTAGTTCACTATTAGATAACCAATAACTACTATTTTTTTCATATATCCTGGAGAACTCCTAAGAACTACTTTATACAGGTTCATAATTAATGTGAATTATGCATAATGAATAATTAATTCTAAAATGAAGATCATGGTAACCCACTAGTAATGACTCGAGTATTACCAAATCCTTCTAAATGAACTACTAATTACTTGGATCAGTATTCTAAAGTGAAAATCATCATAACTCCCTAATATTGACTGACATCCTTGTAAGCTTTTGAGATATATGTAAGGTTTTGGATAGTAATGACTCGTGTTACTACGTCCTTCTGAAGAAATTACTAATTATTAAGTGAAGATCACGGTAACCCACTAGTAATGAGTTAAGTGTTACCAAATCTAGCAAAATGATTTACTAACCAGGACCTTACAAAAACCTCAAAAGTTTACAATGACTTTACTAATTACTAGGTAGTTATCATGATCTTTACTTTACTGATCCAAAAAATTACTAATTTCTTTAGAAGGATGTAGTAACACCTAACACAATAATTACTATTCAATACTTTACAAAAACCTCAAAAGCTTACAATGACTTCAGCAATAACTAGGGAGTTTGTGCACGAATTACATGAGTTTCTGATTCTGTCACAGCTTATGAATAATGTCCCTTTTACGATTCCGATCAAGCTATATGCCCTAATGCATTAATGCTGTAAGAATGTTATTTTCTGTGGCCACGAAAATATCATTTCTTAGAGTTGATATGAAATTACACTGAATGTTCGCTGGACGAACAGATTAGTTGATGACAATATTAATTCTGCTAATTTGCTACAAATGTTTTCCTAAAAAACCCTAATTTCTTTTTTACTGAAGAAAGAAAGACATGAACATTTTGGATGACATGGGAGTGAGTAAATTTTATTCTGGAAGTGAATTAATCCTTTAAAACAACAGCAGTTGAGTAAGTGCATTATTCAGCAACTACAATCGCAAATAGAGTCGAGATCTGACAGAATTGTCGAGAACTGTGATCATGACAGAACACAGAACACGACAATCCTTGATCATAATCGGCGCTTCCATGAGGAGCGAGCATGTATGCATGGTTGCCAGATTGCAAAAATTAAGCAAAACTGGATGAGTTGTGCTACAGGCATGAATGATAGCTTGAATCATGTGGCTCAGAGGTGTGCAATCTGAGTTAGGAGTTTTGACCGGCAGAAAATAAAATGAATTTTTCAAAAAAAAAAAAAAAAAGAATAACATAAAGACAATATCATAAGCAATTGCCTAGCAACCACCCAAAACAGCCACTCAGAAAAACTTAGCATCTGCACAATGTGCTGCCAACCAAACACTACTCCCTGGCATAGCAATGAGCAAGTTTTGCACAGAAAACACCACTTACATTTTCTTCAGAAAATGTAAAAATTGTCTTGTTTGGAATAAGCTGATTGATCAGATGATAATTAATGTGTCTTTGAATTGATAATGGGTCGATTCAGCAGCCAGCTGCTCTGTACTGTGCCAGCAATGGCCACATGCTGTCACAGAGGAAAGGAGCTAATCACTATAATACTGTGGGCTGCTCCCCCAGTTCAAGACTGCAGAACAGTGTATTTTAACACAGATATTCTGATAAAGAACATTATATGAAAACAAACTTAGTGTATACACATTCAGAGATACCTGAACAAAGGTATTTCCTCATGGACAGATGTCTTTCATTAAAGGGCTCATTAACTAATAAACCAAAATTCCCTTGATTTTTTGACATATAGGAGGTCATTGTGCAATAAAAACATCCTGTAAGTTTCGGAACTCTAAACTTTCTCGTTAGTCTAAACGCAGCTTATATTGAAGCAGGTCTATGAAATCAAATGATAAAGATGGCTCCAAATACAACAAGATGCTGTGCAGTGCCAAGCTGTGGAAAACAGTGTTTGCATTGCCTTCCTTCTGATCACAACGTTGGGAAAGAGTGGATGAACTAAATGTTTAATGATGTTCCAGACCGCGTCTTTAAGAACTCAGTCCTTTGTTCACTTCATTTTACTGCGGATTTGTTTACAAACAAGGAACAATTTGATGCGGGATTTTCAGAAAGATTGAAACTAAAAGACAATGCTGTGCCGAGTCTGCCGACTATATTGAATACGACAGTAATGTCGCAACACAAGTGTGAGTAACTGTTTTTATTACGTGGTCACTATTGCTTTGTCTGTTAAACAGATCATTTGATATGTACTGAGTATTTATGCGTTTTAAATATAAATCACTGCAGCATCCATCTATGAAGGATGTAAGCTGGCAAACATACACAACTATTAGCCAAGCATAACAGTGGGGGGTGTAAAAACAGGACAGAAATTAGTGTATTACTTCTAAATTATGTTTTTTATGCAAAAATCCTTATAACATGAGTGGAACTCAGAGAGAGAGAAAAAAAAAAACAGTTCAAACAAAAACAAAAAGCAGTTCATGACAAAAAGCAGTTCAGAACTGTTTGGTTCTTTAAAATTCTTCAAAATATTTTGCGTTCAACATTAGAAAGAAACTTGATGTTTTATTAACAAAGTTCGGGAGGAACACGTTCATATAATTAAACTACTGAACATGAGAGGGGGTACTCTGGGTTCGGGCCAAAGTTCCGAGCTCGGAGCCCTCCCCTCGGACAGCACGCCAAATACGCATAAACTTTATTCTGTTTAGTATATGTAAGTGTGAACTCGTGAATACAGGCTTGGAATGACATGAGGGTGAGTAATTGATGACAAAATTTGAATTTTTCCAAGACACACCAAGCCGAAGGTTGGCCGTCGAGCAATGTTGGGTGGTTTTTGAGCATCGTGTTCGGCTTAGCGAATAAGCCCATGAGAAAAAAACTGAACTGACAAAAGCAAACCAATGATAGAGTAAAGAGGGAACACATAGACACTTGTTGTTGTTCTATATGTTTCTTTCTTTCTTTACCCACAAGAAGAAAACGAAGGGCTGACAATGGCAGTGGCATTTGGTGTCAGTTTAATGTGTCCCTATCCTTAGAGATGCATCCTAGCAGATAATGCACAAGCTCTGACACAGTTGCACAGTAGTGTCATTTTATATCTACTATCTATCCACCCACTTCAATTCCCTGTCAATTCTTTGTTGTACTATACACTAAAATCAAAAAAAAAGAAGAAGAAATAAAAATAATTGAAGACCGAGATAAAAGAAATAAAAATAATTGAAAAGGGGTTATAACGGTAATGGGGGGAATCCACAAAGAACAAATTGCAACTGCTAATAGTGCTGTTTATTTAAGCAAATATGCAAATCCAGCATAAATGCACCCACAAAATTAGTCCTGAATGCAATTTGCACACCACGTTTCTGCATCTTGGGGACTGTAAAGCATCTCTCCACTGCTGCAATCCAAACACCTGAACTGGCTCTTTAAAATGCAAGAGGTCTACGTGTATGATTGGCTATTATCATTTGATCATCATTTTATGATAATTATTTAATAGAAGCAATTTTCACATTATCATTTGAGGGAATGTCTTTGTAGAGACATTTCTGAGAACCAGTGCTGAGGATCAACGAAACGCCACTGAAACTTCCATTGAATCACTTGTAAACACAGACGGATTCCACTTTTTTTAGAGGAGAGCAGAAAATCTGAAGTGCTTTCAAACAAGTGGAGATGACAGAGAGAGCAAGAAAATGACAAATCGGACAGAGATCTTTAAAAAGTCCATGAGAGAGGGATCACATTTGAAGCAGCAGGGGTGATAAAATCTGAGAGGAACTCCCATTGAGTTTCAGCAATGACGTACTAGAGCCGTGACGATGCGCGCAATGAGTAATCCAATGGTAATCAGAGGCATTTTATAAATAGCAGCGCATGTTTCTAACCCATTATCCAAACAGGTAAGAATAGCTGTGGTTGTGGGTCCATTATCTCATAGGAGGCAAGGGAGAAAAAAAAAAGATTAAAATCTGATTAAATAAATTTGATTAATGGCCCTAAAAGAAGGTGACTATTAACATCCAAACAACAGTTTGGATATGACTGAATATCCGATGTGACTGAAGCAAATAAAGCAATAAAGCCATGAGAGGCCAGGTGCTATTGTTACTATACCATAGTTAATGATAATTAATAGTGATAAATACACCAGTTTTCAATTAATAGCTACATTTATTACATGATATAATTGCTAAGTATGACTGTAGGCTGATTACAGTTACCAAGCAACTTATCATGTTAATATAGAATGTATTGTATTACTGTGCCCTAGCTGTGTCAGATTTTTCAGATATACTGTAGTCTTTCTTATATGCTTGTATATTTTGGTCTTCATTGTTCCTCTTTTGTTTCTGTTTGTTTTCCATAGATCCGGATGGAGTGACTGTGAGGGAAGCCAAAATAAATGGGATCAGAATTTCCCCCTGATTCTCTAAAACCTCTCAATCTCCCAAACGGCTCCACAGCAGAGCTCTGGCATAATCCCCTGCCACGTCATGTCACCATGACGATAGAGTGTTCCAGAGCAACACTCAAAGCTCAATAGCTGCCGTTAATGCAGCACTGATGGTTCTCTGGCACAGGTGGTCTCTAGGTTGCCACGGCGCTCAACGACTAAAAAGATTGGAGTGAGTTAATGAGCAGCATGAAGGGCTAATGATGAGCATCTGCGTAGACACTGACATATATCTTTCATTCCATACTCATTAGGGTCGTGGCCATTTTAAGTACTTGACACCTGTGCCACATCAGTAATGGCTGCTTAACTATTCTCTATTGATCATACACCTGCATTATAGATCTGGGGTGGGTTGTAGCATCTTCTGGATGGATATGGATAGCCATCGTCACTTTCCTAAATGTGAGCTGCAGCACTTTTGTGTAAAACCTTGCATCTTATTCACAAACCACCCGCAGTTCAGTTTAATCAGGCGCTAACTTGCTGGAATAGCACATTCAAATTGTATTCAGATTCAAATGTGTATTCAAATTATGTCATTGTCATTCTTTTCAGCACAAATACACCTCATTTCTATGTAAATTAGGATTACAGATTGCGCTTTATTAAAAATAACTCACTGCTATTTGCCTGCCGCAGTTAGCGCTGCCAAAAGAAAAAGATTTTCTATTGGTCATGGGAGCAGTTATTTATCAAACAAAGATCAAATAATGCCATTATAACTAGAAATGTGTCCAGATATTTGGTGTAGTTAAGAACATGTTTGCATTTTTAAGATTATGTGAATAATTGTGTCACTAAACCAATGCAAACAGCGTGTGTAAATAAATAATGCTATAATTCATTCACCCCAAAATAATTCAATACATGCATACATTAGTGGCAGTAAAACAATGTTATTCCTTTTAACACAAATTATAGGGACAGATATCGATTAATAAAGACTTACTTTCACGTGGCTCCTTGCACAACACTATGCTATGACCTTAAAGCAATTTTAACATAGTCCATGATTTGTAAACTAGTACATTTCATGTTTGCATCACATAACTAGCTCCATATGTACGGCTTTTCAGACTGTAAACTTGCTTGGGAGCTCACCTGATACAGCACTGCACGTGCGATCCATAGCGTTCAGGAAGATGTCCTATGAAACTTGATAAAAAGAGTTCAAACACATGTATAAGCAAGCTAAAAAAGTCATGGTTGCTTCAGCAAATGCATTGTTATCGCACATTTACTTTTTAAACACTCTGTTAGGTTTGGTATAGTCTCGCGTAGCCAGACCTTCAGACTGACGGCTGAAGGTCTGGAATCCATGGCAGCTTTCATTGGCCAAGGCCCGCCCATGAGGCTGTTTGACCGACATGTCAAACAACCAATCACAGTTCGTTTCGTTCAGCATCACGTTTTCGGGTCGTGGAATGTCGCCACAATAACAGACCGGTGTGTAAAACTCAGATGTATATTAAAGATTCTATGCCGCGAACTTTAAATATTTCACATACTTTTGAAAATCCAGCATTTAGTTGATCCCGATAAGCGCTTGTCGTCACAGTTGTAAACATGACGGCTTTCTTCTTTCGTGAGGGGGTTTGGCGTCACGGCATCTTCGTTTCCAGGCGGAACAGTAAAGAACGCGACACACACGTCTTCCCGGAAATCCTGTATAATTCAGCCAATCCGATGACGACTTCGAAACTCCTGAAGTGTTTCCACTTTTGTGTGCCATATACACACAAACTGAGACTAGGTTTGGTATAGTGTAGGTAATCAATTTTTTAAAAATGTATTACAGCACTCATTGGACATTTAATTTCCGAACTACTAAGTTATGTACGGAATATGGTTGGGCGATATACCGGTAGATATGATTAACCAGTACAAATTTGTCAACCAGTAGAGATTTTGGACTATTGTCTCTATCGCGATTACACGCTCACATGAAAGTGAAAGACGTGACGTATTGTCAAGTATGGTGATCCATACTCGAAATTGGTGCTCTGCATTTAACCCATCCAAGTGCACACACACAGCAGTGAATAGTGAATAGTGAACAAACGCACACACACACACACTGTGAACACACACCCAGAGCTGTGGGCAGCCATTGCTCCAGCGCCCGGGGAGCAATTGGGGGTTCGGTGCCTTGCTCAAGGGCACCTCAGTCATGGTATCGAAGGCAGAGAGAGTGCTGTTCATTCACAATCCCCACCTTCAATTCCTGCCGGTGCGAGAATCGAACTGGCAACCTTTAGGTTACAAGCCCAACTCCCTAACCATTAGGCCACGACTTCCCCTTTGTTTACCCTTGTAAACAGGGGGATGACGCTACTGTGCTACGTGGTCACTAAAATGTATCCTTTGCACGTGTTTTTTAAGCACTGCGGTTTAAAAAACGAGTGATTTCATGCCGTTAAAATGCAATCAACAGCGAAAGAGAACTAATTTTTGCTCTATATATGCGCATGCTGTCTAAGAGACTGTTTCTGAGTGCTGCCAGAGAGGTGCACACACGTGAAGATGGTGCTAACAGAATGCGGGAGTATTGAACGTGGTTATTTTTGCCACTTTATAGGCATTGAACGATTAAATACATACATTTTTATGTGTCAAAATGCCTGTCCTTGCAAGTATCCTTGTAAACAAAGTTAGATCTTAAGAGAAAGCAAACAGCTGAGAAAGAAAACACGTGTAACAGTATATTGGATCCAGGCAGCTCTTAAAGTGACAGCAGTCTAATATTCCTGCTGTCTGTCATTCATGTTAATCAAACAACAAAAGAAAGAAAAGCTGTCACTGCCCTTGAATAAAGCACTTTTGTAACTTTAATAATAATAAATATATATTTAATTTACACAGTGAAGAATATGCAGTTTTTTATAGCCTACATTTGATTACTTTATACAATATATGTAGCATTTCTTATTTATTTGTTCTACTGTAGATTTTTTGTCCTGTTGCTTGTAATTAATTTCTGATTCTTATTTAATCGCTGACTGTTTACCTGTCTTCAGTGAGTTTGTTTTTTGTTTTTTTTTTCTTCATTTAGGCTATTTGTTTTTGTGATATTGACACTGGTGACAAGACTTGTGACATTTCTATAGTATCAAAAATTCTGATATCATAAATCTTAAAGCAAAAACAACTATATTGTGATATATATCATTATCGTAAAATAAAATTACTCATACCGTGATATAAATATTTTGGTCATTATCGCCCACACCTAGTACGCAAAAATCTAAGAACATCAACAAAGTAAACAAATTACCAGATTGACATTCATCTGTTTAGGATAAAACTGAATATGCTTTTCGAGACCCTGACTGGAAATTTAACTTTGAAAGTGTCATGAAATGCACATGAAGCAACATAATGTCTTTTTGTAGAAATGTTGCCAAAGGCACTTTTTTCCACTGGGCCTAGGATGAATAATAAATAGTTCAAAATGTAATATATAAATAATATAAATAATTAAAAAATTATAATTTCATAATTTTTACCAATATGTATCTTGTATCCTGTCACTACGCCACGTTTGGCACCACATTACATTTTTGCTTGAAAGACATAGTCTAAGATTTCTATGGAATATTTTTCAGATTTTTAAATTTTTTTTAATTTGATAGCCACTGATATTATTTAAAACATGCATCCAGTCATAAGAGCAATGGCAATTATTTTTGTGGGATCTCATCATCATTTTGAGTTGTTTGCAGGACAAACGAGATAAAGAGACAAGAGTGAAGTAGTGAGAAAGGTGTGCGTGTAGGGACAGGAAGGGGTGATTAATTAGTCTGATAGATTCAAGGCTGCTTAACGAGGCAGAGGATGAGTTCAGAAAGGGTCAGTGAAAAGGGATGAGCCAGTGGTATTGTAATTATCCTTCCACTGACACAAATGTACACACAGACACACTCCTCATGACATTACAACTAGATTCCTTCCTACTTTAGGCAAATATCATAGAATTTTTTTTTTTTCTCTTTCGACATGGTGGCACACAGTGACGCATATAATCATAACCTCAGTGGTCATTTCACTGGCATCCGGCTCAAATCAATGCTTACATGAAATGCATTTCAAAATGTTCTGGTACTCTAGAGTCAAGTCTTTGCTAAAATTTCTCATTCAGCCTGCTGAAATCTTGGTCTTGTGGTCAAAAGGCAAAGCTTTTAAGGTGGCAGTGATGTGTGTATGTGTGTGTTTTCATGTTTACAGAGAGGCTGTATGGTTAAACTCACTGTAATAGCGTAAACAGCACTGCAAACATGTTCTGTAGACTGATTAGTTTTGCTTTGCTGTTTCGGTTCCCATGAGCTTCCATTGTGTTTTTTGTCAATGTGAACAGAAAGAGTTTAGTTATCAACATTCTTCAAAATATCTTCTTTTGTGATCCACAAGTCATACAGGTTTTGGATGACATGAGGGTGAATGACTATCCCTTTAATTTACTATATTTTAATACAATTTTAACAAATGAGGACATTCCCAAATGGAGGATTTGTCAGATTTAGCTCAGTTCTAGGTTCAGATTTGTCCCAAAAATATGACACACACACGCACACTCATAGACACTACTGCTTTTTAAAGTGTTCTTCAACCAAATCAGGCTATCATCCTGCTTGGCCAGATAACATTTGGCTTTCCTCTGAGGCACAGGCACAAACACTACGGATTTGAGGGAATTTGTCAGGTTTTTGTTAGGTCTGAGTATTAAACGAGGGGTGATTACACCTTCAATAATTAGGGCGTCCCCTGAGTCTGTACCGATGAGCAACTCCAATTAGACAAACTGTCTGAAGGGTTTTAAATCAAGTCTCTGCCCTTCATTGTTTCTCTTTCCCTTTCAGTCACGAGCACAAACACGCATGCATGTATATCATAGACAGAACACGCACACACGTTCACAGCCATTTTGTATTAATGGACTATTAATTAGACTCTGGTTTTGATGCGGTGTCTCTTGTTTGAGCTTTATTGAATAAAGCCACAGCTGGTAGAAGCCTCAGAGCAGAGAAATGGATGACGTTCTTCATCTCTCATAGTCTATTCATAAGCACCTCTTCTGCCTGCCAGTGATTGACCTTTTATTCTTTTACTTCTATATTTTCCTGTTTGTGCTTCTATCATCAAGACTTTGATTTTCTACCGCTACGTAACAGTCCCCACATCTTAATATTCTCTAAAAAGACCTTCATCTCTTCATATCATAAGCCCTGATCCTCTCTCTCTTTCAACTCAAGCTGTAGGCAATTCCACGAAATGGGGTATAAAATAGGTCTGAAACTCTTTTTTATTTTTCAATAAATAGTCATTTAAATGAGGTGCTTAACCTTCTGAATATGTTGATCAATGGGCGGAGAAGATCAGTCTATATGACCATTATATAAACAGTTTTTTTTTTTCTGTGTGGTTTGATGTAATATCATAAATCTCTTAAATACAATTTAATAACTTACAATTTAATAAACACTCTCATTTTGAATATTTGCATGTTGGAATGCTTGGGAAAGCTCACGTAACATTAGAAAAGCTTTCTGTCTGTTTCTTCATTTGCTTACTCGTTTTCATAACTTTCGCTATTCTCGAGCACTGACTTGTTTGCTAAGGCTGGCCACACACTAGGCGATTTTCAAATCTTAACCGATTTTAAAACCATGGGAGACCACAGACATAAAGACAGTTTCAGTCGCTCCGTCTTGACCGGGAGCAGTTAAATAGTCGTAATGACACCACAAAACTGATGATTTTTGGGACAAAAAATCGTTTGCGACAAGCCTTGAATCGCGCCACACCTCCCGATCATTCGGGGGTGCTAATTGAGCTTAAAATCAGCCTTAAAATCATCTAGTGTGTGGACAGCATAAACTGAACATCCAATTAGAGTTCTCACTCGCACCGACGACCCCGACGCCGATTCAACATGTTGAATCGGGCAAACTGCCGCTGACGTGAGCCCAACGAGAGCAGACGTGTGGAAAACACCAAACAAACTAGCCCGACAGATGCTCACCGACGGCTCAATGTTGCCCGATAACCGACCGTCGGCTGGGTGTGTCTCAGCCTTATCTGAACTTTGCTTTAAAAAAGCAAACCATATTCACAGAGAGTAGGCTACCAGTATAATTTCAGTCTGTGTACTGTCATATGGCTACTACCAACTATGTTTATGTTTGAGCCGTGATGATGGCAGTCTGCATTTCATGTTCATAGTAAAACACATCTATCTTTAACTAGTGTGTCACCCAGATGTCTTTTTATACCTCAGTTGATAGTGAAGGCAGGAGAGCGTGGGAGCGTTTCAAAGCTAAAGTAATGTAGTTTATCTCCTGTGCTGCTGCATGCATTTATCAAACCACAGACCGAATTTTAGCTGAAGCCCAAACTGATATTTTCTTCTGCAGAGAAATTCACAGAATCTGTTTTTGAGTGTTGAATTGAACTGTAGGGAAACCACAGGTTTTCTGTCACTTTGAAAGAACCCAGTAAACACAATGCACACAGGGAAACTAAAGTAATACTGTGGCTCTGCTGAGGTACAATCCAATATCAAACTTGAGTGAATTCTGATGAAGAGTGATGTTTCTAAAACTCAGGTGTGTGATTATGTGATCTTTGCTTTGGTGATTGATGGTCTTTATCATATTTTTGCACACCAGCTCTGTACATTCATTCATCCACATATGACCGTTCTTCCCTTCACTTCCTTTCTCTGCATGCATCCCATTTCCTTCAGCTCCTCCTCCTGTTATCCTCTTACCCATTTCGTACTCTATATTTTTCTACCTCATTTCCTCTTCCTTTGAAAGACTATTTTCTTTGTGGCACCTCATTTGTGTTGGCTCTTTTGGCTTAGCCTTTGTGCTTCATTTCAGTCTTTTGTCAGTGACAAAAAAAAAATAACTAAATAAATAAAAAAAATAAAAAATCTAGCAAAAGTGCTCCTTTCATAAGAAAGTACCTGATAGTAACTGCAAATTGCTGTAAATGTATTATTAATTCAATATTTCTTCCCTTCACAGTTTGTGTCTGTGTGTTCTGTACAAAGTGCCAGGAAGTATTAAGACTTAAATTTACAGTTTCACTGATGAGTCTTTGGTGGATGGTCATTTTCTGCCTGACTGCCCAGATCAGAGTAAGCTAACGCTATTGCACTCACAAAACTGAACTAACTCCTCACCAGTGGCTTCAGTGTGCTTGGATGGATGGAATGCTGGATAGATAGATAGACAGAAGGACAGGCTGACACAGTGGGTATAAAGATAGATAGATGGGTGTTATGGCCAAAAATATTATCACAATATTTTTTTCCATATCATACAATATCGATATTTACCACCACAATATTGATTTACTGTTATTGGGGAAGGAAATACTTTCCACATGTTTGTTAGACCTTGAGAATAATTTGTTTACAATTAAATTCCACAGAGTGAAATACCTTTTAATTTAGAGCCCCATAAAATCATGAATTCTTTTTTTCCATTTCTAAATACTGTTTCATGATTCAATACAAATTTATTAAAAATGGTGTCTAAATAAATGTAATTAATAAAACTTTGACAGTTTGGTCACTCTTTTAAAATGTAATAAATTGAAATTAATTTACAAAAAAACTTTGCATTTTTATTGTCAAGCAAGATGCTGCACATGAGAAATGTTTAAATTAATGAAAAATACCTTGGTTGTATGATATTCCTTAAATTATTATTATAAATATTATTATTATTATTATTATTATTATTAGAGAATTATATTTTAGTATAAAAAGTAATATATTTCTGTCATAATTTCTTCAAGTTAAACCGGACTTTTATTTAGATGGGTTGTTGTGAAAAGTTTTCCGTTTTACTTTCAGTTTCAGTGGGCCTCAGTTACGAAACAAACGTACGACAGAAAAGTGGGTAACTTGGAATTTATCAGTATGGACATGAGTGGTGGCTACGACTAAATGTCGTATGCGACTAAAATGACTAAACGACTAAAGGTCTCAGCTCATGTATGCAAGTTTTTGAGTTATCTGAACTTGCATGTAGCATAGTAAATCTGGTGGAGAATTGTATAATGACAGCATTTTATCCATTTATATAATTTTCCTGATTGGCAACCCAAGCTCATTAGTCGATCGTTAACCAGTAAGATTAGAATGTAATTTTTTTCAGGACTTTAGCATTATGTCTGCGAATAGCAGCATAAACGACAGACCAGGATTCACACATTATCACATCATCCACCTGCAGCGCTTCTGTTAACGAAGAAAAATATAAATTAAATCTATAAAAGGAACAAAATAAATAGAACTACACAAAACATATTTCTCTTAACAAAAGGGAAAAAATGTGCGACAAGTATAGGCTATGCTAATTTTTGTCACACTCTTAATACATTTTATTTTTAAAATCTTTATCTTTATTTTATTAAAGCCATCTGAACCCTCACACACACACAAACAACATTAGTTCTAGTGCTGCTTTACATTTGAGCTATTCATCATCAAACTAAAATGCAGTCAACCAAACAAAAGTTTGGAGCGTGCAGCGCCGAAATGTTACAAATATGGCATAAATGGAAACATTTGGATACTTGTTGAATGAGAGAAGCTTGTGAGCCCAATGCCGTTTCAGTTTTGCTTGAGTTTGTGTGCTGTTTATAATAAATGCCACTAGCCTATAGTGTGATTTTTTTATATTATAGTTTAATACATAGTTTTATAGCTGTTTATTTTGTCATTCTTGTTCTGTAATATCATTAAATGTAAAGGATTTGTTGTGGAGTGAACGGAACTAAATAGGCTAAATCATGTTTACGTTTGTAAAGGTTTCCTTATATTTACCGGTATGCCGATGAGGGCAGAGGGGCAGTGGCTCTAGCCACCGGGCCACCCCCCTGTGCACGGCCCTGCCGGTATTTAATATACATATAAATTAATGTAATTGTATGCAGTTACAAGGTTACAATGTTGTTTTTGGAGTAAGATCAATTTCTCTTTCATGAGATTACTTGCTCTTTCTGACCGGTTTTCGTTTCTCCGTGTTGTAAACTGTAGGGGCAAGGCTTCTAAACCGGGGTGTTTTTAGGGGCATGATATTCAAATGACGATTGTTTTCAGCCGCCACATTTGTGACCCTGAACCACCAGTCATAAGGGTTATTTTATTTTAAATTAAGATTTATACATCATCTGAAACTGAATAAATAAGTTTTCCAGTGATGTATGGTTTGTTAGGATAGGACAATATTTGGTCAATATACAACTATTTGAACATCTGAAATCTGCAAAAAAAAAAAAAAAAATCTAAATATTGAGAAAATCTCCTTTAAAGTTGTCCAGATGAAGTTCTTAGCTATGCACATTGCTAACCAAATATTAATTTTAGATATATTTATGGTAGGAAATTTATAAAATATGGAACATTACTTAATATCCTAATGATTTTTGGCATAAATAAAAATCTATGATTTTGACCCATACAATGTATTGTTGGCTATTGCTACAAATATACACATGCTACTTATGACTGGTTTTGTGGTCCAGGGTCACATTTATTAACATATGATCATTCATACGATGAGATTGGCAGCATACGAATGCACGCGTGAACCCTGATGTAAGTTGATTTGTGCGCACGGATCTGCGCTCGTTTCTACATTAGATTGATAAATGAGGCCCAGTGTGTATTTGATGGTAGTTTTGTGTGTGTGTGTGTGTGTGTGTAAAGCTGGTGAAGTGAATCTCGGGGCAGCTCTGGAGTTGAAGTTAATGTGTTTAGGTCCTCATACATTGAGACAAAGACATTGAAAACAGTGGGCGTCACGTGTGTATCAGACAAAACCGCGCCATTCATTCACACAGATGCACACAGAACATACAGACTTATTAGCAACATGCACTGACTGGCTTCTGTCGCCTTTATTTCTGCTGTGTGATAGGCTGTCAGATTAACCCAAATCGAGTAAAAATGTTCAGAGTTTATCATCGTTATCAACATAAATTTTAATTTTTAATTTTAATCTCGACATGATAATGTATATCGCCCAGCCCTAATGGATGGATGGATGGAGTACTACACTCTTAAAATAAAAGGGGTTTTCACAACAATGCCATACAAGAACCATGATGGATGATGATGGATGTAGTGTTGTAGAAATTAAACTCTTTTTCATCAGCATGTCAACTGAAAACACTGTCAGTGATTGTTAAGCTCTCGTGCTGTTCTCAAGAGCTCATCGCACTCATGCCTTCCAGTGAAATCACTCAGTTGAGTTTAGTGGAATAAGCCCATTCAGTTATCTCACAGGGTCCATTAGCATGTAACAGAGGAAAGTCAATACTTTTAAGGCTTTTGTGTCAGTTTTATTCCTTGGGCCTGATCCTCTGAATGTCTGTCTCTTTTTCAGGTTACTCCTGGCCCCTCCCTGCATCACTATGTCCCATGTGGATCTACTTGGATGTTCTCTTTTCCACCGCCTCCATCATGCACCTGTGCGCTATCTCGCTGGACCGTTATGTGGCCATCCGTAACCCCTTCCGACACAATCGGTCAAACTCACGCTCCCGCGCCCGGGCCAAGATCACGGCCGTCTGGACCATCTCAGCAGGTACACCTGATGCCATCAACATGCAGGCATGACATTGTGCTGTAGTGTGACATGAAGCCATTATTATTAGACTGTTGTGAACAGAATGTCATGACTCTGATCTAATAGACATTATTATTAGACAGTATCAACCGCTGACTCTGCTTTCAGAAAATCCTAGAAAATGTTCCTTATTGGCTTGAGATGACCTTGGCTGTTCAGAGTCGCTGCTAAAATGAAGAGTGTTCCAAAGAGGGTCTTTAAGCGTTTATGTGCACTTGAATCTGAATTGCTTTTGGGACTAGAGAAATCAGTGGCTAATAAACCTCCATGCCTTTTGTCATTCACCAGAGGAAAGGCGATTGAATACATGAGTGGGGGAGAGAGTTGGGTATCTGTAAATGAGAAGGAAAACTGCAGCAATATTCAGTTATATTATAGATTGGAGCTGAGAGGCAACAATGAAACCTGCAGTAGTGAGTGCAGCTTCATCAGTATCATGCTGATTGTCAATGGAGCACCACAAGGAAGAAATAATTGAGAAGAGAAAAAAATAGCATAATGGAAAGCTAAAAATTAATGAATTTTACAGGGTCTGGGCCATTGAATGCTGAAGTCATGAATATTGTGTTATTTTTCACCACATCTCAAATCATGTGTTGTGCTTAATAGCATACTCTAGTGGAAATGACATTTTAAACATTTGTGAAATAAAATGGCTCCATCTTTGCTAAGACTAATTTCATTTTGCGGATTGTAAAATACCCACAAATACCTTTTTTTTTTTTTTTTTTTTACACTTTTCAAGCTTGCTCTCAATAAAAATATTGTTCACAAGTGATATTTACCTTTATTTGTCGTTTTCTTCATATCATGTTTCATTTAATGTTGCCTTGGTAAACAAGTACACAAAATTTTGATAAAATGTATGTACAGCAGGGAAAATAATTATTTGATCCCCTGCTGATTTTGTAAGTTTGCCCACTTAAAAAAAAAAAAGAAGGGTTTATCATTTTTATGGTAGGTTTATTTTATCTGAGAGAGACAGAATATCAAACAAAAAATCCAGAAAAAAGCAGCATATAAATGTTAAAAAAAGATTTACATTTTAGTAAGTCAAATAAGTATTTGATCCCCAAGCAAAACATGACTTAGTACTTGGTGCAGAAACCCTAGTTGGCAAGCACAGAGGTCAGACGTTTCTTGTAGCTGGTCACCAGGTTTGCACACATCTCAGGAGGGATTTTGGTCCACTCCTCTTTACAGATCCTCTCCAAATCATTTAGGTTTCTTAGCTGTCTCTTGGAAACTCGAAGTTTCAGCTCCCTCCACAGATTTTCTATAGGATTAAGGTCTGAAGACTGGCTAGGCCACTCCATGACCTTAATGTGCTTCTTCTTGAGCCACTCCTTTGTTGCCTTGGCGGTATGTTTCGGGTCACTGTCATGCTGGATGACCCATTTTCAGTGTTCTGGCTGAGGTTCTCGTCCAAGATTTTACAGTACATGGCCCCGTCCATTTGCACCTCAATGTGGTAAAGTCATCCTGTACCCTTAGCAGAAAAACAGCCCCAAAGCATAATGTTTCCACCTCCGTGCTTGACTGTAGGGATGGTGTTCTTAGGGTGATAGTCAGCATTTCTCTTCCTCCAAACACGACGAGTCGAGTTGATGCCAAAGAGCTCAATTTTGGTCTTTTGGCAAACTTCAGACGGGCACATGTGACTTCTTGAGCAGCTTTGCGGGCACTGCAGGATTTCAGTCCATTGCGGCGTAGTGTGTTACCAATGTTTTGCTTGGTGATTGTGGTCCCAACTGCCTTGAGATCACTGACAAGCTCCTTGTAGTTCGGGGCTGATCCCTCACCTTTCTCATGATCATCCTTACCCCATGAGGTAAGATCTTGCATGGAGCTCCAGGCCAAGGCCGATTGATGGTTGTTTTGTATTTCTTCCATTTCCGAATAATCACACCAACAGTTGTCTCCTTCTCACCAAGCTTCTTGCTGATGGTCTTGTAGCCCATTCCAGCCTTGTGCAGGTCTACAGTCTTGTCCCTGATGTCCTTTGACAGCTCTTTAATCTTGCCCATGGTAGTGGAGAGGTTGGAATGGTAGATACAGATTCTATGACAGGAGTTTTTTGTACACACAGCGAGCTGAAATTAGGAGTATCTTCTTAAAGTGATAGGACTAATCTGTGTTCAACATGTGCACATTACCAATCTGTGGGAGCCAAAATTCCTGCTGGTTGGTAGGGGATCAAATACTTATTTGTCTTACTAAAATGTAAATCTTTTTTTAACATTTGTATGCTGCTTTTTTTTCTGATTTTTTGTTTGATATTCTGTCTCTATCGATTTAAATAAACCTACCATAAAATGATAAACCCTTATTTTTATTAAGTGGGCAAATTTACAAAATCAGCTGGGGATCAAATAATTATTTTCCCCACTTTAAAAATGTATAGAATATGTATATATATATATATATATATATATATATATATATATATATATATATATATATATATATTTTAGATGAGATATTTGTTTATTTATTAATAGACTTTACTACTGAAAGAAAAACTCTAAAGTAAAAAAAAAGTAGCAATAATAATGAAAGCATGGAAAAAAGTTTTAGTGTGACCTTCATTTAAATGAATAAAAAGAAATTTATTAGTTTTAATAAAATCAACCTCTGCTGTGCCTGAAGTTGAAGAAATGCCCACGCTCTGTATTAAAATACAACTGATATTTTTCAAAATGACCTCAGACCAGCCCTGTAGTTCGAGCTGCATGCAGGACAGACAGAAAAGGATATTATGGGCAGAAAATGTAATAAAGTGAATGCCACAATGCCATTTACATCACAGTAATGCAAAAAGAAAAACAAAACAGTCTAATGAAACACATTTATAATGCAAAGCCAAAATAACTAAAGTCAATAGAGACTGATATAGAACTAAAATAGCTGCACTAATAAAGTGGTTAAACTGTAGCGGTACACTTTTGGATCCCAGAACTCCAGTCTCAAGCCTGTGTGAGCTTCAGGGTGGTCAAAGAGCTGAGAGCTAATGCTGCTTTAAAGTGAAGAAAACTTTCAGATGGAAATTATGTGTCATTTGGGGATCAAAGTAGATCTACTAACATTTCGGAGATTAGGGCTCTTTGAGCATGAGTCAGATGCTTTTCAAAAAACAGAAAGTCTGGTTGTTAAGACTAAAAAGTGGTTTCTAATTATCAGTTGAGAAGCTACTTAGCACTGAGATAGCATAAACATGCAGAATTAGCTAGTTTTTGTAGTGGAACATTTGATAGGTGTTATTTTTCCTGCATTAAAGAATCCATTTATCCATCCAAGTATTTGTAATGCAAACAAAACAGATCAACTATATTCCCCTCGCAGTCTGCTTTAAGGCAAGACATTTTAGACAAAACCATTGTTTTTTTTTTTCAAGCACAGATTTTTCAAGCATTTGTAAGATTTTAGCCTGTTATTCCATAACACGTCTTCTTTAAGAAAAGTGGAACGAAAGCAGCCAAAATACACACTGTTAAAATACAAGTATCTGTTTTATTACACTTCGTCTATTTGTCTTTAGATTTCAATTACATTTTTTTTTTTGTATTTTTTTTTACATTTTGTTACATTTCCTATTTTTTTTTTTTTTTTTCTCATGCACTGAGCCAGAAATCTCAAGTACTTCAGAGGTACTTGGAGCAAACTTTGCAGTTCAATTGCTATCTATATTCTGAAGGGTTTTCCAAAGGAGTTTGTTCATATATAATTCACCTGATTTATATAATGTTTTATTCTTAAAACATGTTTTTTTTCTTCTGGCTGTTGACAATATTTCTTGATTTAAAAAGATCCCTTCTGTAAAAACCTTAAACTCTAATATGTCAACAAAATGAAACAAGTATTCTGAACCTTGGAAATATATGCCAATTAGTGCATATTTAATAAGATTATGTCTTATCTACATCTTAAAAATGACATTTCAGACAACTTGCAATGCAAAACAATTGTGATTAATTGACTGAGAATTATGGTGACATCAGTTAGTCAAAATTTGTACCCCGGTTTACCTCTGGTGTCTTGCCTTAAGTCAGTCAACACATAACATCTATAACTGAGATGATTGTGAATAAATTCATTGTGAAGACGCAACCCTTAGAGGTTGAGAGCTGTCAGTGGATTCGAGCAAAGCACCATCACAGCTTACATTATAATGCTGCTTTTCTAACTTTCAACTCTGTTTACGCTGATCTCCAGGATAAGAAATGTGATGCCAGAGGAGGCTAATAGTGACTAAGATAAAGTAACCCCACTCTAAACTCAGTTTTGAAGGAGAAACCTTACTGATATATATTTTTAATCTCCTCATCTTCCTCTCAAATTTTGACACACAGTGACAGCCATTTTTTACACTCTGCGGTTCTTATCATAATCATCCAAGGCCTGCAGTTATCCATAGATGCTCAGCCAATGCCAGACGCATCGTCTAGAGGCACAGGGTCCATCATGGCACCCCACCCCATCTTTCCCAGCTCAGTTTCCCCCAACAAACCCCAGAGATCAGAGACGATTTGCAGAGATTTACTGTTGCCATGGAGATGTCTTATCACCATGGCAGTTTCACTGAAAGTTTGTCTTTGAGCAATACAAGCTTTCCATTTGCAAGGTGCTAGCGGAAATGTGAGGTATATCATATCCAACATTAAACAGGCTGAACTGAACACTAATGGTCGTAAATAGTTGTGTTATTGAGGTTACGCCTCTAAACTGTTATAGGCAACGAGAGAAACAAAGTCCCATCAGTTACTGTGAAGTAACCCAAAGGCATATGACAAAGACGAACATTTTTGCTGCCTAAGCATAAGCAATGTGTCTAAGTCGAATAATATGAGCCTATGTCCTTGAACAAGAGATCCATCAATCACAGGGTTCCCATTGAGCCTCCCAGCATGTTTTTCATAAATATACACCACCTGCACTCTCAGTTTGAAACTGTTTAATGATTTGTAAATAAATGATGTGTTAGTGCTTGAAACAATTAATGGAAAATGTTTACACATGATTACGAGCCAAGAGCTATTTGAAGATTATCATTATCATTGAAACAAGATGTGATGATTGGATATCAGACAGAACGTGTGCTGTTGAACTGATGTTTGTGTACAGCTTTGTGTGTGTGTGTTTTTCCTTGGAGATAAGAGATGGTTTATAGACTAATACATTTCTTAGATATCAGCGTTAGTCAGTTGTTTACAATAAGTGATATTCCTTTATATGAGTAAACCTTTTCTAGTCCAAATGAATTGTCTGGCTTGTTATCTTCGAAATGTTATGTAACCCACACTTTTCCATCATTTACTGAAAAAAGAAAAAAGAAAAAAAAAAAAATCACAGAACAGAATTAAATGTAAAATTTTTAAAGTATGTTAATGGAATTAAAAGAAACAAATGAATTGTAAGTTGATGGCGCTATTATAGCAATTCTAATATTTATTAAGCTGCTAAATAACTATATTGGTGAGGTTTATAATGATGATGATGATTATAATTATTAATGGCAGTGAATCACTTTTTTATAGTTTTGCATACAAAAATGATCAATTAAGAGGATCTTTTTCATTTTACTGATAAAAATATCACACAGCAAAATAAAATAACTATAATGTTAGATTTTCTAAATGATTTGCTGCCATTAAAAATAAAAATGGATGAATTGCATGTTAACATGTTATCTATGAATGCAATGTTATATATGAAAAAATGATAAACCCAAACTCTTTATTACCATATGTTGTTAAACAACTTTATTATTTATTAGGGTGGTTAATAAATTGTAATATTGGTTTATTATTATTATTATTATTATTATTATTATTAATCACTGTGAACCTTATTTTGATTGTGAACATAAAATCTCAATTAAGAGGGTATTCCTTTACCTCATTTAGTGATAAAAAAAAATCACAGGACAGAATGAAAGATTTATGTCAGATTTTCTAACTGTATTAACACCATTAAAAAAATAAAGAATTGCATGTTAACGTGTTATCTAAAGCTGTATTATTTATAGCACTATATGAACTATTATTCATTTATGTCTGCTTGTGCAAATGGACTGCATGCGAAAAGGACACAAATAGAACAGCTGCATGTGTCATAGACAAACTGCAGGTCACACAACTTTGCTGCTTTCGTGTTTGTGTGAAATAAGCAACTGTCATCATTTCTCCTCTGTTGTTGGGTTTCTTTGCCACCTTGTTTTTTGATCTGTCACAATTTCTGCTGACTAAACTAAACTACAAATGCACTTTCTTCCCCGTCTTTCTGCAGGCATCTCCATGCCAATCCCAGTGCTGGGTCTGCGCGATCACACCAAAGTTTTCAAGGATGGCAGCTGCTTATTGACTGACAACTCTTTCGTGTTGATTGGGTCCTTTGTCGCCTTTTTTGTGCCATTGACCATTATGGTGGTGACCTACTTCCTGACTATCAGCGCTCTGCAGAGTGAGGCAACTCTCTGCCTTGACCAACTGGTGCCCAGGCCCAAATGGAGCGCAGGATTCACTCTCAACTTCCTCCCCGGACCCTCATTCTCGCCCTCAGAGAAAAAAACTGTTCTTGCGGCGCTCGTTGAGCCGTGAGGCGGGGCAGAGTCGGGGGTTGTGACGCCACCTTTCGGACGGCACGTTGTGCAGTCCATCAGCAACGAGCAAAAAGCCTCCAAAGTTCTGGGCGTGGTTTTCTTTCTGTTCGTGGTCATGTGGTGTCCATTTTTCATCACTAATGTTTTAGCGGTGGTTTGCGAGCCAGCGACGTGTGATGCCGACGTAATGAACAGACTGTTGAATGTGTTTGTGTGGGTCGGTTACCTTTCCTCCGCCGTTAACCCGCTGGTTTACACGCTCTTCAACAAGACTTACCGCTCAGCCTTCGCCAGATTCATTCGATGCCAGTTCCATGAGGAGAAGAAACCGCTACAACTAATTCTGGTCAACACCATTCCACCGCTGGCCTATCAGTCCACACACCTGCCGCTCACTGGATCAATAGGCAATGGGGATTTCTCTCTGCCCCTTCCCAATAAAAACCACCATCTGTCCAAAAGCAGCAAAAATGAGAGTGTCAGCTGCTTGTGAATTCACTTGGTGAACTCACAAAATGCCAGCCGTAACCCTGGATTTTCTTCTGGGTTTCATGTTTGGCATTCTCTCCGTCTTACCTCTACAGAAATCAGCTCCAGTCGTTCTAAAGTATTAGTATTCAAAGCCCAACTATGAATGAACGGATTCACAGTCCATGACTTTATCACAGGGTACTGATACATCAAAAGACCTTCGTCTGATCGGGATCTGTCCTGACCATAAATGTCAGTTGAATCAATGGGATAACACTTCTCTGGTTATAAAAATTGTATAAAAGTGTTAAGTCAAAGTTTTGGTTTGATGTCAAGACTTTTAGGTTTTTTTTTTATGTAGCACTTTATATGCCAGAGAGTGAAGTCTAAATTCTTGGGAGATCAGCAGTGTTTTGTTTACAGCGTCTGGTTTTTGAAAACGAGTGTGGATAAAAGTTGTGATGTGACTAGTTTTTGTACTGCGTCAAACGATTGAGATGATGTAGCCTCATTCGTATAAGCTGACTCGTGTGCTACTGGTTTATCATTTTAGCAGACATTTGTATTCACTGAATCCAGACACAGAAGCTATCTTGAAGGACAGGATACTGGTTTTTGGATCTTACCTTTAAAAGTATGAAACAAACAGTGTCTGCGGTCAACGAAAAAGGCCCACTTTTATTTAATTATTAGAAGTGGCTTTTTAAATTATTCCTGTTATAAGATAAGAACTAAAAAAAAAAAAAAAAAAAACTTATAGAAGCCTGTTTCCACTTCAGAGTAAAAAATAAAAGAGGTAAATATAAAGCTACAAAATGAGATACACTACCGTTGGGGTGACTAATATTTCTTTTTGAAAAAAAAAAAAAATCTTATGATCACAAAGGCTGCATTTACTTGATCAAAAATACAGTAAAAATAGTGAAATATTGTGAAATATTGTTATTGTTTAAAATAACTGTTTTCTATCGTAATGTTTTTTAAAATGTAATTTATTCCTGTGGTGGCAGAGTTCAACTTTCAGCATTCATTACTGTAACCTTCAGTGTCACATGATCCTTTAGAAGCTAATATGCTGTTTTGGTGATCAAGAAATAATTCTTTTTATTATCAATGTTGAAACAGTTGCTGCGTAATATTGTTGTTGAAACCGTTCATTTTTTCAGTGTTCTTTGATGAATAGAAAGTAAAAAAACAGCATTTGAAATAGAAATCTTTGGGAACATGCTAAATGTCGCTTTTGGTCTATTTAATGCATCCTTGCTGAATAAAAGTATCGATTTCTTTGAAAAAACAAATGAGCAGTGCATAAAGTATGTATGGTACTGTATAAATCCACAGTTGTTACAAAATTACATTGTGAGAAATAATGACACAATTACTTATTTTTACTCTGAGGTGGAAATGGGCTTCCATAGAAACCTTCTCAGATAAATCTTTTGAAAAGACAACAATCCAGATTAGAAAGCATGCTGTTTGACCAGTATTTTCTGGAGGTAAATATCAGCTATTTTGGTCTACCAGCAGGACCAGCCCCAAACTACAGGAAGCCAGCATAAACTAGCCTGGCGCTGCATGAAAAGTCTAAGCTTTTCATTTTAAAAAGGAACTAAGTATCCGCTTTTCACCTTGTCATTTGGACCTATCAAAAAGTATTTCTGACACCTTTTGGAGTTGCACATATTGTTCAGATAGTGGCAGTATTCAAACCCAACACTTACGTTTGTCAGATTTGAAGTTCTTCGAAAACATGCTTTTAAGAACACCTGTAAGTTTTTGGTTTTGAAAATGTACCTCTGGATTCAGGCTTCCATGGCAACACGAGGGGTTCAGATCTCAGCACCTTGTGAAAACCTCTGATCTGTTTTCTGATTCTATTTCCAGTGTCTGAATTGACAGCGGTGTTGTTGTTGTTGTTATGGTGATGGTCATAAACTTGTTTGCAGACATTGAATGAGTCATCTGTTTCATCTTTCTGAGTGGATAATTATGCCAGGTATATATGTGTATAGGTGCAGTATTTACCTGCCCACATTCCAGTATATTAAAGATTTATTAAGCAGCCTGACAGCCAGAGCTGTAGATAAACATTTGTAACTCAATGTTCCAGAGAACACTGTTTTTCTAGGGTTTTCTACCAGCCTCTGTATTTATAAAGTCCACCGCTCGATCTGAATGGTCATAATTTGGCTCTGTTATGGCTGGCCATGACAGTAAGAGCATGAAGTTATAAAGACACACTGCACATGAATAACTCAATAAAAGAATGTAGAATCTGCACATTTTAAATGAACGTGTTGCAAAATATTCAGAGGACAATGGGAGATGTTCAGTATTTAGTCCGTAAAACCACGGTAGATAAACATGACGAAAAAACAACAACAAAAAAATACTATTCTACAACCCCATAGAAAAATCCTGAGAGAACACGTTGTGAATTAGCCTTCTGGTTAGCCTAGACAGAGTGAAACAGCTTGTATTGTCCTTTCAGCATAACTATCCTGTACTTCTGACAGTGAAAACAAAATAGTGAAAGCTGAATATGTGCCAGAGATTCCATTAAACGTCACAAAAGCATCAAAGTGAAGAACGCAGACTCGATTGCTGCTATTATACACTAGATTTTGGACATTCCATGGAGCTGATAGAAGTGGACACAGAAAGTATTTCCATTATGCTGGGTCTCCCCTGAGTCACTACAAGAAATCATGAATATGAATGAATTTTTGTACTCTGTAAAACAATCAGTTGTGAGAAAAAGTCATGTTCCATCAGCCGCAGGGTGATTTGCCAATTACCCGCAGGCTCAGACCAGCTGCCTGAATCACCACAATATGTTTGCAGTTGCGTGAGAAACTGTGTGAGGAAAAATGGTACATAAACAAATACATGGAAAAAAATGTTCTGAATTGAAATTTCTACAATACTGATTTGTTCAGTATTGTAGATAGCCTAGATTCTTGCAATATAGAAATATGAATTTAATAATGCTTGAGTAAAATTTGAAAAATATAAAGGGGAAAGGGAATGTGGCCAAGTATGGTGACCCATACTTGGAATTTGTGCTCTGCATTTAACCCATCCAAGTGCACACACACAGTAGTGAACGTACACCTGGAGCAGTGGGCAGCCAATGCTGCGGCGCCCGGGGAGCAGTTGGGGGTTTTGGTGCCTTGCTCAAGGGTCTCACCTCAGTCGTGGTATTGAGGGTACACCTACAATCCCTGTCGGACCTGAGACTCGAACCCACGACCTTTGGGTTACAAGTCCGACTCTCTATCCATTAGGCCACGACTGCCCAATAAATAACTAGTTATGCTTGTTAGTTAAATCTGCAGTCCGTAACCTTTTTTGGTTAAAAATGAACCAAAATCAATTTCTGGACAAGTACATAACCAGCCAGTGTTCAAAACTATCTCCTTACCTTAGCCTGATTCACAACGGCCAGAGGTGGGTAGTAACGAAATACATTTACTCCATTAAATCTACTTGAGTAAATATCTGGAAAAAAATATACTTTTAAGAGTAGATTTAAAGATGGTTACTTTTTTACTTTTCAAGTACATTTCTAACGAAAAAAACATACTTTTACTTCACTACAGTGGGCGGCATTCCTCACGTTACTTTTTATTTATTTATTTGTACAATTTGTATGCATGTTGAGGAGAGACACGTAGTTTATTCCAAGCGTGCGGTCTCTTTCATTTGGGGCATGAATAATGCCCCATTTGCAAATGAATCACTCTTTTGAGTTGATTCTGTTCAAGGCCTTGAACAAACAAGCCTGCAAAACGTTGAGTTACGCATATAACTGCTGTTCCCTGAAGGAGGGAAACGAGGTACAACACATGACTATAGGATATCGCGCTCTTGCGCCATCTGCTGAAGACAACTATATTCATACCTGAAAGACCAATGACGCATGACGACGTGGGCGGGGCTGCCTGCCCACAGCACATAACTGCGGTCATATGCATCATTCCCTTTGTTCAGTCCAGTTCTTTACTGAGCCACTGACTGCGCAGGGCCCAGAGGTGTTGTACCTCGTTTCCTTCCTTCTGGGAACAGCAGTTATATGCATAACTCAACGTTCCCATTCAGTCGGTTCACTCGGTACAACACATGACTATGGGAGATATATTCACGCCACGCAAAGTCGCCGAACTAAACATAAGGGACCAGCACCGCCAGATACCCCATGCGTTTTAGTGTGCTCAAATGAGAGCACACTATACGCCCAACAAGACTTTAGGTGTATACACTGCGTTCGGACGCAACACCACTCTCGACCCATCCAATACAAACTGGATGCAAGTGGGATGCACTGACAGTACATGCAGATCACCCACACGTTTCGCCAACGCCAGCGCCAGTTGCAGAGCCGTTTTATAAGACAACATCCTCAGACCGAACTGCAAGCGGGTGCGGACTTGGCGCAGCACCATTTATGCCCTCATGACAGACCGAGATGGCCGCTAGATACACCTTCAGCGTGGAATGGGCACGACCCCCTTCAAACAATTCTTGCAGAAACATTGAAATTTCCGCAATCGGGCACTGATACGGTGATAAGGATCTCTGCCCAAACCAATCTTCAAATATGTGCCATTTCAACGCATAATGCCCTCTTGTCGATGGTGCCCTAGTGCTCTGAATTGTGGCCACCACATTGATAAAGAGTCCCGCGGCCATCAGATTCTCCCCCTCAGTGGGTAAGCCCACAGAGATCAAAGCCCTGGCTGAGAATGCAGAATCTGCCCCCCTGCCTGTGACAGCAGGTCGCTTCTCAGGGGAAGACACCACAGCGTCCCCAACAGTAACTCCCTGATGCCCGCATACCACGTCTTTGCTGGCCAGCAAGGCGCCACCAGAATCAGTGATAGACCCTCCTGACGCACCCAATCTAGAGTGGGCTGTATCAGATCCACCGGCGGAAACGCATACAGCAGGGTCCTGGGCCATACATGCAACAGAGCGTCCACACCCAGCAGAGCGCTCTTGTCTGTGATTGAGAAAAACAGCAGGCAGTGCGTGTTCTCTGCAGACGCAAAAAGATCCACTTTGGCCCTGCCGAACCGATCCCAGATCTGCGCTACTATTTGGGGGAGCAAGCGCCACTCCCTGACCTCCGGACTGCCCCTCGACAGCATGTCCACTCCACCATTCAGATGGCCCAGGACGTGCACTGTCCCTGAGTGACAATGTTCGCTGCTCCACATCAGGAGCTTCCGCGTTAGTTGCAACAGGGGAAGAGAGCGAGTACACCCTTGCCTGTTTATTTACGACACCACTGTCATGTTGTCTGTTCTGACCAACACATGCTTGCCCCGCAAGAGCTGGGCAAAGTGTTCCAGTGCCAGACAAACAGCCTGAAACTCCAAATAATTTATGTGACGTTGCCTCAGAGCCTCTGACCACTCCCCTCTTACAGAGCTCCCTTGGCACAGAGCTCCTCATCCATGTAGTGACGCATCTGTATACACCATTATTTACATTTGCATTTAGCAGACGCTTTTATCCAAAGCGACTTACATTGCATTCAAGTTACAGTTTCTACATTTTATCAGCTCTTGCTTTCCCTGGGAATCGAACCCATGACCTTGGCATTGCTAGCGCCATGCTCTACTATTTGAGCTACAGGAAAGCTATACCATTATAAGTGCTATCACCATTATAAGTGATGTAATTCTGCCCAGGGGAACTCCCTCCGACAACAAAGCGGGGTTTCCCCAGGGAATCAGAGCCTGAATGCACGCCGGCGCAATTGTCACTTGTCTGTTTAGAACTGCATTCAGAACATTTTGAGCTGAGTGAAGAACCCACGGTGTTGGTGTGCATGTGCGCCACGGTTCGAGGCCGACAGCGAGGATCCCGATCATTACCCGGGGAATCCTCCGCACACAATGCTGGATATGACATATCACTGCATCTTTCCCTTCTGTTGGCACATGGCCAGACTGCAAGGTTATTGTTTCTAAACTACTTTGATTTTCTTGAGAATGTAATCGGCCGTGGAGCACACTTCTCTCATAAGCGCGTCACATGGCGCCCCAGCTGACATGGCCTCGCTCAGCCCTCCCAAGCAGATGGCTTGATAAGTCTTCAGTAAAGAGACAGTGCTTAATGCTCTGGCCACACAGGCTTGTTCGCCGTAAATCCTGCCCAGCTGCTTAAACGAGAACCTGCAAGGGCCTGTTGGGAGAGTGGAGGTACCTGCCATACCACTATTCTGCGTGGGTGCCAGGTATGCTGCCAGAGAATGCTCCATTGGGGGGGCTGACACCAATCCTGTTTCCCCTGCTTCCTCGAGCTCCGTGAATCTGTTTATGCTCTGCACTGGAGGAGGGGGTGACATGGGCTTTGGCCATGAGGACATGAGCTCCGCTACATAATCCGGATAAAGTGGCAGGCGGATCCTCACTACTGCCTACACTGGAGACAGATAAAACCCCCCGAAGCGCGAGCTCTTCTGTACAGAATAGGCCATTCCACAGACAACTTCTCCGCCGGTCTTTGGTAGAGATCCATGAAGGGATCGTCCCCTGTCTCATTACCTCCCGCCACTTCGGAGAGTGAGGGAGAAGCCGGGATTTGTTCTGCATGAAAAGCATCGTCAGAGAACTCTTCGCGCACATCCAACGAGACAGAGTCATCGTCCTGACACCCAAATTCCCCACCGAACTCAGGAGCGATCAGAGGAATACCTCCGCCTTCAAGGGAATGATGCATACGACTGCAGTTATATGCTGTGGGCAGGCAGCCCCGCCTACGTCGTCATGCGTCATTGGCCTTTCAGGCGTGAATATAGGTGTCTTCAGCAGATGGCGCAAGAGCACGATATCCCATAGTCATGTGTTGTACTGAGTGAACCAGATTGAATGGGAACGGTCTGAAGTGGTTCGCGAATCACTTTGAATGATTTGTTCAGTTCCCTGCATGTACTGAATCGTCTGAAATGGTTTCTCATTCATTCCAGGTAATTTGAGAACACGGAGAACATTAAAGATCTACAGTCAACTGAAGCCAAATCTGTCTTCAATATATATATATATATATATATATATATATATATATTACTTTACTTACTTTACTTTACTTTTAGTCATTTAGCAGACGCTTTTATCCAAAGGCGACTTACAAATGAGAACAACAGAAACAATTTAAAAACTTTATAAATAGTATATATACACACACATTAAAAAATTTAATTAAATAAAATGAGAAATGCATATGACAAAATTTCTAAACTTAACATTTAAATGAAAACAAAATAAAGCTACAAACAATTCAAAATATTAAGAGAACAAAGGATATAAGTGTGATAATGATTCTAACATAAAACTAAGCCAAACACCAAAAACAACTACGTGTATGTACACACACAAACACACGTATCCATAAATTCAATATTATTTAATTTCCATGTAGTTTGCTGAAGTACTAAAATAATTCAAATTAAATAAAACTAAAACTTAATAAATAACTTATACAGAATACATAATACATAATGGAAAAAACTAAAATGAAAATAGATAACATATACAAATCAAACATTAGTTTAACAGTAATCCTAAAAATATAACTGTGCCAAACATACAAGTAAGAAATGGTTATAAAAACTGAAAGAGAAGTGAAACAAGCAATAGGAAAGAGAATAAATGAAAAGTGATACTTATCCCTTACCGGTGTCCCTGTCCGGTGGAGTCGCTCGGTAGAGTCAATGGTCTTTACACACTTCGGTCTTCACACGACAAGAGCTGCCGCGACCGCTGCTGCGGTACAATAACCTTTTTTATACCCGTCTAACAAAACACTAATTGAATTCAGCTGGACGCACTTTCCTGTTAATCACAATAAATGGCCACGCAAGCGCAGACACTAACAAGGTACGCCATACAGTACGAGACCAAACGTGTATGTATATATATATATATATATATATATATATATATATATATTCTCAATAAATAAATAAATAAATAAATAATTGACCATAATTTTGTTTTTGAATCCATAATATTTAAGATCCTAATTTTGCATGAATTTGTTATTTTCAATAAAAACAATAGTTATTTAGAGGAACAAACTATGCTTTCAATGTAGTTTTTCTCACTGTTTTAGCATTTTTATTAAGTTAGGTTTTTATAAATGTAATAATTCTTTTTTATTGAATAATTAATTATTTTTAAGCAATTCATAATTCGAAGTTTGCTGAGGTTCCATGGTGGTATATTAATATGTAAATGTATATCTAACACTCAGTGCAACCTGACATATAGGCCTATATATAAAAATATAATGTCAGGTTAAGTGTTTGTGTGCGTCTGAAGTGTGTCTTAATCTGTGTGTGGGTTGTATCAAGAAGGCATTTATGATATGACTGGCACCTGCACGATTCCTAATCAGGAAGGTGCAGCCGTGACTGCTGGGAATCAGAAGACGTGTGGGTGGCATTTTCTTCAAAATTAAATAACCTTAAGGTGTTTTTTTTTTCATTTCATTCACTGACCCCAAAAACATGCACACATACCAAAATACACCTACACATGGAAACACTCTCTCTCTCTCTCTCTCTCACACACACACACACACACACACACACAGAGTGATTTAAATCAATTAAAGAGTGCTTTGTAAACAGTTTAGTCTTCGTTCCGGAGGATTTCATCTGTCATCATACACCCACCTAGATGAGTGTAAGTATCAATCCTCCAGGGGTAGAGTTATATGTGAGAGAGAGAGAGATGGGAAAGCCAGGCTCAATGCAAAGTTCTTTGAACTTTAAGTATGAAATGCCAACTGTCACAGCTGCTCAAAAAATGAGAGCGTGTGAAAAAGAGAGCGAGGGAGAAATAGAGAGAAAAAGCTGGCATAAGAGGCACGAGTAAAGAAAGAACCCTGTTTGACACTCCTTTCATGTATTTTCTGGGATCCTCCTAAACCCTCTTCTGAGCAGATGCTAAATTATTCACATATGTCACATCACGCCTGTAATCCTAATTAATGAATCATCTCCATGATACATGGGAAGCTCATTAAAAGAGTGCAGCACAGAGTCAAGGAACAAAAGATTACTGCAATTATAACGCCAAAATCACCATATATAAACAAATTCCCTCTGTTTTTATCTTCTACCTTCCTTTTCTCTCCCCTTTCCCTTTCTTACCTTGTGCTAAATTACTTTTAGACTGACAGGCAGAGGATGAAATGATCTCGGACGCCTCTGATCTGGCCAGAAATTGGAAGTTGAGATTTTCATTGACCGCAGCACTGATGTCAAGCATTTGCCACGTCTGCTTCCTGTTGACTCTGGATGCCTGACCCTCTGTGATTTCTTCATGTTATGATAGCTTCATCTTTCTAATGGGATGTTAACTAGTCAGCTGGCTAATCAACTATTCAGTGCACGTATATTTTTCACACATACGCATATGTGACACTTAATTTGAGTACTGCGGTCTGCAGGCACATAAATATGTCGGTCATAATAGCTGAAGACACTCAGCATGTTAAAGCTATTGTGATACAGGCCTGATCTAAAGCGGTTCTGGCCACTTAAAAATGTCATAAGAACACTTAAAAATGTATTATGTGTTTCTCATACTGTGTGTGATATATCTAAATTCATTTTCAAATAGCACACAGAGGTGTGAGATATATACTCTCTCAGGGTGAATGTAGGCACCCACAGCGCTAATGTTTCCACAGCTTTTCTGACCTGCTTTTTTTCTGCTAGGGTACAATTTCTAAGTACTTTATTGGGTTTTACAGCTGTAATCTAAACTGCACAATAAAAGCATCATAATTCTAGAGTGCGTACTCAGAATCAAAGATCTGCGGAAGAATTAAGTGCAGTCAAGGCCAGTTGGCTAGTTTCTGCATGCAGCTATGCTTCATATTTCTTCTGAAAGTGCCAAGAAAATAACACACTTTCAGTTTCAAAAACAGAGCATTTGGAAATTGCTGGAGTGCAAGCCATCGCTCAGTGTGAAATCAATCTATTGAAATGGTTTATCAATGAAAAGGTCCCTCACCGGTTCTGATCTTCACAGTTTCGGCAAGAGCGGTGAATCACGTGACCATGTCATTTCCTTTTTTCGGTTGTGCTCTTATCCTGATCATTAATGAATTAGGGCAGAGAGGGAGATGGTGGGAATGTAATTTCTGCTAATTCACATCTTATTAATAGTTTAAATGTGCTTGTATTGAACATTAATGTTCTAAAATAGATAATAAATTATATTTTTAAATTCATAAAAAAAATGTTGTGATGTGTTAAAAAGCAGCAATAAATTATTTAAATAAAAATGAGAATTCTATTAAAAATAAATGACATTAATTTAAAAAATAATAAAATTAATAAAATTAAAAATAAATAAAACTGCTAAAATTTGTCTGTATGACTGTAGTCCTAAATCTTAACTACGGATTTGAATAGTAGCAATAAATAAAATAAACAAAACTAGGGTGGGAGTATCATTTCAGGTAATTCACATCTTATTAATAGTTTAAATGTGCATGTATTGAAAATTAATGTTCTAAAATAGATAATAAATTATATTTTTAAATTTATATAAAAAATGTTGTGATGTGTTAAAAAGCAGCAATAAATTATTTAAATAAAACTGAGAATTCTATTAAAAATAAATGACATTAATTTAAAAAATAATAAAATAAATAAAATTAAAAATAAATAAAACTGCTAAAATTTGTCTGTATGAGTGTAGTCCTAAATCTTAACTGCAACAAATAAAGCAATAGCAATAAATAAAGTACATGCTAAATAAAAATAATTAAACTACAAAATGATTTGATGTGTCACAGTATGAGTGTATCCTAAATCCTAAATCTGCAGAATTCAATAAACTATATATAATTCAATAAAAGAATTCATAAAACAGTTTAACTTTAATAAAAATAGAATAAATATTTAAAGAAAGAAAATCATGAATAAATATGATTCAATAAAAACTAAAAAAATTATAAAATAATTTTTAATGTAGAAAAAATAAAAAGATCCATTTAGCAGCAGTTAGAGAATGCTTTAGAATGATTTAGTGTTCAGCAAAACAAAGGCAATCCACCTTATCCATCACAAGGTTAGACTATATTCTTTTGCACTCTATACAAATCACTAGCCTTGGTCTTGATGCGTAACTGTAAATCAAATCAGTTTGCAAGTGTGCATCACCTTGGCTGTAAATCTCACTCTTTTCATGCTTCATCGGTATGTACTTATGCTAAATTAGTAAACTTAGTGTTCAAATCACTTGTTTAAAAAAAAAGTAATTTTGTATCACAAGGTGATTACGGCTCACTTCATCTTAATCTTGGAGGTTAGCCTTTTGTCTAACGTGTGAACATTGAGAGTATTATTAAGCCTTTCAAATCAGTAAGCCATTCAGACCTTAGAGATGATTCATACCGGTGGACGTGTGATCAAGTTCCCTTTCAGCTAGACAGATATATTATGTGTGAGTCAGTCGACAGACTAAGTTTTTTTTTTTTTTGGATCTCTTGACTGATGCTGCATGTGTGAAGCTTAATAAAAGTGCCCCTATAATGGATTTTTGAAAATTACCTTTCTTGCAGTGTGTAACACAGCTCTGAGTGAATAAAAACATCCTGCAAAGTTTTAAATCTGAAAGTGCACCGTGTATAAAGTTATTGTCTCTCAAAAGAAAGAGTCGACTCTGAATCACTGAAACAAGTTGTTTTTAGAACAAATCCCAAGCCGTTTCATGTTGAAGTCAACATGAAATATTAGCATATTGCCAGCCCACTTGTTGGTCTTTTTGCTTTGGTCTGAGTGAAAATGCAAAATCATTTTTTGCCACTATGTGACGCTTTTGGAGCGGTAAAAATAGCATTTTCCCCGGTAACGCTGTACACAAAGCAGCACTGAGCTCACAAACTCTGCTTTATCAGGCATTACAGACATGATGAAATGGAAACCAAACTAACCAATCAGACCAATCACCGCAGATTAGCGTCACGCGAAGGAGGGGTTTGGAAAAATTAATCGTTCAGCGAATCGTTTGGGAGTCGGGTGAGCGTGATTTCACCAAGTATAACATGTTCCTGGATCAACATCCTTGTTGATCCTGGAACGTCATTCTAATCAATCAATCAATCAATCAATCAATCAATCAAATCAATCAATCAGAATTGAGGGATGACTTTTCAGGAAATATCTGTTTTAGGCTTATGATCAGGGTTAGGTGCTTCTACACCCTTGTTAATCAGCTATCATTTCACACTGATTTTAGAAATAAATTATGGGTAGGGTTAGATTTAGGGGTAGGGATTGGGTTAAGTCTATATTTTTGGACAGTAATGTTGATCCAGTATCAGCAAAAGATGTTGATCCAGGAACATGTCTTACTTGGCAAAATCACGGTGACCCATGTCAACCTGTTGTTGGGGACTCCCAAAACCAAAATATGAACCTTTCATTACCCATAATAGGGAACCTTTCACAACATGCAAATAATGGCCCTTATAGAGTGTCTAAAGAGTATTATGGTGTATTACCACTGAAAGTATAGTTGTGTCCCAAATGACATACATATTGAATTTTTAGTGTATGAATTTGATAAGCTTATTTTGTCATTGAATATTGGAGTGTAAGAAGCTTGTCATTCAAGTATTCACTTTTTTTTTTTTTTTTAATTTTACCAAAAATTTGATGCTCCTTTAAAGGTATCTTGAGTAAAACAGTTTTAACCTTTAACAAAGGACATACAAAAGACCTGAACCAGAAGCGACACAACCTGTTTTACAGAATATGTTTGTTGCACATAACTTCAAATTTTTTTACTCACAGTTCAGACTTTCATTCTAAGAATTACAAGAAAAATGCCAGAATTGTGAGATAAAAAGTCACAATTACTTTTTTATTTATTAACTTATTTTTATCTTGTGGCAGAAACAAGCTTACATACACCCAACAGTGCATATCTGGAAATATTAGAATGCTGGAAAATTATAATTGTTCAAATGATTACTCTAGCTGCTACCAGATAAAGCAAAATATTTCTCTTAAATGTTTTGTGGTCTCTGTTAGGGAAACAATAAAAAAAATGTTGAAGATAAAATGCCTTTACAGATGGCTGATGGAGAGAGATTGATTGTGTTTTTCTTCAGTTCTTCAGTACACTGTGTTTTTGCAGTTAAAATAAGTAAGCATTCTGTTCCATGCTTGGGTAATTGTCTGGACAGCCTATGATTTGTCTTTAACAAGGGGACAGTAATGTTTTTTTTTTTTTTTTTTTCTGCTGTATGTGGTCATTATTGTTTATTTAGTTTTTAGAAAGGACGTGCTTATTGTTTTGCGATGCTCATCGTGACATGTTTCCATGGAGTTTGTCATTTCATCCTGATCACATTTAGCATGCAGTTCAGTGGAAGTAGGCGCTGAATCATGCGGAGTGGTTTATAAATGAAGTAAAAAAGTACTTAAGGTGACTGAAACAGAAGGACACCAAAAGAATAAAGTTCGTTAACAGCCCATAAGGATAAGCGAGTCAATACGGTTAGGGCATTTGATGACAAACAATTAGATTTCACAGGACGTTAGATGGTGTCATGTGAAAGACAAATTAAGATTTCAAAAGAGTCAAAAGTTTTATCGTAACTGATGTAAAGTTATCTGCAATATTACACTGTTAGGCAGAGCACTGATACAGGTGCATCTCAATAAATTAGAATGTCGTGGAAAAGTTCATTTATTTCAGTAATTCAACTCAAATTGTCAAACTTGTGTATTAAATAAATTCAGTGCACACAGACTGAAGTAGTTTAAGTCTCTGGTTCTTTTAATTGTGATGATTTTGGCTCACATTTAACAAAAACCCACCAATTCACTCAACAAATTAGAATATGGTGACATGCCAATCAGCTAATCAACTCAAAACACCTGCAAAGGTTTCCTGAGCCTTCAAAATGGTCTCTCAGTTTGGTTCACTAGGCTACACAATCATGGGGAAGACTGCTGATCTGACAGTTGTCCAGAAGACAATCATTGGCACCCTTCACAAGGAGGGTAAGCCACAAACATTCATTGCCAAAGAAGCTGGCTGTTCACAGAGTGCTGTATCCAAGCATGTTAACAGAAAGTTGAGTGGAAGGAAAAAGTGTGGAAGAAAAAGATGCACAACCAACCGAGAGAACCGCAGCCTTATGAGGATTGTCAAGCAAAATCGATTCAAGAATTTTGGTGAACTTCACAAGGAATGGACTGAGGCTGGGGTCAAGGCATCAAGAGCCACCACACACAGACGTATCAAGGAATTTGGCTACAGTTGTTGTATTCCTCTTGTTAAGCCACTCCTGACCCACAGACAACGTCAGAGGTGTCTTAACTGGGCTAAGGAGAAGAAGAACTGGACTGTTGCCCAGTGGTCCAAAGTCCTCTTTTCAGATGAGAGCAAGTTTTGTATTTCATTTAGAAACCAAGGTCCTAGAGTCTGGAGGAAGGGTGGAGAAGCTCATAGCCCAAGTTGCTTGAAGTCCAGTGTTAAGTTTCCTCAGTCTGTGATGATTTGGGGTGCAATGTCATCTGCTGGTGTTGGTCCATTGTGTTTTTTGAAAACCAAAGTCACTGCACCCGTTTACCAAGAAATTTTGGAGCACTTCATGCTTCCTTCTGCTGACCAGCTTTTTAAAGATGCTGATTTCCTTTTCCAGCAGGATTTGGCACCTGCCCACACTGCCAAAAGCACCAAAAGTTGGTTAAATGACCATGGTGTTGGTGTGCTTGACTGGCCAGCAAACTCACCAGACCTGAACCCCATAGAGAATCTATGGGGTATTATCAAGAGGAAAGTGAGAAACAAGAGACCAAAAAATGCAGATGAGCTGAAGGCCACTGTCAAAGAAACCTGGGCTTCCATACCACCTCAGCAGTGCCACAAACTGTTCACTCCATGCCACGCCAAATTGAGGCAGTAATTAAAGCAAAAGGAGCCCCTACCAAGTATTGAGTACATATACAGTAAATGAACATACTTTCCAGAAGGCCAACAATTCACTAAAAATGTTTTTTTTTATTTATTTATTTTTTTTTTTAATTGGTCTTATGAAGTATTCTAATTTGTTGAGATAGTGAATTGGTGGGTTTTTTGTTAAATGTGAGCCAAATCATCACAATTAAAAGAACCAAAGACTTAAACTACTTCAGTCTGCGTGCAGTGAACTTATTTAATACACGAGTTTGACAATTTGAGTTGAATTACTGAAATAAATTAACTTTTCCACGACATTCTAATTTATTGAGATGCACCTGTATATCATTTGCAGCTGCACATCCTGCACTATAAATAACAGAGTGTCCAAAACAATCTTAATATTGACTCATTTGTATGCACCAGGGTACAACATAACCATCAAGTTCTAATTTAATCTTGACTAACTACACACATCATTATCCAGGACTGCCTTTTTTGGCCTCTGTTGACAATGTTATTCACAAAGTTCATAATTGTATTATGTCATAATTAATAAAGTGCGAACGTGTTTAATCATTTTCATTGGCAAGTGTACATGTGTGTAGCCTATACAGAGAGAGAGAAAGAGATATTTATTCATATCCATTTCCAACTAAATGATGTGATCTAAGGAGCAGATGTGCCGCAAAAATTACTCAAATGTTTGTATTACACAAAATCTAACCCTGAGGAACAACTTGCTCTCTATGAACAGCACTTGAAAAGGTCGTTTGGCTCACTGGTCTCTGAATTTTTTCCTCCCAATTTTTCAAATGTGAAGACTCCTGAGGTCACATGGCCTTCTGGGTTAAAGAAGTGTGCACCGATTGCACACCTCAAAACCAGATGTAGTGTTCACCTACTGAATAGTGTGTATTCGGACATCCTACTGGTTTTTAAATACTAAATAGTACTTGTAAAGAAATAAGCATAGATGTGAGATGTGTTTTAGTGCTATCTGCCTCAGATTTAAAATAGAACATTGTTATATGCATCTTGAAGGCCAGTGTCATATATTTCTAGAGTAAAAATATGTTACTTTTCAATAAATTATGGATCACTGTCCAGTAAATTTGACATTTACATTTAATCCATTCTGACTTTTGAACAACAAACTGGCTAATTTCAACACGCTTTCAAACAAATATATACACTAAACAAATATATCTCTCGAGCGCCCCTTTTTGTCTAAAACGTAGAAGTACGACTGTACGAGAAAAACGTAAGGGGGCGTGGCTTTACGTCTTACGCTGACCCTGCCGTCACACTGAACTCCTGTAGCTGCAGCGGTGAGTGCTACAAAATAATATACAGGCTATTATCTTGCATGAAAGATAGTGTTACACGAGAGCTAAATAAAACGTAACTTCCTTTAGCGGAAGTTTTGGCATTATTTCAAACGTGCTGAGGCGCTTCTTTGGGTCGTTTTCTGCAGATCCTGCAAGCAGTGCTATGAGTTTGGCAGGGCTGTTACTGCAGTGCGCATGCGCAGACTCCATGAGTCCAGAGTGTTCAAATGAGTCTTTGAGTTAACAAACCTTAAATGGTGTTCAGATGCATAAAAGTGAATTAAAATATCACCCTTTATGTACCAAACTCAAATCATGAAGTAATGTTTGTGCATATGTTTGCATGCGAGTGATTCTATATGAAATATGATCTTTCATAACTCAAACTTTGATATTTCTCAGCACAGTAAACGGTGCAATGGCATTAACGCAAGTTTCTTCTAATAAGTGCTGCGATGGATATCAGAAAGTGTTCGAGCATGACAGGTGAGAGACTGTAGGCTTCATTTAAACGCCTGAATGAAATATTAACCTACTGCTCTGAACTAAAACTCTATTTCCAGCAACGAGTTAAAATGCAAAATGAAGTTCGCCATTTACCTTCCTCCCAAGGCTGAGAGCTCCAAATGCCCAGTGTTATACTGGCTTTCAGGTGCTTGAATTCATTTCTTTTCTCTTGAGTGAACGAGTCGAGCTACTATTTCTGTATACTGCATACTGAACTATACTAAACTTACTTAGGTTTAATGTCTATCCCTCGATTTCACAGACAAGGCTTAAGCCTAGTCCCAGACTAAAATGTAAGTCTGAGCTGTTTCAACTGAAAGAAAACTGATTACACTGCTTTATCTTAAAATATATCAATGTCTTTGTTTTGTCTCAAGATGGACACCAGTAATGTTTTTTTTGTTTATAAAAATTACCTAAATGTCATAACTGAACTATGGCCTAATCCTGGCTTAATCTAAGCCCTGTCTGTGAAAGCAAGCCTATGTGTATTTACATGTGACCCTGGAGCACAAAACCAGTCATAAGCAGCACAGGTATATTTGTAGCAATAGTCAACAATACATTGTATGTGTCAAAATTATCGATTTTTCTTTTACGCCAAAAATCATTAGGATATTAAGTAAAGATCATGTTCCATGATATTTTGTAAATTTCCTACTGTAAATATATCAACAATTAATTTTTGATTAGTAATGTGCATTGCTAAGGAATTCATTTGGACAACTTTAAAGGCGATTTTCTCAATATTTAGATTTTTTTGCACCCTCAGATTCCAGATTTCCAAATAGTTGCATCTCGGCCAAATATTGTCCGATCCTAACAAACTATACATCCAATTGAAAGCTTATTTCTCTTTCAAAACATTGACCCTTATGACTGGTTTTGTAGTCCAGGGTCACATTTATGCAATCAGCTGACACTTTAATCTAGAGAAAGAAAAGCAATTTGCCAAAAAGCCAATATTCGTTATATGCACAATCAGTAATGCACTTTAAAATATATTTAACCATCCACTGTGTTTTACAGGATTGACATGCACAGAGCAAAACTTCATCACTAAGGCAGGGAGTCAGCAGGCGGCTTCTGAACATGGGATCATCATCGTAGCTCCAGACACCAGTCCACGTAAACATCTCAACATTTACAGTTTACAGTCTTGCTGGCCCACCTCTGGAGAGATTACACCCTATAACTATGACTTCTGCTCAGCCTAATCCTAGAGATACACGGGCCAAAATATAATAATTATGGATACTGAGATCCCTTGGGAGGTCAGTGCATTACTGTAACATATAGATAAACAAATAAGAGTCTCCCCTGGGGATCAAATAGTATTGTGACTTCCCAGTTTAGGTCAGGGGCTAGAGTTTCCCACCAGGCAATCATTCCTCTGCTGGGAAAAATGCCAGTTAAAGCATAAATCAAATGTAAATTATTATTAAATCGTATAAGTCTGTACTGTTGCAGTAAGAAATTGATAAACCACTGGTTATTGTTATTTCATGATCTCTTAGCCAATCAATGCTAATACAGCATTATTAACACAAAAGCACATGCTCAGAAAATGATGACTCTGCTCTGGTCAGGTGGCTGTAACATTGAAGGAGAGGAAGAGAGCTGGGACTTCGGGACAGGTGCAGGATTTTACGTCAATGCCACCCAGGAGCCCTGGAAGACCAACTACCGCATGTACTCGTATGTCACCGAGGAGGTGTGTGTACTTTATATGCTCCAAAGCCTAGTTAGTCACTAGGATAACAAAGTGATACTCTAATAAGCACCTATATGAATTAAGAATTTTACAGTTAAATATTAAACCCTGGCTTTTGTACTCAACGACTTTATCACCTTTCTCTTGTTCTCAGCTCCCACGGCTAATTAATTCTAACTTTCCTGCTGATCCGGAGAAGATGTCCATCTCTGGTCACTCCATGGGGGGCCACGGAGCTCTCATTTGTGCACTTAAGAATCCTGGGAAATATAAGGCATGTATATTTGATTGCTTCATCATTTAATTGTTTGAAATTAAAATATTCAATATGAATTTTTCACATGTGCCTGTTTCAGTCTGTTTCAGCTTTTGCACCCATCTGTAACCCTATACAATGTGCATGGGGACAGAAAGCTTTTTCTGGCTATCTTGGACCTGACAAGTCCACCTGGGAGGTGAGGGATGGTTGTATGTTTAAACACTAACGTTCCTAAATGTGTGGAAATTATGAACTTTTATTTTGATAGAAATGATTCATTTTTATTACATTTATTCAGCAAGGATGCCTTAAATTCATCAAAAGTGACCATAAAGTAAAAAAAAAAAAATGTATAATGTTGCAAAAATGTTTCTTTCAAATAAATGCTGTTGTTTTGTACTTTCTATTCATCAAAGAATCCTAAAAAAGAAAGTATTATGGTTTCCACAAAAAAAATATTAAGCAGCTCAACTGTTTTCAACACTAATAACAATAAGAAATATTTTTTGAGCAAATCAGTCTATTACAATGATTTTTAAAGATCATGTGACACTGAAGACTAGAGTAATGCAAATTCAGTTTTGCCATTACAAGAATAAATAGCATTTCAAAATGTATTCGAATAGAAAGCAGTTTGTTTTTAAATATTTCATTAAATTTCTGTTTTTCTGTATTTTGATTAAATAAATGCGGTCTTAGTGAGCAAAAGAGCCTTCTTTCAAAAACATAAAAAAATCTTACCAACCTCAAAATTTGTAAGTGTATATAGCAGTGTATAATATTTTGTTTCTGAATGTTTTTTTAACCACACCACATTGTCTAACATCAGGAATCCTTTGGTCTTAATTGTCTTCCTGTCATCTCCACAGTTGTATGATGCTACTGTATTGGCTGAATCATATTCCGGTCCTGAGCTTGATATTCTGATTGATCAAGGCCGTGATGACCAGTTCTTGTCTTCCAGTCAGCTGCTTCCTGACAATCTGATCGCTGCCTGTTCCAAGAAAAAAATCCCTGTTGTTTTCCGCCTTCAGCAGGTCAGTACTGAACCAACCCGTGATGAATGAGGAACTGCATGCAGGGAAATCTAGTTAATTATATAGGACCTTGATGTTTAGTGCTGAGAGTCACATACCAGAAAATTCTAAAATGTTTTTTTTTTTTTTCACTAAAATTATGATGCTGAATATTTCTATTTAATATTTAAATGGTAAAGAAATGGAAGCATTTTCACTTGGTCTCAGACTGATGCTTGGTCAGGCCTTTAGATTTTAATACATTGACTTGGAATGTTTAAAATAATTTCCCATTATTTATAATGGTGTATATATTTTAAGAAAAACTCAGCTTTCTTTGGTTCAGTCTTGTTTTTCATTTGCTCTTTCAGGGTTATGATCACAGCTACTATTTCATCTTCTCCTTCATCAACGACCACATCAAGCACCATGCTAAATATCTGAATGCCTGAAACTTTGCGTCATGAGTATAGCAACCAGCCCTTGTGCCTTTCAGATCATAACAACACCTACAGGATCTACACAGCTGGAAATGCCTTCACAGCCATGTCCTGTCTGGTTCACACTATCCCTCAAATTGCAGTGCCACTCTCTGTGTTTTCTTATGCAGAACTAATAGGGTGATGTTTAAGTGTCGACACATTTACATTTCTTTAAATAAAGGCATTTGGTTGTGATTTTGTATTTGTTGTTCTGCAGTGAATGATTGGATTTCCTTCTGAATTTGTTTAAATTCATTTTGTGAACGACTCCTATGTGCACAGTTATTCTGCATGTTATTAACAAGCACTCATTTCACACTAAATAAAGCAGGCTAAATGGTTCAGACATCTGATCAGTCGTTTGGCAAATAACACCATTATTGTCATGTCTACAGTACCTTGAAAATTAAGAAACAAAATAGTCTTTGGAGGTGAAAGTATTTACTGGTAGAAGAAACCTTATTTACAGAGGTTAAGGCAAAAGGTGGAATGACATGCATGCGTTTCCCAAAAACATTGCTGTACATGCTCTTAAAGTTCACAGAATTACAAAGGGGAAAAATCCCAAACACTGAAAAGACATGGAAAAATAATTCCTATTTATAAAATTAAGTACAAAACTGTTTAGTACAAGCCTTTTCTCCTTATAGAAAGAAGTAGACAAAATAGCCACATAACATTCAGCAGTTAAAGATTTGTATCCCATTTTAAAGTGATTTATTAAACACATTAGTGATCTGATCAGCTGATATTTGCCAAATACTGTAATATAAATACCATGCATAGTACTATTTGCCAGTTGCCAAAAAGACAGTCCCAAATACGTAAAGTGCAAAACACTGTCATTTCAAAATCAAATCTGCATTTAAACCTCTATCTAGTGTGTGTGAAGTAGGCCTAGTTTCACTACTTTTTCTGTGAAGTGGTGGGGAATGTTGACAGTACAGTAATGACGCACAACCTGCCCACTGTAGCAGAGATTTTGATACTGTACTTAAATGAATATAAACAATAAACCTCAAATCAGTGTTTTTAATCTTTGAAGACTACCCTAAGAACAGAATTTCTTAAAGGATACAGCAGTGAATTTATAGGATGTGACTACTGTCTAAACTATGCATGAATTTAAAAAAAAAATGCAACATTAAAGGTTTGTAAAATACCATACAAAGCTACCATCAAAGACCAAAATCTAAGTGCTATCCTGTTCAAATGTCTCTAAAATTACATTTTCTAATCCACACCTTCATTTTGTTTCCATTTGTTTTAATCAAATTATGATAGGTTTATTGTGTAAAAAAAATCTAGGAAGTTGTATGAGTATTATTAAGACAGCATTTTAACCCATGATGCACCAATTTAAAGCTTCTGGTCAGATTTTTGTCCCTAATATTTGCTACAGTATAATAATGTGCATTAAGTTTTAAGAGCAGATAATATGTTTTTGTTGGCAATTACAGTACAGAGATAATTCTTAGTAAATGTATTTGTACTAAATGCATGTAAATTACTGTCATGAATAAATAACTACAGCCAACAGTCTCTCTGAAATTCCATGTGGAAGTGTTATAACTGCTTTCATATAAGAACCTAGAAGATAATAAAGTTGTTTTTCCCATCAGTTCACATTAATAAAATAAATTGTGCTTCAGGTTTAAGCAAAATAAACACCAAATCAAACATTAAAATAAGCACATCAAATATAAATGTTCTGTACATTTTACACATTCACACACCAATATCACATAACAAATCCTTCTACAAAAACAAAACTCTTGTTTTAAAAATACATTTAAAAAAACTGTATAAAATGATTATGTTTGTAAATCAGTTTGATATATGAAAATAATTTTGGCAACTGTCAAATAATCTCCAGTGAGATATCAGCTTCAGATGTTTTGGTCTGTTTCATGGCTGAATCTGTGAGGAGCTGAAGCTTTGGACATCAGACAAATACGCACAAGTAGTAAAAAAAAAAAAAGTCCGTTAACACAAACTTACATACAAAAAGTGCCAACATGTGCTCTCGTTCTCTCACTCAAAAGAAATGCTCTCAAGATATCAATCACACACACACACACATACACAAAACCCCACAAATGTCAGGTATGTTGTTTTCTACTGTCCACACACTCAAACATACTCTTTTAGTGAAATCATACCTGACCAACAGGTAAGCAGAGCAAAGACTGTAAGAAACTAGTGAGGCCACACCTCCCCTGAGACAAAACATCACCGTCTCCCAAAAACAAGTTCAAAAGTGGTTACAAAAACATACTCGAAGGACTCTGGGAGGACGAGTGTTTAAAATCTAGATCACTAAAGGCCCAACACAAATATCATATCGGTAGATGTATATATAAAAACCATCAGGAATTGTGCACAATTCTGTATACCTCTCAACTAACGGTTTAATAAATAAATGCATTTTAAATAAAGCAATTTCATTTCTCAAGCTAGTTTTGAGCTAATTTTGCTTATACGACTATGGCCTGGGCAACAGTGATCAGATAACAGTACTAAATAATAAAATAAAGTGAGGAAAACATGAGCATATACCTGCAAGCTGAGGATCACCTGTTCTAATAGAAATAAATGGACATGGTCCAGGGAGTTTCTCAAAGATCGTCTGTCGGTGTGTGTGTGTGTGTGTGTGTGTGTGTGTGCGCGCGCAAGTCAGTGAGACCTGCTTGTGTTTGTGCGACTCATGTGATGAGTGTCTCGCTGGCCGAAGTCTCATCCAGCAAAGCTTGGACAGTGATGCCAACTTTGATCAGGCCTTTCTCCTCCAGAATATGATGTGGCAGACATAATTTATCCTAGAGAGAGAGATTCACAAAGAGGACAAACAAAGTGTCATGTCAGAGAAGAAAGAGACACAGTCATGGAAAACTGAATTTATTATACACAATTCATTAAAACTGAATGCTCTTGTTATTGAATACAGCTAGTGAGACTCACCTTGTTTAGCAGTGATGCCAAATACAATATCAGTCATGCAAACAATCAAATAAAAATAAAAAATGCTGACCCCAAACATTTGAACGGTGGTGTATTGTCTTAAAACGAACTAAAAAGTACAAAAAATGTCTTAAAGAAACACAAAGATGAGAAAAACAACTCAAACTGTACATTTATTCCTTTTCATTTACAGGGTCATAAAAACCACAAAGCCTTACAAAGTCCACTAGCAGCAGCAGCAGCACTGAACACTATTCAAGAAGTCTAAAGCTGGACAAACAGAAGCAGCTGAACCGCCAGAGGAACCCACGCAATCTAATTTAAGCAATACAAACACTTTTTGCATCTTGCAGCTTTTTTTTTTTTTTTTACAAAGGAGGAAATAACTGGGAAATGATACCGAACAAAAAGTCCCAAACAGTCAATATTGCCTTTATTTTTGTCAAACTGGATGATGAAAGCAATGCCAATTATAACTGCTGTGATCACGCCGATAAGGTTCAAAGTACTCTGTAGTTTGAGGAAGTGATGTCAAGAGGTTGTCTGCTCATTTACTAACGGCTCCCTTTAAAGATTCTTTTATCTGTGATGAGATAAACAAGGTCATTCTATTATGTGAGATAAAGTTCGGAACCTAAAATAGAATCAGATGATCCAATTAGAAGAGACCCTCCGTTCTAGAGACACCTTGCTTCCAGACCTTCACAGCAGTAAATTACATGCAACCACTACACTGATAACTCAATTATTAAAATTGCGTTAATCTGATATTTCATAATTTAAAAACCCACCTCGGCCTCTATTACAGATCACTGATAGAATACAAGAATTAAATCTTATTCTCTGACGCTGTTATTCCTCATTGTTTGATTCAGATTAGTCACATCGCTGTGGAATGTTGCTTATTAAATTAATTAAAAAATAGATTTGGTTCACTCTGTTTGTCATTCTGTTTTATTAATGAACAGGAAATTAAATCAACGATTCATTAATTCTATTTCATCCTATAGATGGCTTTTTGGATAGAATAACTATGTAATCATTTACAATGACTGTGCAGGATATTTAATAATTCCCAATCTAAACAACAACACATCATGCTCTTAAAAACACTCTTAACCAAAAGTAGCTCATCCAACAGATAAATTAGCCCTTATGCTAATGATTAAATGTTTTTAATCATAGATTTAACCTTACCGTACAAGACTTCTGTGCAAAGCAAAGCTGTCATTTTGCTTTAATGGCATCTGGGCCTTCACTTACTGTACTCGAGTGTCCTGATTTATTATCTGCAAATTGTTTCTGTGAAGCAGACCAAATGTGCGCTTGATTCCTGTAGATATATTGCTGATCACTGGCATGACTGGCATGAGGCAAGACCTCCATATCCATTTGTATTATTTTTGTTTTGTCATGCAGATGCTAATAAATATACCACTTATATTGTTTATATGTGCAATATCCAACAAATTCAGCATTATGACTGCTGAAATTGAACTTTCTGAAACCAGTTTTGTACAGAGGTGAAAGTGAGTGAGAATGTGGCCATTAGTCAGTCCTTATTAAAGTGCTCAGTGCACCTCCTGCGTAAATGTTTGTAAAAAGACTGTTTAAAGAAGGTTTCCTTAGCATTTTGCAAGGACTAATAAATATGTTATTCACCAACTAATAAATAACACTTCCTCGAACATGAAAACTTTTAAATCTCTTCCTGGAGCACATGTTGTTCTTTCAAAAATGTTGCATGTTTGGTGTTACATATGGTTTCCATCACAGCCAAGTCAAGATGTAAGGGTTGGTCAAAGTTTTTATAACTAAATGTGCTCCGACTGACAGAGACGCATATTTTTCCTCCAGGCTGTGCTCATTTTAAGGGATAGTTCACGCAAAAATGAAAATTCTGTCATCATTTATTTAAGAGTTGGAGTTGGTCTCCATTGAATTCCACAGTATGGAAAATAATACTATGGAAATCAGTGGAGACCACAACTGTTTGATTAGATCTTCAAAATATCTTCTTTTATGTTCCACAAAAGACAAAAAAAAAGAAACTCATACAGCTTTGGAACAACTTGAGGGTGAGTACATGATGACAGAATTTCCATTTTTGGGTGAACTATTCCTTTAAGTGAGGCCAACTGTTCAATGTGCTTTCAAGGACCAGTAAATGATATAACGTGTTACTTGTGTGTTTTTAGTTCATGTTTGTTATTTAAATTCGCTCCAGCTGTAGGCCACAAACAGCATCACCAGACAGAAAACGTGCAGCAGACTTGAGCCAATCAGATCCCATATTTGCCAGGAAGGGGGTGGAGTCTGAGTGGACTCGGGGATAAGCTTCTTGACCTCTGTCTCTTTCTCCCTGCCACTCTCCACCTTTCCTTCATTCTGCCTTGTTCCTGTGCTCTCCACCATGAGCAAGGCTGCGACCACGGCCCAGAGCGGACGCAGGTTAAACTGCAGAACGTCGTAAGCCGAACAGAGAGAGGACTGAGAGAGATTAAAAACATGGAGGGGATGACAAAGAGAACCAGGAAGAGGAGAAAAGAATGGAGTAATAATGAAGAATGGATGGAGAGAGAAACAAAGGGAGAACAAAAGCAAAGAAGAAGGGAAGTGAGAAAAAGAGAGATCATCCGTCCGGCACCAGAGAAATATAAGGAAGATGATTAGACAGTGATAAAGGTCAAAGGTAAAATGCTTTGAGCTCAACAAACGGCAAGAATTCTGGATCATTCTCAGGAAACGGTTCCAGTTGTGTAATAAATATGTGTTCCCATGATTACTTTACTGTTAAAATGTAGTTAACAAAATACTGAAGTCACATTGTTTAATGTTTCACTCGATTTAGCGTATAGTGAAACAATTTAAATTTGAAGAATTTTATTTATTTATTTAAAAAGTGTTTTTCATTCAAAATATCAGTCAATTAAATGTCCTTGTTCATCACCAATACATGGGTTATACAGTATTCTGGTCAACCAGTTACACCTTCCCTCTTTATAAAAAATATTTCTGACATATTTAAGGAAATTAAATTATAATATTTGTGTCTTTGTTGACCAGATGGATGGTTCAAACCGTGGTAAGTGTATATTGCAGGTTTTCAATTCTTTCAGCTTGTTCACACACATTAGTATTGCCAATCTCAAAAAATCATCTATTTTATAGAAACAAATACAGTGAATCTTTTTTATTTTATTTTTTTTAAATTGGACAAGAAAAATAGGAAAAGAAAGGACAAGACAAAGAACAATAATATTGTCTAAATAATATAGTGTGGTGCAAATACTTTTGTTTTGCTTCAGCAATCAATAATATGCTGATTTGGTGCTTAAGAAACATTTCTTATTTCTAATTAACATTAGTGGTGCTGCTTAATATTTTTGTGGAAACCACATTTTTTAAGATTCTTTGATGAATAGAAAGTTCAAAAGAACAGCAACATTATAAATGTCTTTACTGTCACTTTTGATTAATTTAATGCATACCTGCTGAATACAAGTATAAATTTCTTTAAAAAAAAAATCTTACTGACCCTAAACATTTAAACGGTAGTGTATAATACTACTAGCAGTGTATAATAGTGTATAACAATATGATATTTGAATGTGTACAAATTACAAATTATCAACTTTGTGATCATTAAAAAAAATTGCCATTGAACTAATATTGACTAATAACCTGAATGTGGTTATCTAATCTTAGTAACAAATAAAGTGTGACTTATTTTTAATGAATTACTTGTTTCATTAAATCCAATTTTTCTTTTTCTTTTTTTTTCCTAAATCATCTTTTTAACCCTAAAATGAAGTGAAAACACAAACCCTCAGATTTTCAAGAACAAATGGCATCATTTTCTGAGAATGACCCTTTTACCGCCTTCTGAAAAAGAGTTTTCTGTCAGTGAGGTTGAACACTGTCAGTCATTGTCTCTCGTTCAGGAGGCAGCTGTGAGGTGTGATGGGGCAGATGCTGTTAGCAGGTGCACAGGTGACATGGTATTTAGCGGATGTGCAGTAGTGAGCGTATGCCAGGCACAAGTCAAGCTACAGCTGTTAAAAATGATACAAAGCAAGAGAGCTGCAAAAGCCAGTCAAGAGCAGAGCAGGTCAAGCAAGACTGTTGCAGAACTCAACATTTAGACTAAGTTGATAAACAAGGCAATGATATATAAACCAGAAGTTACCGAACAAACAAGGCCTGCAACATTAGCCCTAAACACGCTACCAGAATAAACTAGCTTGATAAACATCAGCTATCAGGAAAGCAAACACAAGACAAATGGTGACAAAACTAGCTGCCATGCAGACTCATAGTAGCTATTGCTACTATAGACACAAGCTGTGACAACTAAAAGCCTCCTGTACAACACGCGAATCAGAGCAGCCTGTTATAAATGGCTTGGACCAAGCTCAACCCATAAAGCAGAAGACAACATCTGGGTTCCTTCTAGAAAGGCCATTGATATGGTATTGTAACCATTTTTAGTGGGTAGGATGGCATAACCAATAGAAACCTCTGCACAGTCTGAGCAACAACAAAATTGACCAACAACCCTCACTTGATTCCTGCACACAAAAAGACATGCATCATATCGACAACAAACATTTCGTCCATGTTTCAAGGGAACATGGACATTCTACTCATTGTGGCTAGTTAAGTCACACAAAGATTTTTTTGGACGTGATAGCTGTCATTGCTTCTAGCTTTATCTGATAGGACAATATATTACGCAAATTGTCACACTGAATTGATGAAATAAAGGTTTTTATGAACATTTTACACAGAAATTCATTCCACAATGTGTTATGGTCTGTCGTCTGTTTATCAGTACACTGCAATTCTCTGTCACAGCTCAAGGAAACATGATCATTTATCAGAGAGCAGGTCAGAGCCATTAACAGGATGGAATGGAGCCCTAGAAATGGATGAAGTCTAAAGCCATAATGATAACATCTTAATACAACGGCATGATGCAGCTCTAGTAGGGTTATATGAAGAAAGTGCCTTAAAATGCTGTTCTATGATCAGTTTTCCCAACATCTATTGACCAGAGAAGGTCCAGAAGTTTCTTGAAGCTGATAAACAAGACAGAAATGTCTCCAAAACGTTTTCAAGGGTGTGACTGATCACAGATCAGTGTGAGGCAATCTCAGCTGCTTCAACCAATCAGATTAGAGGTGGCTAATGAGCAAAATCAGTCAAGTAATAACATGTATTTTAACAGGATTTGTTTTCAAGGAGCCCTGTGTGTACAGGTTCATTGTCAGAAAAACTCATTTAAACTAATCATAGGGTTAGTTTAAATCAAAGTTTTTATAACTCAGAGAGGAGCTGGAGCTCAGACTGAGATTCAGATCCTAAATTAAACCAAAAATTCAGTGGAAATCCCTATTAGCAGTCCACTTCACTGAAGCACTAGTTACAGTAAGTAAAATATATAGAATCAGATTTACAGGGAATATTTCACCGGACAAGAATAAGACTAAATTCCCTTAAATGCAAAACAGCTCAAATAATGGTAAAACCACAAAGCAGGTATTATTCTATGTAGGACACATGGGGAAAGACTGAAACTGTCAGACAATGTTTGTCAAGGTCACATTTTTCTAATATATTTAAAGTAAATTATAAAACCGGACAACAATAGTATGATAAATTGTTCTTGTTGACCACCAATACCAGTAAATGAATGTTTTTAATTTAAGACTGCACATAAGAGACTAGTAAAGCAAAACCTGTACAAACAGTGGCCCTTGAGAAACAGATCTAGTTCGTTTGGCATTAAAAAAAAAATAATATTCACCTCTGGGACTCCCATTTTCCTGCAGGCGTCCAAAAAGTTTTCAACATTTCTGCGACATTTAGCCATGCTAAGCTTGGGCTGAAGGTTTAACGTATCCATATACAGATGTCAAAAAAGAGAGAGAAAAAAAAAAAACAGGTTAAACTTCAGGCTAACAAACACATGCACTATCATTCAAATATCCTTTTTTTTAAAGAAATTATTTTTTTATTCATCAAGGATGCATTAAATTGATCAAAAGTGACAGTAAATATATTTATAATGTTACAAAAGATTTTAATTTGATATAAATGCTGTTTTTTAAACTTTATTCATTAAAGATTTCTGAAAAAATTATCACAATTTTTTTCCACAAAAATATTAGCAGCACAACTGTTTTTAACATTGGTGATAATACAAAATGTTTCTTGAGCAGCAAATCAGCATATCAGAATGATTTCTCAAAGATCATGACAGACTGAAGACTGGAGTAATAGCTGCCACATTGCCATTACATGAATAAAATAAAATTGAAGGGGGTCATGAACTGAGAAACCAAAATTCCCTTGATCTTTTCACATATAAGAAGTCATTGTGCTATAAAAACATCCAGTAAAGTTTCAGAACGCAAAACTTTCTCCTTAGTCTAAAAACAGCTTTTATTGACACCAATCTGCCAAAACGACAGCTTGTGGAATGTACAACTCTATGATGTAATAGTGTGGATAAGCACCACCGCAGAAGAAGATCAACGTCTGCTTCAACATCGCTGTCTGTTTAGCCCCGCCCCACTGATTCACGCACGTATTGTAAATAACGAGAGGCGAACACAGGTCTATGCAGAAACCAAATGATAAAGATGGCTCCAAAAACAAAAAGAAGCTGTGCAGTGCCAAGCTGTGGAAAAACACAGCCTTCCTTCTGAACCCAACGTTAGGAAAGAGTGAATGAACTTTATTTTTAATGAAGTTCCAGACCACGTCAGTAAGAACTCGGCCCTTTGTTCACTTCATTTTACCGTGGATTCGTTTACAAACAAGGAACAATTCAACGCAGGATTTTCAAAAAGATTGAAACTAAAAGACGATGCTGTGCCAGCTATATTGAATCCGACAGCAATGTCACAAAACAAGAGCGAGTAACTGTTTTCATTACATGGTCACTATTGCTTTGTCTGTTAAACAAATTGTTTGATATGTATTGATCATTTATGCATTTTTAACTTAGATGGCAGCGTCCATCTGTGAAGGACATAGACTATCAAACATACAACTGTTAGCCAATCATAGCAGTGGGCGTTTACTTCTGAGTCTACAATCTGCCACGCCTATTCAAACAGAGTGTTCTGATGAGGGGGGTCAAAACAGGACAGAAAATAGCCTATTACTTCTAAATTATGTTTTTTGATGTAAAAATCTTGATAACATTATAAGTGGACCTCAGAGAACAGTAAAAAAAAAGTTCAGAGGCAGTTCATGTCCCCTTTAAAATATGTTCAAATTGAAAAGTTGTTTTAAATGATACAATTAACAATTATTTTAAATAATAGTATTTCACAATATTACTGTTAAAGCCTTAGTAAGCACAAACACTTTCTTTTTTTTAATAATATTTAAAAAATATATTTAGAAATATAACTGACCTCAAACTTTTGAGTGGTAATTTATAGTGTTTGTGTAAATGTGTGGATAATTCAGAGATGACTCACCACTGCAGGAGATGGTACATGGATACTGGCCACTGAACGTGGCCGAATGTGATTGACTAGATGACAAAGCACGACCCCATCCATGAGAGAAGAGCCCAGATCTTCTGGAAGAACTACTTTCAGTCTGCTCTCAATACTCTGGCAAAATCAACACGATTGGGATAAAAATAAAACATTTTCATACAATTATTTTAGTCAAAAAAAAAAAAAAAAGATACCTATATAGCTAAAATAATTTTGATATATGTGCCACCCTTAAAACATCTGACAATTAAAAAAATATCCAAAACCCCTTTTTCACTTTGAACTGTATATCTATTGTTTTACAAATTTCTTCTTTTATTTGAAAAGTGTTATACAGTTCATTTACATACTTAGCTTCTGTGTGAGTGTGTTTGCATACCTCTCGTAGCTGCTCTATGAGCTCCAGCTCCTCTCTGAGCTGCTCCATCTTTCTCCTCATGGTGAACTGAGGATCCACTGATTCCAGAGTCATGTGTGTCCTGAAAAACACTGTCACACAACTGAAGCATCACCAGTCTGCACAGAGCACATTATATCTCCTGTCTTCTCTCACATGCATAAAGACTCACTCTCATTTAGTCACTTTCTTTTTAACATCACATATATCATGATATCCCAAAACTCTTTAGGTTAGCGTCAATTTTGACATGAAGAGGATTAAACAGTAATCAAATGTTATTACTGTTGCCATTGTTACTTTTTAAATGACAAGCTGTCTTTATTGTCTATTTACATCACAGTGAACAAACATCCTGATTTCTTAAGGGAATGAGATGCTGTCCTTAAATGACAGCTGATAGGCTTTATCATATGATATATCCCACAAGGGGGAGCACTAGACATGAGAGAAAGAGGGAGATTGAGAAAGACAAGAACACAATGCTTCATTCCACACATCTGAGTGTGTTTCTGTAGCTGCATAACCTTTCATCCTGTGAAGAAATGAAAGAAAGAGGACAGTATGTAGGGAACATTAAAAGGATGTTATTCCAGAACATTCCTCCCTCTTTTTGCGGTCTCACAGTTCAAAGCCCTAGAGCAGTGTTTTCGTGCTTGGACACTGATGTAAAACAGCAAGCACACGTTCGACATCTCTGAACAGCATTAGAAAAAATGTGTGTGTGTGTGTGTGTACAAATTTGTACCCAAAAGTGAGGTAAATCTGTGAGGTAAATGTAAAAATAGTATAAAATCAAAATACAATTTTGGTATTTAATTGTATAAATTAAGAAATTTAGGGTTAGGATATATTATTTATACTTATCAGTATATAAAAACAATAGAAGTCTAAATAGCTAACTTTCATAGCTTAGTTAAATGTGTATGTGTGTGTGTGTGTGTGTGTGTGTGTGTGTTTGCATCACGGTGAAAAACAGTCTGAAAAGTCACCTCTCATGCTTCTGGGGCAAGTCTGTGTTTTAGGGAACATTTAATTACTTAAAAGTACGCAATTTTTATGTTCCCATACCTTCTCCTTTTTCTGCCAGTCTAGCATAGCAACACTGGCTCAACCAATGGTGTGAGTTTGAGTTTGAGGCTATCTGTTTGTTCACCAATAGCAAACCAGGGTTGTGTTTGGGGAAAGCTGTTTGAAAACAGTCATTTTTTGAAGCCTGACACAAATTAAACAATTTAGCTTTAAAGCGAAGTGTCTCTCTCTCACATTTTCTTTCTGTCTCAACGTCTCTAAACTCTACGAGCAGCACACAACCTAATCCAACTCTTTCACGTGTTTACTGTTACATTGTGTGCAAGACACAGCAAGTATTCCAGAAAGTTATTGACAAAAAGTGCACTTAAAGACACTTCACAGACAGAAAATAAACACACCGAGGAGAGTTTCTGACGTCCAACAGGAAGTTACAAATTCTCCAAGTTTTAGTAGTATTTCTCTTGTGGACAGAAATAAACCTCTGTAGAATCTGAAAACACTGTCATTCATAAAGTGCATGTTTGTCTAATCTGATTTTAATTTTAACCACCAATAAGAGTGTAGTAATGTGTAGACATTTTATGTTTAAAAACATTTCACAGACTTATTTGTTTAGATCCCATAAAAGGCGCCACATTCCATCTGGGTTCAATAAAGTTTTAATATAAAGTTCAATACTCAAGTTTCAATACTACCATTAGTACAGAGCTATTCATTAGTAAACTGTTCTCTCGTTCCATCATTCCCTCTTTCTCTCTCGCAAGACGATGAGTAAGTACAGATGTCTCCTGGCAGATTTTCATCCTCTGAAAGCATTTTCACTTAAATGGAGGTCTGATTTTCCCTCTGGGGCCATTATCTAATGCTTCAAAATAGCAGCTCTATAAATACACACAGCTCCATTTAAAGTCACTGGGCCACCCCAAATTTCAGCTCAACCACATCCCCTCTCTCACTCCTGTTTTAAAAGACCCTGCAACACTACACCACAAACCTCAGAAACATTTTTTTCTTCCTTTCAGACAGAAAAAAATTGTCTACACATGATGAGTGACAAATTTATACTAAGCTAAAAGAAACAGTTCACCCAAATATGCAAATTCTGTCATCCTTTACTCACCCTCATGTTGTTCCAAACCTTTATTTCTTCTGTGGAACATGACAGATATTTTGAGAAATGTGTTTTTCTGTCCACACAATGGAAGTCAATGGTCATCAAAACTTTTCAACATTCTTCAAGGAGGGTGAGTATATGTTGACAAATCTTTCATTTTTTCAACTTTCACCGGCTGCTAGTGAAGCTTACTTATTTCTTAATTCATTTCTTCCACATCTGAACTTTCAAAAATATTCAAATTCTCTCAGCCAAATAGGAAATGTCAGCCAGTAAGCTGAAGTATTCAGCCATCTTTGAAAAACAACTGTCGTTTTTAAATTTTGATTTTAAAGCATTAAAAGAAGAAGGAAAAAAAAAATGTGGACAGACTAAATGTTTACATTGTCTAAGGATAATGAGAGTAATGCTTGCCCAAGCAAAATCCGCTGCCATCATGCTAGGGTACTGTGGGTGGTTGCCAGAGTGTTGCTATGCAGTAGGGAGTTACAAAGCAGTTGCTAAGGTTTTTTTGGATGTTATAAAGCATTGCTATGTGGTAGCTAGGGTGTTCTGGGTCGTTGCTTACCGGCCCAAGTCAAAAGAGTCCACACCCAAAAGTCTTTGTTATTCTTGTTCCAGTAGCGTGGAAAATGAGTCACATATTTTATATTTAATATTTAAAATTAAAGGTTTATTCAGATCTCTATGATAGTGACTCTAAGGCTCAGCAACCACCACTAAAAATATAAAATAATAAAAAAATAATATAAGAATAAAAATAACCGAAACAATTTCATCTCGACAAAAAAAAAAAACAAAACAAAACAAAAAAAAAAAAACACAAAGAGACTAATTGCAATGCATGTGACAGCACAGGACGATACATTGAGCAAACCTACCACTGCTTGGCATGTCTCCTTCAGCTGGGCTAGGGGGCGTGTCTCTATCAGTGGGTGGGGCCTGTGTAAGGGGGAGGGGACAGGGCGGAGTCGAGCACGGCACAGAGGGTGAAGCTAGATGTAGGTATCAACATTAAGCATAGTGCCAGTAGGAGGAGGAGCCAAACAAATAATTTCCATTGGAAAACCACAGGAAACAGGCAGGAGTTTTAGGTATCAGAAAACAGGAGGGTACCAAGCAACAGCAGTGTGTGTAATAAAAGCAGACAAGCAAGCAAGCAGCAGTTCAGGGAAACAGATAAATAAAAGGGAAGAGAAGGAAGCAGGAAGATATGCAAAGCAAAATGACACGTAAATACAGCACAACACAAAAGGGAAGATATATTAAAAACAAAAACAAATTCAATGTTAGCAGCATTTCAGTACCAGTTTGTTGGCATGCTGTATAAATGCATCTGGTATAAATGACTATTATTTATGTTAACTGTCAGACTCAGGGCATGATATTGCTGGTAATGTTAGACTTAAATAACAGATCACAGATAATGATGCAAATGCTAGCTTAGATGTTAGAGGGGGAAGCAACAAGAAGCCTCTAAGCAGCTAAACAAACAGCTACATGAATTAAACAGCATCCAGATGAAGCAAGCTGTTTTGTGTATTTATTTAAATGTATACATTAATAATGAATGGTATTTGTGAAAATATAAAATCTCTGTGTACATAAAAAGAAAATACAGGACATATTCAGTTACCATATGCTTTTTCTAAACCTATTCAGATGCAGTTTATGCCCTGAAGCCAAGAGAGTAATGTAAAACAGCAATATGAATGGATAAAAAGCCTGACTATAATATTGTATGGTATTTATGAGCTTGACAGGATAACAGGTGTTGGCCACAGGCAAAAGGATCTTTACATACAAACACTTCCACCCTCTTACTACTGAAATGTGATGATAATGAGAGAGCCCAAATGTGCACCATCCTCTGAAGTGCAACGCCACCCATGCCAACCTCACCATTAAAATGCCAACCAGCACATTGGCACCATGTGTGTTAGTAAAACACGGTTCTCACCTGATCTGGGCTTCAGACCAAAGAGAGGGGAGCTCAGTGTGGGGCTGGAAACTGGGGTTTTGTCTTCACTCTGGTACATGACAAACACATTCAGCATAAGTTCACTGAATCATTTTTAAAAAGTAAAATTCTGTTGCATAACGTTACAGTGGTGTAAAGCCACAGTAACATTAAACTGTGAGACAGAAAAAAGATTTACCTTGGTAACTTGGTTCTCACAACTATCACCTGATCCTTCCTGGCCAATCACGTCACCCTAAGAGTGAGGAAAAAAAAAAAAAAAAAAAAAAAAAAAAAAGAGTGGGATTCTTGAGATGATGTAAGACGTTAACAGACCAGCTCTTTAGACAGTCAAACAATGCATCACTGTTCTCTGCTTCCATATGACTCTGTCTTTCTTTCTCGAGTCTCTGTTTGTTTGTTTTTCCCCTTTCATTAGAGCAGAAAGACAATTATATGATTCTCAATCACAAGTGAGTACATTTACTTTAAATATATCATTTCTATTCAATCTAAAATGGTGATTTATGAAGTCATGGAGGTTACATCATGGACTAAAAGTACTGTTAATAAACACAAATGCATCCAGCACAACACACATTTCAAACACTGCATACTGAGTGAAAAAAGGTCCAGATGCAATCTACAAACCAGTGGAAAATCTGCGGAATTATGCAGAATGAATTGGTAAAATGCTAAACAGAGTACTTCACTCTTTGTGGTAGATGACAGCACAATCAAATTCTAGCGTTATTGTGAACGATTCACCAGTGCACATTATTCCAAATAAATAATATTTTTGTCTTTGTAATCTTTAATCAAAATGTTATAACTTGCTTTTCCCTTAAAACAACGTTAAATGGATAGTTTACATTCTGTCATCATTCCCTCACCCTCATGTTGTTCCAAACATGTATGACTTGCTTTCTTCTGCAGAACATAAAAGATGATATTTTGTAAAATGCTGCTAGCCAAATACATCTCAAAATGTTTACTTTTATATCCCACAGAAGAAAGAAAGCCATGAGGGAATGCCATGAGCGGCGAGAAAGTTCGCCAAAAATAAAATTCTCTCTTCAACTATAAACTACAATGCTAACCAATAGCCCAAAAAATTATTTCAGCACTTTTTTATTTATTTTTTTTAACAATCTTGTATCTTACATTCTTGTATGAAACACCCTCTTTTTATAATTCAGTCACTTCCAGATGAATAAAATCAAGAGAATTCACATCGATTTTAATGAACAAAAATGCAGAGGCCATGTAGAACTTGTAAATGGCAGTGGCTCCAATTCTGTGTAAATTTTTTCTTTGTTTTCTTCGGAGTTCTGCGTACAGATTCCGCGTGGGTTTGCTAGGAATGAGCTGCACGTTTACAATAGCACAACTACAATGAGAATGAGGTCACCACAGCACAAACAAAAAGCATGTATGTGGCAGCTACATCTAAACCATTTATTTGGGCAATTCGGTACAAAGTGCACTGCATACAAATGACAAACACACTTGCGCCAAATGATGAATCATTTCTAAGACCAGTTGCATTTTTTTTATAACAATGTCCCCACTTGACTTGCACAAGTTGCCCAAGTGTTCACCGGTCAAACAGGATGCATCTATAGGCTGAATGGCAGGACTAGTTTGTCAGATTACCTGTTGTGCCATGTGCAGGGCATACTGTTGACATGCGAGCTGGGCCTCGAGCCGGGCTCGTTCTAGAATGTACTGTCTCTTCTTCTGGAACTCCCAGCACTCTCCAGGAGCTGCCTTCAATGATAATCACGGCTCTTAAGACCATCAAACTATGACACTAACCACAGCACACATCACGCTGATAAAAACAGCCCAGGAGTTTAACTGGATGTACTTATAACACACAAGTTGCACGGTTAACCAGAACTACTGCACAGCACGGCTAATTATGGTTAATTACAGTTTCAATAATAGGAAATATTTTCTTATCATCCAAATAATCACATCACAACACAGCAAAGACATCTACAGTACATACACAAACGACAACACAAAAAACTACCACAACAGACCACTGCAAAATAAAGGCACAACATACACCACAATTCAAAAGATTGGGGTCAGTAGGATATATTTTTAAAGAAATTTATACTTTTATTCAGCAGGGATGCATTTAACTGATCAAGCGTGACAGTAAAGACATTTATAATAAATAAATAAACTTTCTATTCATCAAAGAATCCTGAACAATTTGTATCATGATTTTTACAAAAGTATTAAGCAGCACTGATAATAATAATAAGAAATGTTTTTGAGCACCAAACTAGCATATTAGAGTGATTTCTGAAGAATCACGTGACACTGAAGACTAATGTAAAATTTTGTAAAATACCGTCACAAAAACAATAACATCTATTTTAAAATATATTAAAATAAAAACAGTGATTTTAAATTGTAATAATATTTCACAATATTACTGTTTTACTATATTTTTATCAACTAAATGCAGGCTTGGTGATTTTTAATGCTTCTTTTAAAAACATTACAAAATCTTATCAACCCCAAACTTTTGTAGTGCAAGTACTTCAAACCAAACTTTGTAATCAGAGAGGCTACTGTCTTTAATTTTGAGCAGTTTAGATGAAGGGAATGGATTTTTGCAGCTACTCTTAAATGAATGAAAAACTAGCACCTTTTGAAATAATAAACATTATGTAAAATATGACGTCACATAACTGACATCACATAAACAGTCTAAAAGGTGTGTGAAAGACAATCCCCCTGGGAAACTGCAAAACTGGTCTACCCTTCAACAATAGCCCACTGATCTCAGAGGAACTCTACAGAAACACCGCAGTCTACAGCAGCACTATAAAGAGGGAAATGAACAGGATGCTTAGAGGAACCAGTAAGATCCTCTTATACATGTGTCTGATGTTAACTTAGACACATGTACCAGTGGTTTACCTTAGGTGTCGCCTGACCCTCGTCACTCTCTTGGCCACTGCAGGAAAACAAAAACAAGAATGTGGTGTTGGTGAAAACTGTAACATGTAAAGCACCATTTGAATGCATTTCTACTACTACTATTTTGTATTTACTGTAAAACATTTAAACTGTGAAGTTATAACTTACTTGAGCGACTCATCTACTGTAACCATTTCCACAGGGTAGAGCTTAATACCAGAGAGATCAGTCGAGTTCATGTTAACCCTATATATAAACACAAACAAGTTAAACCAATTTAATTTAAATAGTACTTTTCACAACACACATTCTTTCAAAGCAGCTTTACAGAAAACCATAATGTAATGTATGTTAAGTAGTATAGTTGTATTTAGTAGATCTGGACAATGATATAGTTTACATTTTTGCAATGACACACACCATTAACACTGTTATCCTACCTGTTAGGATCCTGTAGCATCTCCACTGCTTCCTTTAACTGATTGATCATGTTAACCTTTGACCTGTTGGACCCAGTAACATAATATATATGAATATATAATTTAACTAGTGACCAAATTCAAAGAACACAAGAATTCAAAGAAAGACGGAAACACAGAGGTACACATGATAAATATCTGGATATAAACATACGTTTGTTCTGAAGTCCAGTTGTTGTCTTCCTCTATCCTGAGGGGCTCATCGAAATCCGCACCTCGACCCTTCAAACACACACATCAACTTCAGCTGTGAACTCTATCATGTGACAACAGGCTAAAGGCCTAATTGGCTAGAATTGAATGAAACAGATTCACCACCGCCTGTTTGAAAGGGTGACGCACACACAGATGGGAATACACACACACACTGCCTTACACACACAATGTCCCTCTAGACGTGGATTACTTCACAAGGGAACTGCTAATGCACAAATAAACACTGTCTGTGCCAATCCAATGATGCAATGAGACATTATCAGATAACCTAACAGTTACTGGAACATAAAGCGCTTTGCCAAGAGAGACAGATGAAAAATATGACAAGAAAAGAATGGAATGAAGGGAAATAGGATAGATAAAGGCAGCTGGGGCTCAAACTAGGACATTACAACTATAATGGGAAACAGCTAACATTAAATAAAAAGGAAAAACAGTACAAACAAACAACAGATCTAACCAGTTTCAAATTAGATATTCCCACAATATTCTGAAAAGCGGGATGATTTCTCATGAATCTTTCAAAGCAAAAAAAACAAACAAAACAAAACAAAAAAAACAGCAAAACAAAGCCCCTAATGAATATTTCACATGCCTCTTCCATTTAGAGCAGTGGTTTTCAATGAGGCCAAAAAAGGACTTAAATGATTTATAATAGAATTAAAATAACTAAACAAAAACAACTATGCTTCGTCTCCAAAGAACCAGGATTCCTACAGTCTTGGAGAAGGTAGCTTAATTTCATGTGATTTCTTGGAAGTCAAAATGATTGAAATATTAATAAAACTCCATGGGCATTTTTATACAATTTACAAATACACATTTTTCTAGTTATGCCAAGCTCTAGAATATTTTATTAGATAGAAATTGTAAGTTTTTTATTTTATTTTTTTAGTTATTTAATATTATTAATCCATATCCATTAAGTTACAAACAACTGGAAAAATCATTCCTGAATATTGTTGTGGATAATGGGGGACCCTGGTGCCAATCTGGAACTATTCCACATAATTGAAACAGAAAACAAGTTTAGTTTTAAAAACAACAACAACTTAATCTGGCTTCTGCACAGCACCATTTAATTGGCAAAAGGATAACAGTGTAATGAAAGAGAGAAGAAAGAGAGACTGGAAAATGTGCATGAAACTGATTTAAACTAGCCAGGGTGGAGTAAAACCTCCTGATCCTCACTGTGCTTAAATTCCAGCTTTCAATACAAACACACTTCTGACAGACCATGAAAAGATCAATCTTGAACACACTCACTTTGATATAGTTGACGAACGGTGAGCTGAGGGTAGAGTCTCGATAGCTTAGATGCTCCTTGAGAGATTCCGATGAACTTCTGTCTCCTACCGGACACACACACAAACACACACACATAAAAATTACTAATTACTAATTTTAACTATTATACTGACTAAAGTTTTTCACTGACACTAAATGTAAATCAAAACTGCTTTCAATTACCTACTAATGTAAGTGTAACTCAATTTTGGCTTAAAAAAAAACAAACAATACTGACATTATGCCATAATTGTTGAAGATAAGCATCGCTTTTCATTTATTCTCTTTCCTATTACTTGTTTCACTTCTCTTTCAGTTTTTATAACCATTTCTTACTTGTATGTTTGGCACAGTTATTTTTTTAGGATTACTGTTAAACTAATGTAGTTTGATTTGTATATGTTATCTATTTTAATTTTAGTTACAGTTGTAGTAATGTTTGTCATTTTATTAGTTTTTTTCTATTATGTCTGTACAAGTTATTTATTAAGTTTTAATTTTATTTAATTTGAGATATTTTAGTACTTCAACAAACTACATGGAAATGAAATAATATTGAATTTATAGATATGTGTGTGTGTGTGTGTATATATATATATATATATATGTCTGTACATACACGTAGTTGTTTTTGGTGTTTGGCTTAGTTTCATGTTAGAATCATTATCACACTTATACCTTTTGTTCTCTTAATATTTTGAATTGTTTGTAGCTTTATTTTGTTTTCATTTAAATGTTAAGTTTAGAAATTTTGTCATATGCATTGCTCATTTTTATTTAATTAATTTTTTAAATGTGTGTGTATATATACTATTTATAAAGTTTTAGCTTTTAGTTTTGGATTAGTTTTAGTTGTTTTAATACTACAATTGATTGTTTCTGTTGTCCTCATTTGTAAGTCGCTTTGGATAAAAGCGTCTGCTAAATTACTAAAAGTAAAGTAAAGTTAAAGTTAAACTTAATTTGAACCCTGGAACATTCTTCTAACTGAAAACAAACGAAGTACAATTACTGTAGTGTTCTTCTAGAATGAACTGCACACATGTACACATTCATTCACACATGCAGACACAGAGTGGACATGTCAACTAAATCTTATTGAAAGCTTCAAGACTAAAGGACCCTCCTATCAGATTAGCAGTCACACACACACTCTAAAGTACAGCACACACACGCAGACACACTTTTCCTTTCTTCCTGCAATGTTCTCGGTTTTCATCTCCTCCCTTAATTCTCCTTATGTGCAGACACTGACTTCCCCGCCAGTATCCACACTTCCTGTCCAGGACCTTCCCCTGGGCTTAACCTGGGTCTCATACACTCTCGGTATCTCTCTACTGTTGTGTCAGCCTAGTAAGAGGATGTTTTTCTCTACAGGCTTTTAATATCCTGTCCACACATGTGAGGGCATGTTTACGAGTGTGAGCAGCACCTGTCAGAGCGCTGATGTGTTCGCTGGAGTCGTCTTTGCTCAAGCCCTCCTCCTCTGTGATGTTGGTCATGGGCACATTCAAGCTGAGACTGTCTTCATCTGATGGCTGGAACACAAAAACACACCGTCTAAAACACCACCTAGACAAACACTAAAAAATACACTATACATTGTTTAAAAATGTATAGGTTATAAGACTAAATTATAAGACTAATTGTACTAGAATTGTGATGGTATATTTTTAATAAGGATTCAATATGGTATCAGTTTCAAACAGCATTGATTATACATGTACTAGAGTCCATTAGTATCTCTAATTGTATGAAGGAATTATAATTAAAAGCAGCAAAAACATAAACCGGCTCATATAATGCCACAATTAGGTAAAAGTTAGCAGAGTATTGAAAAAATTGTGGTGGGAATACTGGGAGAATTCCAAAAAGAAAAGTAAAATGTGACGATGAGATCATATGAAAATGTGAGTTGCAAGTGTGATTGTTGGATGTTCTGCAAGCATTCTCGTCTAAGTTGTCTTGAGCAATAAAGTCTAATTTTGGCATCTGGAACTTCCTGACTTGAGAGATTCTTTATGGAAAAAACGAGACGACGACATTGTCTACCAAATATTTCACTGAAAAAATAGCATAGTACACTCTATCACTAATATTTCACCCTTAAAATTTTTTTTTATAGTCTTAATTTGACATTTATTTTCATATACATATATGTATGAATGTATCATGTATCATTTACAGCTTAAAAGTATTGATTTGTATTTATATTTGAAATTTATATTGATGCATATTGATGTTGTATTATTATTATTCTATTTACTCTGTAAAGCACCATGAGAAGCAACCTTTAAGCTATATTTTATATTTTTTTATTATAAAATTAATATAAAAATTGTTTTATCATTATTACTACTATTGTCATCAGCATCACTGTGTCTTACCCAAGCATGTCACAATAAATTTCCAGCATCAAGTAATTTATTTGTTCACACAGAAATTGAAAATGCTCTGCAACACGGTGCAATAACAGCCAATCAGAGCTTAGTTAATGTTTAACATACAGTTATTCTGAGCGGGATTTTGGACCAATGTGAATTCACTATGGGCGGGGCTACCCAGCATCACTCTTAGCTATACTGTCCTGTCCCAATGTTAGGACAGTGTATTACAACTACAACTGATGTAACAGTAACACTCTATGCTACAGTACATGATAACTGTCAGATACCAGCTATCAGACCTTTGTCCCTAAAGCATATGATATCAATCCTGCTACTGTTTTATTACAGCCCAGCCATAAGCAAACTAACATAACATGTGTCTTTAAAGGGGTCATATGACGTTGCTAAAAAGAATATTATTTTGTGTATTTGGTGTAATGTAATGTGTTTATGCAGTTTAAGGTTAAAAAAAACACATTATTTTCCACATACTGTACATTATTGTTGCTCCTCTATGCCCCGCCTTTCTGAAACGTGTCGATTTTTACAAAGCTCATCGTTTTGAAAAGCGAGGCGTGCTCTGATTGGCCAGCTATCCAGTGCGTTGTGATTGGCCGAATACCTCAAGCGTGAGATGGAAATGTTTCGCCCCTTACCGTATTGTGATGCCGTGTCCCGGCGCGACGACACAAAAACAATAAAACTCATTACAAACGAGGCATTTGTTGCATCCAGTGGGGACATAATTACTGATTATAATGACTTGTATCGCGCCACGTAAACATTACCACGTCTGCATTTGTGATCGGAGAAATGACAAACAACAAGCACTACTCTACACAGCTCAAAACTCGCGTTTGAATCGTCAGTGGCAAATTCTTTAAGTATGAAAACATACTTACAGGCTGTGAGTCAGAAGCACCAGACTGTCCTTGCAAAGTTGGAATTGCCCCACTTTATAGAAACAGTCTTTGAGCACAGCTGGCAGGCTACTCCCAGTTTCAGGAAATAGTCCTCCGTAAAATGCGATGCACACACTCGAATATTTGGGTTGAACTGTTCTGGAACAGTGTTGTAAATACAACTTAACCACTGATTTCTAGTTGTGTACTCTTTTGGAAGCCCAAACAAAGTAGTTTCACTTTCACAACGAAACACAGCGTCTCCAGGACATGGCGCTGGTGGCAGCAACAATACTACAGCGAGAATAAGGAATAAAGAATCTTTCTTTGCACATACGTTTGGGCGGTGTTTTGCAAATCTTCCCACACTGTGACGTAGACATGTGGGGGCGTGTTTGAATAAGCCATTTTAGGGGGGCATGGTCGAGTCTTAACTTTTATAAAGAATATCTCTTTGGTTTTGAGACTTTAGTCTTTGCAACTTCAGGGATCTTATCTATGCATAAACAGCTTGTAACACTCCAAAGAGAAAGGAAAACTTGAAATCGCATCATATGACCACTTTAATAATGCTATCACTTTAAATTTGCAACACTGATGAAAACACTATATAGCAGATACATGAACTTAGACATGCAAATATCCAAATCACATAGACCAGATGGTGAGGCTTTTTCTACACACACACACACACACACACACACACACACACAGACTGACCTCTGTAGCAGAAAGGCGTTTGTCTCCGTTGTCACTGCCCACCCCAGAGTCACTGTCAAGTTTTTTGTGCTGATCAATGTCCTCAGTGCTGAGACAGAAGGAAGAGAGTGATTAGAAGTTAACAAGGGTCGCATAGGACAGAAAAGAGAGAGAGAAGCAGCCTCTGTCTCTCATATGAGAAAGAGAAAGAAATCTTCCAGTCTCTCTCTCTCCCTCAGAAGAGTGACCCCCTGCAGTCTATTAAAAGGATTCTCCTGAGATAAGGATGATAATGACAGGCAACACACATACACACACGACCTGGATTTTTTTGAGATTCCACACTGTAATCTACATTCAGATCTTTTCATACACCCATTTAGAGGTGCATGACTTGGTTTAAAAAATTATATATCGATTATTTTGACAAATATTCATATTATATAAAGATTTAATATAGCATATGGCTGCTGCTTAAATATCAAGACTAAAAGAATAAAAGGACATTGGTTTTGACTTTGGATTCAAATCTCTTTTTAGTCTACTTCTTGCTTTGAGGAAAACAGTGCACTTTAACTTTTGAATTTATAATAACTATAAACTATTATATAAATACATTTATATATACATATACACACACACCTTTTTTTAATTTAAAATCACCATATCACAATTTAATTAATTCAAACACAATTTAATTCAGTCTACTTGATACTACTTTATAATCATGAAAGACTGACCTCCCATTCGTGGGTCGTGTCAAGCTGAGGCGGTCTGTGACAGGAAGGTACAGGGCATCGGCCATCTTGTCACTACGACATGCCTCCATGGTGAGGTATTTAAATATATGAATCTTGCCCTTCATGCATATCTGAAAGCAGCAAAAATAATGTCAGAAGCAGTTGTGAGAGAATTGAAGAATACATTGTGTGAGTGTATGTGTGTGTGTGTGTGTGTGTTACCTGTGCAGGAGGACTCTGAAGTGGATTGTTCTCCAGCTGTAGTGATTGAAGCTGGGTCATTTTTCGATAACAGACGGGAATAGTAGAAACCTTATTACAGGAGAAATCAAACTTGACCAGGGGTAAATCTGCCAAATCTAAAACACACATACAGAGAATTATTAAGCCAATGAGAATTAAGTGAATACATTTTGCAACAAGGGGGCAGAGAGGGCTGCCAAAATATAAAAAAACAACAGTAAAACACACACAACACACACACACACACAAGAGGAGACATTCAGCATTTGGAAACTCAATACTAAAATGTTTACATCAGTCTATATCATCTTTAATCAAGAAAAAAACATATCAGCTACATAAAAATAGATTTCTTATTTCAAAAAGGGTACTTGTTGGATTTCGACAGTCATTTATAAATGTTATTTACTGGTCCTGGTAACTAAAAGACAGCAATGAATCAAAGTTAAAAATCTAAATTATCAGCAGATCTCTCAGGCAATCTATATTAATACTTCAGCTCCATGAGGTCATTTTGGCACAGTGTGCATGGAGAGACCATTACAAATCCTATTTTTCATAACCTGCCAGCATAATTTAGCTGAATAATTAGTTGAGCTGCAAAATCTCAGCTACAGCCTTTTTTTTTTTTTTTGCCAAGGTAAGCTGTTGATATAACTCCAGCCACATGTTTCAGACAATGCTTGGCTCACAAACTCATTTCAGCAGTAACAACACTAAACGTTTTCTCACTGTTATTTAGGAACACACCCACACTTTATGTTCTTGGCAGTTGAACAACTTACCAGTGTTGTGTTAATGTTAGTTTATAAGTTTATATAAGTACAACATGAGGCTGAGGGTTTTATTTGGCTTTGTTACAATATGTAGTGGATGTTGTTCCAAAATTATTGCTCAGTGAATGACACGGATGAAGGAAAGATGTAATGGCCAGACTGAGCAACAGAGTTCAATACTACTTTTAGCAAAATAATTAGATAGTTTAAACAAAAAAAATGTGTCAACTTCATGTCATTCCTAACATGTACAACTTTCTTTCATCTTCCAAACACAAATGAAGATATTTTTATTGAAACATGAGGTTTATTTGTCCCCACTAAAACTTTCACGCATTAAAAAGTACAAGTGTTCATTTGAATTTTGAAGATGAATGAAAATCTTATGGATTTAAAATGACATGAGGGAGAGTAAATGATGACAGACTTTTAATTTTGGGTGAACTTTCCTCGCTTTCAATTCATGACGCAGAGAGGGCCTGACTAAGGAGGTTGGTTGGTGGAGCAGAGGTCAAACAAGGGCTAGATTTCCTGTAGCTGTGGAGCTACCGGAGGAAGTTTTTATTGGTAATGTGATGAGTAGTTATCACGGTGAACTTGTCAGAGAAGCTGAAATCATTTCAGCAGAGATAAGAAGGGTGTAGCGGTGTGTGAGGGATACAAACACACACACACACACACACACACACACACACTCACCCTCTGGAAGGACACAGAGAAGGTTTCGGTGCACGTTGAGTTCCCTTAGAGCTTTGAGTTGGCCAGTGTGGCGTGGAAGAGCTGTGATTTCATTACAGCTTACATCCTGATGGGAAAAAGACAGAGGAGGAGTTTAGAGTCATATGTTTACCTTATTCTCAAACACAAGCTTCTGCACAAACCTTTCATTACACTCACAAAACCTGGTCTGTGTATGTTCTCTTTTATGGTTACAAAAAGAAGCAGGAGAAAAAAGACAGCGAGATAAACTACCAGAGAAAAACTGGAAAGAGAGAAAAGCAGTACATTCAATATAAGAAGATATGAGCCAAGCTGAGGAAGGGTGAGTCAACATGGTAATACAGGTGCATCTCAATAAATTAGAATGTCGTGGAAAAGTTAATTTATTTCAGTAATTCAACTCAAATTGTGAAACTCGTGTATTAAATAAATTCAATGCACACAGACTGAAGTAGTTTAAACTGAAATAAATGAACTTTTCCACGACATTCTAATTTATTGAGATGCACCTGTATATTCATAAAACACAGAGTATCACAAACATCTCATTCATATGCAGACATCAGAGGTACAGCACACATGCTCACACTTACCAGCTCCATGAGATTGGTGAGCTGGCCAATGCTTTCTGGAAGTGCGTTGAGTCTGTTATTGCTGGCGTTGAGCACTCGCAGAGGAAGACCACACACACATGCTGGCAGCACTGACAGCTGGTTCCGGCTACAGCACCGCAACGTTCAAACAAGACATGTTACAGCATCCTTCTTAATGCTACTCCTCAAGCAGAAGCATGCATTTGGAAAACTTCATTCTGATTGGTCAATCACAGCATTTATTAGAAAACAGACACATAAATACAAAGAATTTGGTTAAATGAGTTGGTGAACATTTTACTGTACATACAGAGAACTTATCAATAATGATTATAATAATAATCATATAATAATCATTAATTATCATATGAAATGATATATGACATCTGATAAGACAAAAATAATGACAAATTTGATTTATTTGTAAAAATCTGGAAGCCCGTATTACATTACTTAATGTAATATTTTTGTTGTTTTTTATTTTCTTTCTTTCTTTCTTTCTTTCTTTCTTTCTCTTTCTTTCTTTCTTTCTTTCTTTCTTAATGCACTTTTGATTTGTCTTCAATCTTTTATGATGATTACCTTTATGAGGGCATTTCTTACATTATTTTGTTTTCTGTACATTATTTTATTTCTGTACTTTTAAATTCAATGTACTGTTGTACATTATACAATTGTTCAACTGTCTGTGTGTGTGTGTGTGTGTGCTGAACTAGAGGAAAAACATATAAATCTGTGTGCAAGTCAGTCTCTTTTCGCTTTCTTATGACAATTTCATATTCTGATGATCTTTCATCCATTTTTCATGATCTCACTTGGTTTTTCTGCTTGATTTTCCATCTCCAGTTTGTGTTCACTCTTCTCAACTGTTAAGAGCTTAGTGCTTCATTAACTTCTTACAAAACAAATTCCATCGCTAATTAACTCAGTGTGAATATCAGGCCTTCTGCAGGAGACATTTGGCTGGAGAGAGAAAACCCAAACAGATGGAGAGTCTGTGTGTGTGTGTGTGTGTGTGTGTGTGTGTGGGGATGTATTTACATTTAACAGAAGCAGTAAGGACAACCAGAGGGAAAAAACATGTTTATTTAGTTCACTTTAATTTTGCATGTTTTATGTTGTGCACTTTGATTTTTCTTGGACTGTATATGCATCTAAAAGCTAATTATGTAACAATACCATTCAGTTATTTTAATTACCATAAATATTAAACCACACATCTTTAGAAGCAACCTAAAGACCACATTATTGGGTCTGGTGGACCCTAGTTATATGGGGCTCCTTTGAGATTGACTAATCAACTCATTCAAACCACCCACCAACTAGATGATTTTAAAAATAGGCAGTCTCTTTCACACAGTCTTATTCAAAACACATATGCAAATAAAATATTTTAATACCACATTAGGTTAGGTCTGCTGATGCACAAACATGCAATCCTATACGTTGTTTGGAAAAGAATACTAGCATAATAATTCCAGTACCTTTCAAAAGTTTAGGGGACAGTAACATTTTTTAAATGTGCTCATCAAATCTGCATTTATTTGATTAAAAATACAATAAAATATTCCGAATATTATTACACTTTAAAATATAATTATTCCTGTGATGGCAAAGCCTCATTTTCAGCAGCCATTACTCCAGTCTTAAAAGTCACATGATCCTTCGAAAATCATTCTAATATGCTGATTTGTTGCTCACGAAACATTTATTATTATCAATGTTTAAAACAGCTGTGCTGCTTGATATTTTACAGGATTATTTGATGAATAGAAAGATCAAGAGAATGGCATTTATTTGGAATACATATCTTTATACATGTAATTTAGCACTTTTGATTATTTTAATGCATCTTTATTAATATCTTTAAAAACATTGACTACATTTTGTAACTGTAGTATAACACATAACTTGCAATATATATTCCCATTGTCTATCCTGTTTTCAAATACAGTATGTGAAACAATAGACAATATGCACTAATGAATTGAATTTCAAACAGTCATATGTGAAATTCTTGACACAACCTATATGTTTAATTAATTCATTTTATATTGATTTTTGTTGGATGTTTAATTGGGTAAGTGGCGTTTTATTTTTCACCTTCAGCATTTTCTGCATTTTTAATCCAATTTATGAAAAATGTCTTCATTTTTGTCAGTATACTAAAAGATTGTAAACATTGCAGAGGTTTAATCACAGTTCATTTATCAAACTGGAAACAGAAGGTCACATTTATCATACTGCACTGTAGCACACAGTGTGCTCTGGTTGTAAACTGCATAATATGGCAAATGTAGTAAAGAATCACTTGGGTAATACATACAGAAAATTGACAGTATACATACTGCTCACTGCAGAAATATTAGTAGTATGCTAGTAGCAGAATGCTATTCTAAGCATACTAACACATTCTGACGGCTTCCCACAATATTATGTTAATGTATTATGAGCCTAGAGACACAACACAATGCAATTCATCTCTCTGTGAATGTGTGTGTATGTGTGATGCTCACCTGATGTTTAAGCAGGTCAGGGACTGAAGGCTAATGATGGTATCAGGAATGCTTTTGATGCAGTTGTGATAAAGGTTCAGCGTTTCCAAAGAGACCAGATGACACACCTCTGACGGGATGTCAATCAAGCGATTCTTCGACAGATCTGAGAGAGAAAGAGTTATGTTAAAGCTAACACTTTAAAAAATTGGTTAGAGCATTGATTACACAACTAGCATGACTTTACATTACACTCAATGCTACATTTGTTGTTGTAATACCCTAACTAAACACAAGGAGGTGCTTTCACAACTACAGATATCAATGAAGAGAACATTAGCAAAAACATCTGTGAGTGTGTGAAGGAGGGGATCCCAAGGTTAAGTTCCCTTCCTGAACACACACACACACACACACCTCATTTCAAAAGCCATAATTGGTAGTGCCTGAGCACAGTTAGTATTTCATGTGCCTAAACGTGATGTCATTGTTTAAATGATGACATTTAACAAATGTGTGTGAGGGTTTAACCACCAGACCGCTTCATCAAAGTGACCGGTGTTTTGCTAATGTTTCAGGCCATGTTTTTATATCAAATTCATAGTAATACTAAAGAAACTGTGCAGCAGTTGACTTTATTGTGAGAGTATGTGACTAAACTTACTACTCTCTCCCTGTATACATTATGTATGATACAACAAATGACAACCGTACCACCGACCTATACCATCTTGTCACTACGCATTAGTGTTTCCATGGAAACCATGCACACAGCCCTATGAGAGACTGCATGAGTGCTAATAGCAAAAGACAGTCCAAAAGACACACACACATAGTAGTTTTCATGCATTAAACAAGCCTGTCAAGAATGAGGCACTCATAATACACTACAGTATACATAGTCAAAACACACCCAATTTCCTGAGACAGGACCTAGATAAATAGTCCTACAAAATATTAACCCTAATAAGCAGTTCAGAGGTTAAAAAAACATGATACACAAACCATAACTCACTAAGTAAAAGTAAAAATAAAAACTGGAGATGCTCTAAATTTCATCCATACCAGGGATGCACTGATGATGAAATTCTGCCGATAGTGATAAGCTGATAATTGACTTATTTAAAGCACAACAAAAAATTATTAAAATGTGATAATTTGATAAAAATGATTTAAAATGTACTTTGGATAAATAAAATTTGAAAAATAAAATGTTGCATTATTATAATGTGCACTTTCATAAACTGTATAAGTGTGTTAAAACAGTCATAAACGTGTACTCTCTTCAAGTACACTTAAATTGCCTTTTATTTCATTAATATTCTGTTTTTTAGCTTTTACTTTTAAGATAGCATGCTTCTTTACACAAAGGCCTAACTAGTCTACACAACAACAAAAAAAGTGTATTTATAACATTATACTGTAAAGCAAGAAAGATTAATAAATATTTATTTTTGATACAATTAAATACCTAATATCCAAAAATGCTTTCAAATATATTTCAAAAATATATTTCAAAATATTTCAAAAATGAAAAAAAAAAATGCTGGTGTCGATTAATATGATGCAGTCACAGATATATCATGTATGTCTAATCTATACCCTAATATAGGAAAATGTAGAGTAGACAAAACAGGACAGGACGTGTGGATACTGACAAAAAATATTTGGCCAACCAAACATGGCCAAAGTGGTACCATTTTCATTTCAAGTGCTGAAAACAGTAAAAGCTCTTCACCTCAAAACCAGAGTGAAATGGCAGATAACCTACATGTATCTTCAGTGTGTGAACAGCTCACATGATGGAGGCAATCATTACGGGCAAAGGATAACCACCAGTGCTTATTACTATTAAACAGAGCATAAGTTTACCATAAGGAAAATATGTTTGGACAACTTATTAAGCTATGTGTGCCATCACAAAGCCCTGTTGTCTCACCCCAGTCTCAGCTTTATGGGGAAAGATCAAAACAGAGAGGGATGAATAATCATTTAATGACTCTAGGCCTGTAGGTCAAATCTACAGCTTGTGCAGATAAGCCTATAAGACCAACAAAACAACAAAATGAGGTTTGTAAAAGCTCTACTGAGCAACATTATATTAAACACACATACTGTAGGCAAGAGTGTCCCACCGATATGGACAGTCAGGTACAGCCAAGAAAGAGAGAGACAGCAGATAAAACACAGACCCGGAAACACAAGAAAACATGCTTGCATGATGTGCTGCAGGAGTACAACAGAGTAGAACAACAGTCAGAACCTTTTCACAGACGCCTGATGATCTTAGTCATACAGACATCGCTCTAAATGTCTCTCGTCTGCGATCTGTCTCTGTCTGAACGGTCTCTCCGTCTTGCTGAGCTGTAACAGAGGTCTGTGTTGAGGCAGTTTGTTCTGTTCAGAGCACACAATGGGCATCGAGATGGCACAGATGGCATGGATTATCAGACTAACCCCTGACGAAAAGCACACACACAGTTCTACGAAAACACCTCTTTCTCTAAGAGAGAGAGAGTGTGTGTGTGTGTGTGTGTGTGTGTGTGTGTGTGTACATACTGGAGGTTTAAAGATAAAATGATAGTAGACACAGGAGATAGAGAACAGGAGGGAAGGACAGAAGATAATGAGGCTGAATGTGAGCTCTATCAACACATGGGCTGTCAAGGGAGTGCTGTGATGCAAGAGGATTCTGGGAAATGTAGGTCTGTAATGGTAGCCTGTACTGCAACAACACTGAACTATGATAACCAATAAGTGTTAGTAGAGGATTCATTTAAAATATAAACTAAAACTTTCAAGGTTTAGCAAAAAGGATTGTCCAGTTAAAATTTTTAATTATCGTCAAAAATCTTGTGTAACCCCTAGTGAAAAATAAATATACTTCATTGTATTTAAAATATATTTATTTCATGATAAGTATACTGAAAATAGCTTGACGTCTATACTAACTGAAAATACATTCTAAATGTAGTTATTTCATGCTTTCATCAAGCACAAACTTAGTGCACTACAAATTCATTTGTAAAATACTATACTTTTTACAAAAGCATTTGGGGAAGGATGAAATATATATATTCATCTTTAAGAAAGTACACTGGCTAGGTTCTTAATTGCATCTACAACATGTTTGAAACTTAAAAGTGATTTCACACATACATACCCATATAAACTAACTGGACAGAACCTTTGAAAGAGGACGCCACTTCATAACCCCAATGCCATGCTCACTCAGCCCAACAACTAATGTCGATAAGAGATGAATGAAGCAACTCATCTTATGATCCTGTAGCTGTATGAAGGCCATAAAATGTATGTCTGTGGGGATTGCTTATATTGTATGTTGGCATATCATTTAAGTAAACAAGGCCGCTGTATGAGTTCTCGCCTAAGACTATGGCACAAGAGACAATATCACATTCTGTGTATTGATATTTGTTTGTTCCTTCACCCCTTAAAAGTGTCTTAAGTATTGTAATAATGTGATTTTAACATCGGCCTAAATATAGGCTACAGTATGTTCAGTGAAGGGGGCTTGATAAGTCAGTCTCTCCTCACCTAACTTTCACGACCTGTGATATTCACCAACAATCTGTACTTTTGCTAAACATCTGAACTCAGTAGAATGCACACTATTGGGAATCTGTGTTGCAGATTTGGCACATTTTTCAGAAGAAACCTTTAGAGTCTAGAAACTCATTGCAGCTAAAAACACAAGTTTCACCATATCTTTCAAATCTGAGAATGATGAAATCGAAGATGCTGTTTTTTTTTGTTTGTTTGTTTGGTTTTTTTTAAGATGAGACTTTCTTTTTGGCCAAAGAAAATGTGAGGTATGAATTGAAACATCCAGTATATTTGTGCTAACAGGTGCTGTAAGGGCAGAGTTTCCAAACACAACTTTTGCCTACAGCGCAAATGTAACAATGGGGGATTTGCAAATAAAACTATTTAATTTGTTAAATACTGAAATAATACTTCAGTAATTTATTTTAGTTGAATCCTCTGTTGACCTGTTATGATTAAATGTACAATACAATACACTGTATTTGAGTTCTATTTGTTGAGTATAAAATGGTATAGATAAAAAGAAATGTTTTGAGCTGCAAAAAATTATAATAATAATTCATAATGATGCAGTACTTTGTATAGTTATGAACTTTACCTTTTCAATAATTTAACCACACTTGAAATAGTGCTTTTCACAATTTTGCATCGTTGCAAAGCAGCTTTACATACATATGTGACCCTGGACCAAAAAAACAGTCTTAAGTAGCTCAGGTATATTTACAATAGCCAAAAATAAATTGTATGGATCAAAATTATCGATTTTTCTTTTATGCCAAAAATCATTAGGATAAAGTAAAGATCATGTTCCATGATATTTTGTAAATTTCCTACCGTGAATATATATATATATATATATATATATATATATATATATATATATATATATATATATATATATATATATATATATTAAAAACTTCATTTTGATTAGTAATATGGATTGCTAAGAACTTAATTTGGTCAACTTTAAGGGCGATTTTATTTTCACTAGGGACGTTGTTGTGAATTGTGCTGATTTAAACACATGACCAAAGCAAATTCTACAGTGGATATAAAAAGTCTACACACCCCTGTTAAAATGCCAGGTTTCTGTGATGTAAAAAAAAAAATGAGACCAAGACAAATCATTTCAAAACTTTTTCAACCTTTAAATGTAAACTATAACTCGTACAACTAAATTAAAAAACAAACTGAAATCTTTCAGGAAAGGTGGAGTAAAAATAAAAAACTAAAATAATGTGATTGCACAAGTGTGCACATAGCTAAGGATGAGGCTGTGTTCAGAATTTAGCGATCACATTCAAACTCATGTTAAATAGGAGTCAGTACACACCTGCCATTATTTAAAGTGCCTCTGATTAAACCCAAATAAAGTTTAGCTGTTCTAGTAGGCTTTTCCTGCCATTTTCTGAGTCGCATCTTACAGCAAAAGCCATGGTCCGCAAAGAGCTTCCAAAGCATCAGAGGGATCTCATTGTTAAAAGGTATCAGTCAGGAGAAGGGTACAAAAGATTTTCCAAGGCATTAGATATACCATGGAACACAGTGAAGACAGTCATCATCAAGTGGAGAAAATATGGCGCAACAGTGATATTACCAAGCACTGGATGACACTGGATTTATCTTGGTGTCATTTTTTTACATCACAGAAACCTGGCATTTTAACAGGGGTGTGTAGACTTTTTATATCCACTGTATATCTATTAGCCTGATTTTACATTAATGATTTTGTTAATAATTTTCAACCTGATTCTAACTGATACACTCAAGACTATCACGACTTCAACAACCTCATCTACGTTAGCTATAATTTTCAATATATAAATTTCAACATTATATATACAGTCATGGCCAAAAATATCGGCACCCTTGGTAAATATTAACAAAGAAGGCTGTGAAAATTAATCTGCATTGTTAATCCTTTTGATCTTTTATTTAAAAAATTCACAAAAATCTAACCTTTCATTGGATAATAAGAATTTAAAATGGGGGGAAATATCATTATGAAATAAATGTTTTTCTCTTATACACGTTGGACACAATTATTGGCACCCCTAGAAATTCTTATGAGTAAAATATCTCTGAAGTATATTCCCATTCATATTCACAATTTTGAGCACTCCAGGGTGATTATGAACATGAAATTATCCAGCCATGGCTTCCTGTTTCACAGAAATATAAAAAGGAGGGAAAACAAAGCCCAAATTCCCTTAATCATCCATCACAATGAGAAAAACCAAAGAATATATTTCTGATGTGCAGCAAAAGATAATTGAGCTTCACAAATTAGTGAAGTGGCTTTAAGAAAAGAGCTAGAGCAGTGAAAATTCCCCATTTCCACCATCAGGGCAATAATTAAGAATTTCCGATCAACAGAAAATGTTACGAAACTGCCTGGAAGAGGACGTGTGTCTATATCGTCCTAATGCACGGTGAGAAGGAGAGTTTGAGTGGCTAAAGACTCTCCAAGGACCACAGAATTGCAGAAAATAGTTGAGTCCCGGGGTCAGAAAACCTTTAAAAAAAATTGTCAAACAGCACCTACATCACCACATGTTGTTTGGGAGAGTTTCAAGAAAAATTCTCCTCGCTCATCCAAAAACAAACTCCAGCATATTCAGTTATCAGACACGACTGGAACTTCAAATGGGACTGGCTTCTATGGTCAGATGAAACTAAAAAATGAGCTTTTTAGCAGCAAACACTCAAGATGGGTTTGGTGAACACAGGGATAAAAAGTACCCCATGTGTACAATGAAATATGCTGCTGTATTTTTGATGTTGTGGGCCGATATTTCTGCTGGAGGTCCTGGACATCTTGTTTAGACACATGGCATCATGGATTCTATCAAATACCAACAGATAAAAAATCAATAAGTGACTGACTCTGTTAGAAATCTTATAATAGCCACGTTTGGATCTTACAACCGTACAATAATCCAAACACAATCCTCAAAAACAACACAAAAATGGGTCACTGAGCACAAAACCAAGCTTCTGCTATGGCCATTCCAGGCCTCTGACCTGAACCCTATTGAAAATGAGTGAGGTGAACTGAAGAGAAAAAGCACCAACATGGAGCTGGGAATCTGAAGGATCTGGAGTGATTCTGGATGAAGGAATGGTCTCTGATCTCTTGTTAGGTGTTCTCTAACCTCATTAGGCATTATAGGAGAAAATTTATAGCTGTTAAACTGGCAAATGGAGGTTTCAAAAAGTACTGAATAAAAGGGTGCCGTTAATTGTGGCCAGTGTGTATTAGAGAAAAACATTTATTTCATAATATTTTCCCCCATTTTAAATTCTTACTATCCAATCAAAGGTTAGATTTTTGTGATTTTTTTAAATAAAAGATCAAAAGGATTAACAATGCAGATTAATTTTCACAGCCTTCTTTTGATCATATTTACCAAGGGTGCTGATATTTTTGGCCATGACTGTATGTATGTATGTATATATATATATATATATATATATATATATATATATATATATATATGTGTGTGTGTGTGTGTGTGTGTGTATATAAATGCACAGCATAAAAAATCCTGTGAAATTTGCACTATATATATACAGAACATAAATAAATAAAGGTGCAAGGGTTGCAAGAAATTTACCACAAAAATATATCAACAATGTTTCAGGTAATGAAGGATGTCATACTGGTGCCTGTATGTTTTACAACTTTTATAGCCATGTTTCATTAATGATATAAAGCTAATTTACAAATCTACTTTAACTACCAAAATCACTAAAAGAATGCAATAAACATTATTTTAACTACCAAAAGGCGAAGTCGTGGCCTAATGGTTAGAGAGTTGGGCTAGTAACCTGAAGGTTGCCGGTTCGATTCTCACACCGGCAGGAATTGAAGGTGGGGATTGTGAATGAACAGCACTCTCTCTGCCTTCGATACCATGACTGAGGTGCCCTTGAGCAAGGCATCGAACCCCCAGTTGCTCCCCGGGCGCTGGAGCAATAGCTGCCCACTGCTCCGGGTGTGTGTTCACGGTGTGTGTGTGTGCGTGTGTTCACTATTCACTGCTGTGTGTGTGCACTTGGATGGGTTAAATGCAGAGCACCAATTTCGAGTATGGGTCACCATACTTGACAATACGTCACGACTTTCACTTTCACTTATTTAAGTAACAGAAAATGCAACACAAAACACCCTTTTTTACTATATAAAACAATTTTATCACCATATACTGTATGGTAATTTAAAGTTAGCAAATTACCAGATTTTCACTGTAACATTTTTTACAGTATTTTTCTGTAAAAATTAAAACTTTTTACAGTGATATACATACATATTCATAGTTGAATTCTACACTACAGAATTCTGCAATGGATAAGATTTTAAACAAGTAGAAATACTGCAATATAGGCCTAAACAACAAAGCAAATAACAGCAAAATCTGATAAGCAGACACAGATATACAGTACGTCTAACAGGGTGAGTGAAGTTTTCATTAAGCTAATTAGACCTCACATAACTTTATTTGAGCTCTAATTGCTCATTCTTTCACTCAAACACTCTTGTCCTGTCCTCAAAGTGTCTCTGAAGTGGGAAAAGGGCATAGACACGCAGTCTGTCATTATGTTGCTCTGGGTGTGGCCTCATCCTGCGGCTTACAGCTGGAATAATCAGCTGAGTGTGTGTGTGTATGTATATGTGTATGCGTGTGTATATGTGTGTGTGTGTGTGTGTGTGTGTGTGTGTATGTATATGTGTATGCGTGTGTATGTGTGTGTGTGTGTGTGCACTTATTTACAGTATATAATCAAACAGATGGTTCCGACTTAGATTTATACCAAGTGTGCACAACAGTTAAAAGCACATACAAAGTGTAGTGCTGCATTTGTGCTTGTGCGTTTCTGCCACTCAGCATTCCTCTGTGTGCCCACTCTCAGCGTGACGTTGAGTGTGTAAGTGTGCTCTCTGAGTTCTGTTGAATAAGCAAACTGTTCCTCTCTGACAGACAGCGGCATCCCGATTCGCACTGCATGAGTGGAGTGTGTTTGTCTAGTACCAAATCTCATTTTTCTAACTTTACAGCTCTTTAGTGAAGTCTGATGTAATAAGAATATATGAGGAAAGAAATGCTCAATGCTCAAATCTGAGCTTTGAACAAGCAGGCAATCCAGACAGCACTGCTTTCTGTCATACATTGTGATCATCACGGATTTGTAGAGAATATCTCTGTGAATTTGAATTCATTAAATACCAAAAATAATAAATAAAACAGCTTAATCTAATAAAATATTGACAATTTCAACAAATATTTATGAGCCCTATGTATTTTTACGTTTATTAGGGATTCATGGTGATTACAGAAAGTTTAACAAAACAAAAATTTGGCTGATTTCATTTGTTTTACAACAAATTTTGTCAAATGCTGTGCATCTGACAGGCTAATTGATATTAAAGTACCTTTCGAGGAAAGTCTGTTCACTCGGCGGCCATATTTGCGATACCTCCGGGCAGCTCATTCAAGACCAAGTCCTCTCTAAATGAAAGGGGGGATCCTAAAATCTCAAAAACGGCTTGCTGAACTCACAATTAAATTACGTATTTCAAATCAGCAACAAAATCTGAAATGAACTGCCCCTTGAATGTTGTTTCTTATGCTCAAGTAGTAAAAAGTTTTTTTTCAGGCTAGACCAGCCAATAACGTGCTTATGACTGCGCATGCGCATTGGCTTTCAATGATCGGCTCTTTCATTTAGAAGGCGGGACTATTCCGTCATATTGCGCATTGCAGTTTCTCCCATTCATAAGTATAGGAGTGAATCGTCTTTGTATTTCTATAGTCTTTGATGATATCTTAGCATCATGCTAACATAACATTTTATTAGAATCAGTTGTGAATGGAGTCTCATGACAGAGTGCTTCTAGTGTGCCACATTTGCTCTGACAATAATTTAACTTGTTTATGATTCTTTAAGATGCATTAAGACATTTTACATTTCTGTTTGATTTCTGTCATATTTCTGGAATTTAAAAATTGGAATTTTGGAATTTAAAAATTAAACTTCCATAGCTCATACTTAATTTTCATGATCAATGCATCACTGCAGTCAACACCCTGAGCAGCACGGTCTGATTTATTCTACCATAAGACTTGTGACCTGATTAGCAAGCTCAGTCCATCTGTCCCCACCAAACATACATACACACATGTATGTATATATCTTCCAGCTATAATATAAGCAAATGTATAGCAAGGCCATAAACATATTCAAAGATTAACTCAAAGATCCAGAGAATGATCCATTGATGAAATATATACTACAAGCATATCACCATCAATAGTACACACACACACACACACACACACACACTTTGACCCTCTTTTTGGAGCTCTGATAAAGTGAGTGTCTCAGAGTGTATGTAGGGCAGATGAATCTGGGTAATATCACAGTTTCAAGGACAAACAGCTGGTGTCTGTACATACTACCTTATATTAAAGTGGATCACTGATCAGAGCAGGTCACCATTTACCAGGAAAATACAATGTGGATCTTATAAGAGATATGTACTTACACACCTGAACCAGGGTATCTGCAGGGTTTTTACAATCAAATTTAAGGATTTTAAGACCTTCTTTAAGGTCTGCACAAATAACATTAATACCAAAAAGGTGAGGAAGAGCAATGTCTTTGGTACAGTAACATCCTAAACAGTAAAATGACTGTAAAGACCAGAATTTAAGCAACTTTACAGTTCAAATACAGGTTTTGACAAAAAAAAGTAAAAATGTATAGAATAAGCCTCACATTCTAGCCTTTAAATCATTAGAATGGATAAATGTATCTGAAAGGTGATATAAACACCATAAGGTAAATAATGTCATAATTCATCAATAGTAGATAATTAGCAATCGACAATCGCTTGCCATTTATCTGTGAACTGCTCGAAAACAATGAGACTTTAGCACGCACAGCAGCATCATGTATATAGTTTCAAACATGCAGCGCTCACATTAATGCATTTAAATCATAGCCTTTTAAAGTTTAATATTCAATCACATTATTATGCCATATGTTCCTGTTTTTTGTCCCCCAATTTAAGATGTCTTGAAATCATTAATATGACTTTTATAATGCAATTTAAGATATTTAGATTTTATGGCCTTAAATTTGATAAAACTGAATTTAAGACTTTTTGAGACTTTAAGGACCCACAGGGACCCTATGCTCAAAAGTTTAGCAGCTATGTATTAAATTGATCAAAAGTGACAGTTAAGACATTCATAATATTACAAACAATCTATTTCAAATAAATGCTGTTCTTTTGAACTTTCTATTCATCAAAGAATCCTGAAAATAATGTATCACATTACTACAGCAGCACAACAGTTTTCAATATTGATAATAATCTCTTTATATTAACAACAAGAATTTCTGAAGGATCATGTGACCCTGAAGACTGGTGCAATGGCTGCTGAAAACTCACCTTTGTCATCACATAAAATACATTTAAACATATATTAAAATAGAAACAGTTATTTTAATTTATAGTAATATTTCACAGTATTACAGTTTGTAATGTATTTTTTATCAAATAAATGCAGTCTAAAAATCTTCCCGACTTTTGAACAGTAGTGAAGTTCTAGATGGTAGGAAGCTGTTAACTGGCCCAGTTAAAGAGAGCAATGTATTACATTAAAATACATATTTTGATATATCTTATGGAGTTGAGTCTACAATATTGATTTGAAACAAAAGACCAGGGTGTGATAATGAACCACGCTGACTGATGATGGTGTTGGTTTTCTCTCTGACCTTGGTCAGATGCCACTGATTTAATTTGTGTATCTTTAACTGTATACCAGCATAACACACAGGTTTGTTCTGTAAGACAGAGGCAGGATGTTGTCTCCTCCCTGGCTCATTGTATGATAACATGTGCAGAAAAGGCCATTTCCTCCTGGAGAAACATGGGAAACACACACACATTTACACACCCCTTCCCAAACATATGAAAACCTGTTCGGGTACTGCCTGCCCAGAAATCTCACAATACTTTATTTGGTCATTTAATTGATCCTAATATTCTTTTAACATGCTTTGTAACTAAGCAAGAGTCTAAGAGAGTTACATTTGTGACAATTACTCAAGCAGGTTGACAAAGATACACACAAAGTGGCATTACATGACTTGACCTGCACTTCAGTCACTTCCGACTAGGCCTGTCGCAATAATCAATATATCGACTTATCTCACAATATATGTACATGACCTCAATATATTTTGTTGACGCAATATATCACCCATTATATTTACTTAAAAATTAATGTCACAATGTTTTTTGCATTCCACTTGTGCCTGTGTCTTTTGCAGCTTCTCGTACATAACGTGGTGTAGTCATGAGGTGCTTGTTCACATTTAAAAAAAAGCTTCTACAAAAAAATGATATGGCCTTGTTTAGAGATCTGTGCCTTTGTGTATGTGGACATCTGACTGCTAAGTAGTGATTGTGTTTTTCAGAAATAGTGTGCACCCTTAATTTACAGAGAAAAGAAGGTCAGGGGAAAATCTATAGATGGAAAAATCTCCATACAAGTTCTTTGTGCATTTTTCTTTTTTTTTTTTTCCTACTTGTTACTTTGCACTTTTTGTTAGAAAATGTTTATTTACTATTTATTCAAGTTTTTTAAGGTATCTAATATTTTGATAGTTAATTTCCATGATCTAAATATTCTTAAGAATTAAAAGTTTGTTGTCATTTGGAAGTGTGTAGGCCTTCTTGCATTATTATTCTGTTACATTATGATTATATATTCAGTGGCATAAAATGGTCTTTAAAATGACAATAATATCGCTTATTGCAATTATTTCTGGGGCAATATATCGCACAACAAAACGTTGTTATCGTGACAGGCTTACTTCCGACAGAGCTACAGCCAACCAGACACAATGTACAACAACCTGTTTATTAAGAACTACAGTCTGAAACCACAAGTGAAAATACTTTGACTTAAAACAAAATATTTAATTACAAACTGTTTAACTGAGAAATGAGCATGAAGTTCTGAATTTTGTATTTGTTTTTCACTCTTTTGCTTTTTACGACAATTGCTTGTGTTTGCTTGTTTTTAATTTTTCAAAATCGTAAACTTTATTGTGTTCTCTTTTACATTTCTTTAAATTGTATCATGAAATCAATATTTATCAAGAAGCATACTTAATATTTTATATGTAATACATGTATTTGTATTTAGTATTATAGGTATACTTTATAATTAGTAAATAAAATTATTATGTTATTAAGTTATTTTGTTTTCCCAGACAATGCGCGCACACACACACACACACACACACACACACACAAAACAGATAAAAACAGAATATCTCCAGAATAACTAAAAAATACTGATAAAAAACTGAGAAATTCTACAGTGCAGAATATCAGTAAACAAAAAATTAACAGATTTTTTTTCACTGAGACACTAGTGAGAGACAGTTAGATCCTAAGAAAACTGAGATGAGCAAAAGCACATTTCAGCATGTCATGACAAGCCACTCAAGTGCATTTCCTTTAGAAAATGTTCTCCTAAAGCATCATACATATTTATCCCCATACATATTTTGTCACTGCAAACATCACAGGTCATCTGCTTTTCAGACAATGCGTTTTCCCCAAAAGTTTGTTTAAGGACTGTCACACAGCACCAAATTTTACAGCAATCACATCCATTCAGAACATCATGCAATGCTGTGACACTCTTACAAACCCAAGGAAACAAGGCGTAGGTTGGAAAGCCCTACAACATTACTGAGCCAAAACCCTTCAGGACACAGATGCCCCCATTAAGTCACACACACATACCAGCACTTTATAGAAATCTCCATCAAACCCTAAAGAAGCCTCAATAGTATCTGAACAGTAATGATTTAGTTTGTCATTCTTTACAATAAGATTCATTTTGTTATATTACTTAATGCATTAGGTATTATGAACTATATTTTTAACATAATTTATTCTAGGTAAATGTTTAATGTTTACCATTCACGTGTATTGTTGGTTAATAATACTTAAAGGGAAGAAGGAAAAATTCTGTCATCGTTTACTAACTCTCAAGTTGTTCCAGTATGAGTTTCTTTCTTCTGTTGAACACAAAAGAAGATATTGTAAAGAATGCTGTTAATCAAACAGCTGCTGGAAGCCAGTGACTACTATTATATGAATAATAATAATAATAATAATAACAATACTATGTAATGACCACCAGGCAGCAACTGTTTGGTTACCAACATTATTCAAAAATATATTGTGTTCAGAAGAAAAATCATACAGGTTTGGAACAACATGAGGGTCCCACAAATTGGATAAGATATTTTATTCTGTATGACAACAATACTTGTTTGGTAACACTTTAGCATAGGGACCATTTCTCACTATTAACTAGTTACTTATTAGCATGCCTATTATTAACATATAATAGCTTTTTATTAGTACTTATAAAGCACAGGTAACACTTTATTTTAGGGTCTCTTAACTAGTTGCTTATTAGCATGCATATTACTAGAATATTAGCCATTTATTAGTAGTAATTAAGCACATATTAATGCCTTACATGACCTTATTCTACATCCCTAATCCCACCCAATACCTAAACTTAACAACTACCTTAGTAACTATTAATAAGTAGCAAATTAGGAATTTATTGAGGGAAAAGTCATAGTCAATAGTGAATAAGTGTTCCCTATTCTAAAGTGTTACCAAAGCACATATTCTCCGTGACTATATTCAACACCCCTAATCCTAGCCAATACCTAAACTTAACAACTACCTTATTAACTATTTATAAGCAGTAAATTAGGAGTTTATTAAGTCGTATTAATAGTTTGTTAATACGACTTAATAAACTTAATAGTGAGAATAAATAAATAAATTTAATAGTGAGAATTGGACCTTAAAATAAAATGTTGTTTTAGATATAACTTTTATATTAACAGAAACAAGGACTGTTATAGATTAATATAAAATTGTGAAATAAGATTTCAGTTTTTGAAGAATACCAAACGGAGCAACAAATTGCAATAGATTCTTACATGTAATAATGTTAATGTAACATTAATATAAACACTAACACCCCAAAGACCCTTTCTGGCAAATGCATTTTTCATTTCTTCCTTGCCTTGTTTTCAGGTTATCAGTGAATGCCTGGGCTTTGTAATGGGTGGCGTGCTGTTGCCATGGTGCATTAACAAACACTCTGAAAGGTGTTGATGTAATGCATCTTTAATGCATAATGTTTATCCAAAGTGGTGTAGCCCAGAGATAAGACGCACTCCTACACATACCCAATATTTGAAGGTTGGAGTATTTGTGTGTACATGTGTGTGGGTGTTATCCCATAATTCTTTTAACTACGCATTAAACACCCCTGCATCCACCCACCCAAGCACTGCAAGTATCACAAAGAAAGAAAGTTAGACGTGAGATTATTTGCCAAAATGCCAGAAAACCTTTTCTCAAAAGTCTATACTACAATCCTATTAGCAGTTGTCGCACTGAAATTAAACCCTGACCATTCGCAAAAACAAAACCTGGCTCAGAGAGCTTGTCGTAGAGAGAATTTGTGCTTGCCCATATTTATGAAAACGCTATCATGGGGAAGAGGGTTTGTGTTGTGAGCAATGTGTGTGTAGTACAATTTGTGTTTTTAAGGCCAAAATGTGTACATTGTGTAACAAGGTTTGTGTGCATGCATGTGAGCTCATGTGAAACGTACTTGTGTGGGTTGACAGCAGATTAAAGTAGGAGGTGAGAGTGAGTGGATGGCTTCATCGTAACATTATCATCTCGCATCTATGGGAGAGTTGAGCACGGGTCAACTCATGGTGTATGCGTGCGAAGAGGAGTGTGTGGATCACACATGCCACCTCACATGCTGCATGGCTCTAGAGCAACAACCAACAAAAACAGACCAGACTGCATCAGGTTGTGAGTAGACCTGTGCTGCTTAAAACCGCAGTGCAACTTATTAGAGAGAACAGAGCTGATCTGTTTACTTGTGTGACACACGGATTTACTTGTGCATTACTGACCATATATGTTCAAACTGATGCACACGGTTTCAATTATTTTGTACCTTGCTATGAGTGGAACTGCATTAGAGTCCACTGCTTGATTCAGCTGGTTAACACGCTCGCTTTTAAGGCGTTTTCATTAGGGATGCAATAATATTACACTCTGGCGATAATGATAATCCGATAACTATTTTCAGTTTATCGACAGACCAATGTGAAAATGTTTTCAAATATTTTCAAATAAAATATTTATTCTTGTGATGGGAAAGCTGAATTTTCAGCAGCCATTAGTCCAGTCTTCAGTATCACATGATTCTTCAGCAATCATTTTAATATACTAATTTGATGCTTAAGAAGCATTTCTTATTGTTATTGATGTTAAAAACAGCTTACAATTTAATTGCTTAAGATTTTTGTGGAAACAGTAAAACGAAACGAAACGAAAATGAAAAATTCAAAAGAAGAGCATTTTTTAAAATAGAGATATTTTGTAACATTATAAATGTCTTTAGTCACTTTTTTTCAATTTAAAGCATCGATGCTGAATAAAATAATAATTTTTTCCCCAAAAATCTTACTGTTTCCAAACTTTTAAAAGGTACGTACTGTATATTTATCACAGTTTGTCAAAATAAAATAAAAATAACACAAATTAAAATAAGTCATTTAGTACATTTAGGTATCACAGCATTACAATGTACAGTATGACAATGGATATTCATTTTGAGATTTGCTAAATATTACACTTAATGTTATTAAATTATTAGTGTTTTTAAAGATGAAATTAAAAATAGGGAAAATTAGCATGCACATATTACAACACACTACTGTGCATTTAAAACAGCTATAAAACTTCGTGCTTTCACTTTCAGTTGTGCTGGAATTTTATAGAAACTCCTCCTGAAATAATGACTCTATTCTAAAACACCCTACATCCAGTTTTGCTACAAGTCAGAATTTTCTGCTATTTTTGACTCATTTATTATATACAGTTTTGATGGTGAAGACTAGCACATCCTGAAGCAACATAAACAGGGCATCCTCTACCCAAAGAACAGAGAGCTCAAGGCCGTAAATAGATAAAAATAAAAAAATAAAAATTAAAAAACAAAAACTACACACTGGCTTTATTAGCAGTGGAAAATACCCACCTGTGTAACTCCTGTGAAATGGTAGAGAGTGTAACAAAGATAGTGTGTTTGTGAGGACAACATGTCCCAGCTTGAAATATCTTGAGTCAGTTAAAAAACAAAAAACACTGACAACTTCTGAGGAATCCAGAGCTACAGTGGGGAGAAATATGAGCTGAAATCCGCTGTGGAACAGGCACAGAGTATCTGAACGAGCCCTAACCAACACTCCTACTGAAGTCACAAGTCTTCTTAGGGTCTTTTGAAATATACCTAAAATAGCCGTGAGGTCAACAATGCAAAGTGAGTAAATATATCTTGTGGTAACTTCCTGTATTCATGGTAAGGATGACTTCATCTGTGTGAACTGTGACATGATGACTGTTTAGTCACATAATAACACTTAATACATTCCAAATATCACAAAGGACTGGAGGCATAATTTTCTGCATTAAAGTACTTCAGAAGACCATTTAAGAATGCTAGGAATTTGTAATTTCCACAGTCTGCCCTTTCCTGTTTCCTATTTTAGCTGCTCTCCTGCCTCTGAGCTGAGGGGAGTGCGGAGGAATTCGTGGGGAACGGAAGCAGATCTCTCTGAACATTCCTAACTGTCATCTTGGCTTTTCCCGCAGCCGTTCATTATGACAACTACTGGGGACTGAATCTTTTCAGTGAATGAATCATTCTTGTTCATTTACCATGAACTGACTCGTTAACAGTTTATTTTGAAACATGTGGAGTAAATTATAGAAATCCTGCATAACATCACCAGAGAAATGTTTGTCATTTTCTAGTGCTGTCAAACGATTAATCGCGATTAATCGCATCCAAAATAAAAGTTTTTGTTTGTGTAATATATATGTGTGTGTACTGTGTATATTTATTACGTATGAATATAAATACACACACATGCATGTATATATTTAAGAAAAATATGTTACATTCGAATATTAAATGTCTGTATATATAATATAAATTATATAAATATAAATATATACATGTATGTAAATATTTTCTAAATATATACTGTATGTGTGTGTATTTATATACATATACAATAAATATACACAGTACACACACATATATTACACAAACAAAAACTTTTATTTATTTTGGATGCGATTAATCGCGATTAATCATTTGCCATTTTCAACAACAACAACAAAAAAAAGAGACATTTACGGATGTATTGTTCACAAGATCTATGATATGCAGTTAGAAAATAGATTTTGTGGATTTACTTCAAGTCGACTTTCTCCAATCTATCGTCGGCGCGAAACAAAACTTAAAAGCAAGCACTCCAGACCCTGGCTTGGATTCAGAGTTTTGATCGACTTGGTAAAGTGAACAATCCAGTGACTCATTCACCACACACTGATATATAGAAACACTCACAGGTGTCTCAGAAAGACCAACTGAATGAATCATTTTGCAAGAGACTCAATAGATTCGACTCACTGAGATCCCTACCACTACTGACACGCCACATGCCTCGCAGAGATGCATGTCTCAAGCTGTCATTACCATAATAAGCAGTACACATAAAAGCAGAAAATCATTCTTTTCGGTTGGGGACATTTTGATAGTAAGCTTAAGTGTCTCCTCAGTGTCCTTAATGACAACGTCAATAGGTTGTAAGTTAATTATTCACGTCGTGCAATAAAGAGTAAACAAAAGAACTAATCCCAGCAGGTCCCATGATCATCAGCCTTAGAGTTCTGGTTTCTAAACACAACCACAAATGCATTCATTTTCATTTCATAGGCATTGGTGTGTTCTGCTGATCTCCAAAGATGGAAATGAAATCCCCTGTCAAAAGTGCAAGGGGATTTCCACAGTATGTGGACAAGCTGGTCACATAGGAAGTCTTATTATGGATAGTAATAATATCCACTGCTTTAGTCCCACACATCCTCAAATCGTTTTTAATGCTTCTGGAGACAACTGAAGTAGCCCACTTCTCTTTATCCCGGCCCAGGACACTGTCCTGTCTGTAACATGTACTGTTACATTTATGTGCATGCTGACGCAGACGTTTCATCTGCTTTCTGTTGAGTTAGAGGACTACAGTGAAAGTAAGCCAAAATATCTTTAAGTGGTTAAAATGCGACAAAACACATTTTGGGAAACATTCCCGTTTGAAACTATTGTAAGCGCGTCTGGCCGAGCAAGCGCAGCGCGCTAAACATAAATACAGCATCACTTCAGCACTTTACCTGCTTCAACCGTGTCCGTCAGGTCATAATTAGATGCTGTCCGGGGGAATTCTTTCAGTTTTCTTGTGCTGAGGTTCAGAAATCCGGAGTTCGCCGCATCCTCCAGAGCTCTCTCCAAGCCCCGGTTGAGCGGCAGGTTCGTGCTGGAGCCCAGTCCGCTCAGGTTCGTCTGTAATGCGGCAGAAGGCAGCTGGGAATGAGGACGGGGCTCCGGTCCCAGCGTCGCCATGTTCGCCCCGTCGGAAAATAAAAAATTAAAAAAGCTCGTCGAAAGGCTCTGCGATCGGTATATCCCAAAGAAAATGTGCTGGTCTCAACAACGGTGGGTGAATTTCCTCCTAGTGCGCTATCTGACTGTCCATTACGCGTCTGCGCAGTTGGCTTATGGACCTGAGCTCGTGCCAGTAACGGGATTGATTGCCTACAGCGTCATCTGCTGTAGATGCACAGCAGCTGCAAACAAATGGTGATGTTCAGAAGAATGCTGTTGGAAAACTTTACTGAATGGATTATAAAATATTAAAGCCTCACCTTTCGGGAATTCATGGTTGTTATACCAAATGGTATTAAGAACACAATAAATGCATGCTCTCTATTTTTTTTTCTAATTATAACTCATAATTAGAAAAAAAAAATGTCTGAAACGAAATAGTAATATGAAAGCAAAATATTAAGATTTTATAGGCTATAATAAAATATCATTTTATTATACAGCACACACTAGAGTTTTAATTTATAACCCTATGTGTGCTGTGCTACAATAAAATAATATTTTACTCCAAAAGTTAATTGTGCATATTAATTATTCCTTTTTGATAGCTTCCTATCCCAAAGTAAATTTTAGTCATTAATGTTTCTCATACGATTAAACGAATTAACATTTTAATGAATTGATCAGATTAAGGAGAACAATGCCGTTCTGAACATTTTGAAAGTGTTAAAAAATAATAATTTATCAAGGTTGAAAATATATGACTGATTTGTGTAATTACATTAAGTGTGTAATGACCTCAATAACTGACTTTACAAGAACACCAAAAGGAAATTTTATTAATAGGCTACGACATAAAACATATTAAATCATTAAAACAATTAGGTTATAATCTTTGCGCTTTAGTTATATATGGTATGCTTCCCTCATTAGATTGGTCATCTAATCAAGCAAGTTAGACACTGTTCTGCTTCTCTAAAGAAATCGTACACTGGCTAATATTTAGAGACTGAGGTAGTGAAACTGCTGGAGACTGATAAGATCATATCATAAACGAAAGCTGCAGCTTTTCTTCTAGTTTCCTGAATGAAATATGGTGAGTTTTACTGGTTTTTATCTCCTTGGTAGATCAAATATCACATAATCAAACACAGAGTCTTTACTCTCAGCTGTCTGTCAGGATCATTGTGAAACACGGACACAGTTTACAACCTACATATTGTTGCAGTTGTGAATCTTAAAGGGATAGTTCACTCAAAGTGTTGTTTTGGATGTAAGAGTAACCTGTCATGCAGGTTTGGAACAACATCGAACAACAATCATTATTTTAGTGATTTGTAGTTTCTCTCAGTGACTGTACTTGGACAGAATGATGGTAAAAATAAACTAGACTATTTAACCAAAACTATTTCCCTGTCTCCCTGAGTGTTTTACTGTTCTTTCCTCTCTTGTCCTCTGGGCAAATGTGGGTAATAGCTGTAGCTTTGTTAGCTGGTTAGTGAATTCTGATTTAAATGATAATCACTCCGACAGCACTGATGATGATGGTATTTATGAAGATGGACTGAAGGTGTGCGAATGTAACATTCCAGTCGCTGAATGGGATTCAGGCCTGTGGAAGAGTACCATCTACCCCAGAGCAGCCCTGTCATATCCTGCAAGAGATATAACACAGAGACAGAAAAACAGTCTGGTCTGTCTTTGACACCACCAATATGGCAACTATCTATCTCTCCAACTGTGAAATCTAATTATTCAAGTTCACATGGACTGGTAGAGTCCAGTCGCTCAGAGAAAGAGAGAAACCTTGATTCACCCAAGGGCTCTTCAGGACAGACAAAGTTCCTCACAGATAATCATGGCACAGGAATTTCACCTGTCTCTCAGGACACTCGCAGCCACTCTTTTGTTTCTGGATGGTTACATGAGGGTTTCCAGACAAAAACTAAAAGAAGAGCCTGCTCTGACCTCCCACCAGCATCAGGTCAGAGGAGCTCAGACTAAGCTAAGAAACATGGATCATGTGTAGACCACTCCACTGCAGACCTCTACAGTCTGGACCAGGTACACTGTAAAAAAATGATTTCTTGAATTTACTTAAAAATATAGTGCATCATTTTTGCAAGCCACTTTTTAAGCATTTTCATGTGGAATCTCTAGCAATATTAACTAAGAAACCTCAGCAGTACCTAAATATTTGAGGATCCTTGTCAAAATTTTGCTTAAATGTCAACTAACAAACTGAAGTTTTTTAACCCTAAAAGTCTATGTATTTAAATCATTTAGATTATTATATTAAGACTAGATATTGTTCATGTACTTTTTATTACATTTAATTAATCTTAAATTAAAATTACTAAAGGGAAATGACAACTAGTTTTATTGGTAACAAAATATGTAGAGTTTTATAAATGACTGTATATAGAGGATCTCTTTTTGTTGACATTTTGGGAAATCCAGCTTTTGTTTCAGATGTCTCGTATTATAATTTTGGCAAAGTAAAGTGTGTATTTTTATCATTGTTTATGTGCAGGAAAATGCTCATTTTGTAGTTGTGGATATGGTGCTGGAAATGCTGGAGGCCGTGAAATGGGTCGTGTGTTTGCAGCAGTTAAAAAACACTCATCCTCATCAAGACAGATGTGAAAAACAAAATATCTCAAAAACCGACTCGATCTATTCCTTTGACAGAGGGTTTGAGGGTAAGATTGAGTTGCAGCAAAGCCCTGTGTCATCCACATGTGATGTGGTTCTGCCAAAGATCAGATCATGCTGACCTGCTCGCTTTAAAACTAACAGCTCATCAGTAATTAGTGTTTACAGTACTTCTGCAGTATTTTGCTTTTCTAAAGTGTTTTGTTTTGGTCAAGTGTTTTGCTGAAATCCACCTTACTGCAGTTATAGGTAACATTTTACAATAATGTTCAAATGTTAACATTAGGTAATGCATACTGTACAATTAACTCATAAATAGACTGTTGTTTATAGTTGATATATAGTTGATCATTTAGTAGATATTCTCTAATTTTCAGTGCCATCCATGGCAACACTGTTTAATATAAACACAACTGGTGCCATCTTATGTCTCAGTTATCAAATGTAGTGGATCAAGATTAATGTTGTACAAATAATGTAAAGTATTGCATGCCAAAGTATAAACCTTATTGTAAGCTGCTACTTAAATTACCTAATTATAAAATAAATGCATTTTTATATAGTCATAATGCAAAAGAATGTCACACCAACATGCAGATTGTGTATTAGTTAGTGAATTTTACACATAAATCTATTCACATTCTGATGCAAATTAAAAGAAAAATCTTGTTGGTCATATAGGAAATGTATTTGTTTTTCTTCGTTTTTTTAATTCCTTATCTCTGCCAGATGACAGCGCCCCTAAACTGTCTTCAGACAGATACTACCTGGCACTGAGGTATGCAGTGAATTCGGCACTTACAAAGTCATGTCATTGTGTTTGATTTTCTATGCATGAATTCCAGGATTGTTTTATTTGCAGTTGTCTACAGAGCTCCAGAAGGCAGTGTTCTGCTGAAGATTTAGCCCACCATTTGGTGTCAGAGTTCAGGAAGCAGTGGTTCCCCTCTGAGCTACTGCAAAACCCTGACAACCTCAACTCTGCTCTGCAGGAAGTGAGAATGGTTACGCATAAACACACATTCATTCAATGAGCACACACAGGTGCAGCCACAGAAACAGACACACGTCTCCCTTTATCTGCCACAGTGTACATGAAACATTTTTAAGGACATACAGTACATTTTTTAAGGACATTAATTTTCACAGTATTTTATTTAGCACTTCTAATAAATGAAAACACACACACTTCTGTCTTTTCCACAGGTATCTGTCCCTGTTATGGCAGATGACAGGATCAGTCTAACTGAAGACATTGTGCAGAAGACCAGAATGAGAGGAACATTAACCTGGGCTCCACCCAGATTTCAGATCATCTTCTGTGTCCAACCGACACACAGGTCAGTAAGACCACTATTTCCACATTATATATTCATGAAAGCTTGACTCTCTCGGTCAGTGTTATACTTGTGAAAAACTTAAACAACTGCTTTAGCATTTACTTAATATAAAGAATCTAAGTGCAAACTGAATGTAATGTTTTGTACACTTAACTGCATGTTTTTTTTCCAAAGAAATGTTTTCTAACTTAAATGCATATTTCTAAACTTATGTATATTAAAATTATATGTAACAGGTGCTTCAAATGCTTTTTGACATACTTAATTGGGACTTTATATGTAACTGCCAAATACTGATTTATGGTATGGTTACTGATTTAAGTAGTTTAAAATATAATGTTGTTTCTACTGAAACTTGCATTTCTTGTATTTAAATATATTTGTAATTGGTCATTTGCAATGATGAAGCTGCATGGAATTTAGTACATTTAGAATATATTTACTCTAAATTGAATATTGAATAACAAACCACAGTTAAAAATAAAGTCAAATATTTTTTTTTTACTCATGCTTTAGTTTGTTTGTCAACACAACAAAATGTACATCTTTAAATTACAAAAAATATATTAATTACACGATTTAAAATTTTCTTTAAATCAAATTTTTCATTTGACATCATTATAATGCACACTTTTTAAAATTATATTTAAGTGTTTTAAGAAACAGTCATGAAAGTGTGCTCTTTTAAAGTACATTTAAGTGGTCTTTTATGTCATTAATTTTACATTTTCTGCAAGTACAGTTTTTAAAAATGCAATTTTAAGATTAGAAGTACACTACAAGTGCACATCGATACAGGCATATTTCTTTTTCACAAGGGTATGTAAATATTTGTTTGTCTTTTTATCAGGGGCAGTGATGTTATTGCTTCCCAGCACTTCCTGTGTGCAGGCTGTGGTACTAAAATCGAGCCCAGTGAGTAATAAAGCTGCTCCTATATGAGCCATGTGATCCAAAACTTTGAGTGCTCTGACATTTCACTACTCTCTCCCAAGGGTATATGAAGAAATTGTGGTATTGTGACTACCTGGGTAGATACTTTTGTGATGCTGTCACAGCGGTTTGGAATAAGTGATTCCAGGTCGGGTTCTGAATAACTGGGATTTTGCACGGTATCCGGTCTGCCATTTCTCCAGACAGTTACTGGACTCTATATGGCAGCAACCGCTCTTCAAACTTACAAGTGTGGCCAAGAACCTGTAGAGTCAGGCCAAAGAGCTGCAGCGTTTCAGAGTGAGTGTTTCATTCTGCCCTGGTGCAATATTATATTATAGAAGTAATATTAATCACAGAATAATAATCATTAAAGTACTCTTGTTAAAAGTTACCTATTGTTTATTCATTGTTATATCTACTATAAATTCTGATCAGATGTTCCTGTGGCTCAGTGGTAGAGCATTGCGTTAGCAGCGCAATGCTCTGCTAAGTTGCTTTGGATAAAAGCGTCTGCTAAATGCGTAAATGTAACAGATGCCTCAAGTTAGCTCTGCAGGAAGTGAGAGTGTTTATGCATAAACTCACACTTTTGAAATCCACATATGGACTGTTTTTAATTACACTACTTTTCAAAGGTTTGGGATCAGTAAGATTTTGAATGTTTTTGAAAGAATCTTTGCTTTTAATGCTCACCCAGACTACTTTTTTTTTAATCAAAAATGCAGTAAAAACAGAAATATTGTGAAAATATTTTACAATGTTAAATAACTGTTTTCTATTTTAACTTATTATTTATTTATTTAAATTTTTGTGATGGCAAAGCAGAATTTTCAGCAGCCATTACTCCAATCTTCAGTTTCACACGATCCATCAGAAATCATTCTAATATGCTGATTTGGTGCTCAAATAACATTTATTATTATTATTATTATTACTACTGTTGAAACGCTTGTGCTGCTTAATATATTTGTAGAAACCATGCTAGATTTATTTTCAGGATTCTTTGATGAATAGGAAGTTCAAAAGAACAGCAATAATTTTAAATAGATTTTTTTTGTAACATTATAAATGTGTCACTTTTTATTAATTTAATGTGTCCTTGCTGAATAAAAGTGTTAATTAAAATCTTACTGACCCCAAAACTGAATGGTAGTGTACATAATGTAAAAAACGAAAAAAAAAAACAAAAAAAAAAAAACAAGAAAAACATTAAAGGATTATAAGAAAAAAAAAAAGAATATTCTCAGTTTGTACTAGAATCAAAGTGCTTTGATGTTTTTTGGTCTTCGCATGAGCTTTTTGTAAAGTGTGTGTATATGTCTTTTAATGATTTCATGTCAGTCAGGCAGCATTATATTAATTGTGTGTTATCATTTATTTTAGGAACTACAGGAGCAACTTATATCCTTAAAAAACTTCTGAGCGCATGCAGACTATCAGCTGGGTGATTTACCAGCCCTCTTGTTTCTGACCTTTTTAAATACAGAGAATTCATAATGAACATTTTTGGCAGTTAAATATAGCCTTAAAACAATCAGTATATGATGTTTCTTTAAGAAAGTTGGGTGTGGGTAGGTTTTTCTTTTTTGACACTTGTTTCTCTAACCAGAGTACTTGACGAGTTTGAACAACTTCCTGCTCATCTGATGCGGGAACTACACCTCTTCTCAATGCATGACCTCATCAGGGTAAAAAAGGGTCAGCTCTGTACCATAGCGAAAGCATTGATGCAGTCTGCTGTCGCTCACATAGACATACGTGAGGTTTGTCCAACTATACACCATCAGACATCTGCACTTACTGTCATGCACATATTGTTCCATCTTGATGCCCACAAATTAAATAATAAATGTATACATAGATAGTGTTTGAGAGTGTTTAACAGTCCTCGTCTCTATTGTGTTCTTCAGCTGTGTCAGGCCAAAGGCTTTATCTGTGAGTTCTATCACGGGGAGGAAGTGTTTTTCCCTTTTCAGAGAGACACCTGCACCCGCTGCCAAGGTCAGACATCAACATACTACAAGTATTTTCAACACACTCTGTTAATAATTACTGTAAAAGTCTTGAGACATTTGGAAGCAATGTTTTTGTCCACCTTGGGTTATAGTCCTTAATCATTTATTAGTCAGTGGAAGATGAGAACTCAATGAGAGTAAGCTGATATAAGGCCATTCCTGTATTTCATAAAATGACAATTGCCTTGTACCTTTTTTTTTTCTTCAGACCGCAGAGCCTGTTTCCACATCTCATGTTTCCGTGATGAATCATGTCCCAAATGTGCCAGACTGCAAAAATGAAAGAAACTTCATGAAGACATCAATTTATGAATTCTCCTACATGTCCCAAACTGCATTTTAAAGCTGTGTAAAAAAAACATCCAGGTGTTCAGAGCTCTTGGACTGTTCAGCTACTGACATGCATTATGCTGTAATTTTGTAAAGCATAGATGAATATATTTTCATATTGTTTGATGTTGTACATTGCATTTCCATTAAGCAACAAGCATTGCAATGTGTGAACACAGAGACATGCCAACCTCATTACATTCATATTTTGAATGGTTACAGAGAATCAGGATTAATTTGAGTGCCAGAGAATGTGATCACTCAGATTTGAAAACACATAGCTGGAATTTGGACATTAAAATTCATCTGTACACATTTATTCTTATTCCCTGACAATACAAAATGTTTTTTCCCCCTCCATTTTCCACCACTGGGTCTTTTTCCACCACATCTCAAATTATGGAATGTATTTAAAACCATTTTGTGGTCAAATTTACATTTTATATTATTTAATATTAAAAATTATTGTTTTTTATATATATATATTTTATTCATTATTATATAATAATTGTATTTATTTTTTAGGATTTAAGACTAAGATATGTTTAAGATTTAAAGTCTGAGTCAAGAGTAAAAAAATCAAATCTACAGGCAATTAAACAGAAAAAGTGTCCTATTTAAATTTGTTGAGAAAGAACATCAGGCTGGAACCTATAAATGCACAAAATAAAAGCAGAATCCTATTATTAAAGGATTTAAAAAAATCGACACAAAATGTACTGTCAGAAGTGGGATTCGAACCCACGCCTCCATTCGGAGACCAGAAAGCCCGCTTCACAGGAAGGTTTGAACCTTGAGTCTGGCGCCTTAGACCGCTCGGCCATCCTGACATGTATCACCCGCCGCACTGGAGCCTTTCTGTTCATTTCTCAGTGATCTAGCTCTTAAGACCGCTTCTCTCGCATTAAAACTGCTGGTTTATTCAAATATGCATACATAAGTCTCAGTTAAAGCAGCATTGCCTATTTCAGAATGTTTTAGATGTTAAGAAACGAACTGAATACTTTAACTGTTCAGAAACAGACGTACACGATGCTCGAGCGCTAACGTTAGCATTAAGCTAGAGATATAACTAAAGTCCCTAGTCTTTGATATGACAGAGCATGAGAGCAAACAGTGCTGACAACACAGAGACGATGTGCAAAAGATTATAAACCAGAATAGTAAAACCATTTCTGGGTGAAGAGCAATGCGTAAGAAAGCGTTTGTGTGCTAGACTTTTGGGAAATAAAGAGATATTGGGCACTGATCAGAATTCTGAGTCAGTTTAAAGAGTTGAAGAAAAAAGTATTAAATTGCTCATAAGGATTTTTTTTTTTCAAATGTTTGGGATTATACACATTTTACAATGATTAATTTTTAAATAAATTCATTAGAGATTCGTTAGAATTCTGTTTTATGATTATTCACAGCATAAAACAAGAGTAACGCTCGTTCACAATAGGCCTATATTACAGCATTTTGTAAAGTTTAACTAGTTAAATTATACACACAATAGCATAAGAAAATGTAAATATAATGGAAAATGTTTCAGTCTACCAAAAAAAAAAAAGTTTCAGTGTTTCAGTTGTGTAAACGCTCCCTCTAGTAGTGTCAGGACCGGAGCAGGTGTTGTTCCCTTTAGGAAGTGAAATAAAACAACAACCACTGGTTGTTTTTTCAGCATTCTTTTGCATAGTAGGCCTATTTAAATTTTATAGCGTTTATATTTCCTTTTGTACTGACCAGTCTTACATGTATTCCATTTCTACAGCAGGGCGTTTTAAAGTTTTTCATCACAGACATGGTGTCAAGCAGGATTTTGGGGCAATTCCAGAAGCACCAGCTAAGAAAAGAGCACAGCCGTTCTATATAGTGAATTCAACCATAAAAAACACAAAGTATCTGTTAAAGTCAAAGACACTCATAAACAGCCTCATGCAGTGTGTGATGGCCTCAGAGAGATGGGTTTCCTCTGGAGAGATGCTCATCATGTACTGATGAAAGAGCAGCAGGGGTCTGATGTCAGAGCACTGTAATGTTGACTCTGATTGATGCCACTCAGCCACGGCGAGGGGTTAATGAAACTGTGCGTCTCTCTTCCCTTTTTTTCCCCTATCATGCATATCCCTTCATTTCAAACATTTCATGCTTGTCAGTACTTTATTTCCTTTATCTCACTCTCTCCGTCTTTCTCAGCATCCTCTGGAGAGTTTCTGTACTCCTTGTCCTATATTATTTTAGGTTGTTTTTTTTCCCCCTTTGATTGAGTGACCAGGAATAGTGTATTTGCAAGTTTTGCACAAGTTCTGTAAGGAAGGAAGAAAATGAAGAAGAACTCGCACATCCAGGACCAGAACACTGCAAGTGTGGCATCTTTGTGTGAACTGGAGTTTAGGCCTAAGTATGTCCAACTAAAGAAAAAAACTTGTCACTCTATTCTAGTCCATATCTCATATCACAAGCTGTTTGATTAATTGTATCGTTAATGACTAATACCATGCTTAACTGAAGAAACGGAGGCTGAAGACAAGTATATGTGTGCATGTTAAATTAGGTGCATGCAGTTTTTATATGTAGGCTATTACCTTTGTGTCTAAAATGTATCCACATTCTGTCATCATCTATTTTAATGAGAATATGTGACTTATATAAAATGTTACTTATTTTGTTACATACCTATTTCTCTCGATTACCGTTTCATCTTCGCTGGCATGTACTAGTTGCTTTGACTGACTGCAAGCACAAAATAACTAGCGCCCGTTCTTCTTTTTCTTTTTTTTTTTTTTTTTAAATATTTTATTTTATTTATGTATTTATTGCCAAGTATTTTTACTTCAACATCAATGAATCAGCTAAAATACGATAACAGAACAACAGAAAACAGCAAATATGCTACTCTTCTCCATACACGTGCACGACGCGGGCACTACTGTCACATTACGTCGAATGTAGACTAGGCAGCGCTTCCTTGGTTACCAGCCTAGCAACGCCAATACACTTAAGCGGATAAGTTACTGAACGACAACAGGTAATGTTAACAAACTAAACCTTTTAAACTTATCTTAACAACAACTTCCAAACACATTTCCGAAGAAATTATCGTGTTTAAGTAATTGCGCAACCTGTTGGATAGGTGACGAGTTGTGTTTTTATAAAAATGTGCCAAACTCTCTTCTCACAGATGTGTTGACATCTGCAAGATACGGCGTTGCTTCATTTTAATGTGAAAACGAGCAATTTAATTCCAGTTCCGACCAGTTCAATGTAAAGACGAATACCACAGTGCTGAACATGGAGATGCCGGTGAGTGAAAAGTGAAGTTTTATTTAAGGCGAATAGAATATGTTTATTGTTACTTTCTCGTGAATAACTTATCTTAGAATGGCTCTCACACTAAGTGCATGATATACACTATTAACTTACAACACAAATTACTACTACTAATAATAATATTCACACTGAACATCTTCCATCTTCCTTTTTTCCCTTTGGTAAAAAGAAGCCCCCCAAGAAACCAGATAACACTGTGGGTCTTTTACCACAGATACAGCAGGTAAAGCCTGGCACTGATCCACTATATCTTTTTAAGTCAAGATTAACAACTAACAACAGTGTGGCTTGTGACTTTCAGGTTCGGTCAAAACCTCGGTGGCATGAAGCAAGCCCTAGCTTTAGACTTCAGGGACCATCTCAAGAGGATACCCTTTGCTCTTTGCTCTCTAGTATGAGATACAATGTATTTTGATTTATGAAAAACATAAACTATATTACATTTGCAATCCAGACTATATTATCTGTGAGAACATACTTCAAACTTCCCTTAAGGAGATGTGCAAGGAGCAGGGGTACATTGGCGTCAGACTCGTCATCGAGGTCCACAGCATGTGGGGACCAAAGATGGAGGGCTTTCAGGACTTTCTTACAGGCATCGTGGCGGTGTCCAACCCAAGAGGGATCGTGAGCAGTTTCGCAGTGCTCTCGTCAGCATTATTATGTGGGTTTGATTTGCATAAAGATGAGTTCTTGATGACAAATTGCACCTGTCACATACAGTACAATCACTAAAAGAACAATATGATTTCAGGCACCGTGAAGATGCCATTGCTACGTCCATCACAGAAAACAGCACCCCATCCACTTCGGGATCGCCTACTGCTGCAGAGAAGGACATTTTGGTGAGAAATTACCTTTTATCTGCATGTCCATTTTAGTCCAGATTCATTTCATCTCAGATGTGAGGCATTACAATAAAAGGTAGTCATTCCTGTATTAAAACTACTGTATGTCCTTATGCCGTTTGGCTACAAACATTGTCTTGTTTTCTGTCTTTCAGAGATACTACTATTACATCCGCAGTGGGATAGGCACAGAGGACGTGGCAGCTATGGAGGACTCTTGGCTTAAGAATGTTCTTGCTTTAGTCCCAGAACACCTGAAGAGTTTGAGTGGAACCATTGAGGCTCTCTCAGATGAGATGAGAGAAGACTATCTGCTCAGTGTCAAAAAGGCCATTGGTATGGTCTTCTATTTGAAAAGTAGACACAGTAAAGCACAGAGATCTTGGAGAAACATTTTTCACTCAGTACCTATGAAGAAAAAAATCTGATGTTTAGACTAGGTGTTAAGATATAGGTTATTGTCATTTTTAATGAACAATCATTTTTAACTGTTAATGAATGAATGAATGAATTGAATCCTTTTTTACTATCTAAATGCCATGACCAAGTATGTGTGTTGTTGTCCTCTGTTGTCCATGTAGTGGATTTTGTGCTGCAAGACCCCAGAGAGAATCAAGAGCCCAAAGCTAGAGATCTCCCTCCACACAGACAGGAGTGAGTCCTGCTAAATAAAGACAAAAAGAGTGGCTCAGGCATAAAACTTACCATAAGGCGTTCTAGTTAATGGTGTATATTTGTCAAAATAATGCAGATTCTTGAAAGTACTTGTTTTCTTCTAAATTTCTATCCAAATTTATGCTTACATTATGTGATTTGTGGTCACTTTGATTTACCAAGAACTTCTGTGGTATTAGTACTTTAAAACTTCATTTAATCGCTTTCTTCTAATCCTTATTAGCATCCTTTACAAGTTTTGTAATATGCAGAAAAACTGTAGTTCATACCTTTTTTATCTGCCAAAATGACAGAAAGCATTTTGAATTATGATAATATTGTTAATTAGCAATATGAAAATAGTGTTATTATTAAATTAAATTATTGTTAAAAAAAGCCTCATGTTAAAAAAAAAAAAAAACATATGTATAATGTTTTTTTTTTTTCAATATTTTGTCAATCATTGTGTATTAAATGCCAGATCTTTTTCCCCTTTGTTTCTTGCAGAATGGAAATTATTCCAAAGCCATGGAATAAATCATTTCTTCAGGCCCAGAAAAGAATGAAAAACCAGCTTCACTCAATCAATCCCACTATGCTCGCAGTACTAGATCTGTGGCAAGTGTCTTTCAAGTAAGTGTCAGATGAGCATGAAGACACTGGGACTGGACAATTGAACGCTGAATGCATTGTACTGTATTGTAGCAAATTAAGCCTCTTGTGGAAAAAATCATACTTTTTTATGACACAGAAACTGGTTACTCATATGTTGCTGTTATCAAGTGAGCCACTGACAAATTTCCAAAACATTTTGTCAGTAACCTGTTAGTAAAAGAGCACTTATTACAGTAATAATATACTTTAAAATAATATATTTAAATGCAAACAGAATGTAATATTTGTAGACACTTTATTGCACTAAATGTTATTTATTAAAGTAAGTTTGACATTATCACAAAGTGTACCTTGTATAATGAAACAGTAATGAAAGTGTACTTTCTGTAAGTACACTTAATTGTCCTTTATTTCATTAGTATTATATTATCTCCTAGTACAATTTTTAAAAAATATACTTTTAGGAGTGCACATTCAATACATTAAGTGCGCTTCTTTATCACAAAGAGCCTTTTCCGTAATGACTATATTGTCTTGTTCTCTGCTGCAGGAAGTTGCGCCTTGTTGATGTGGAGGTCTTCCACAACGAGCAGGAATCTGTGGAGTTGTCTGCTTTTCAGCAGTTAGTCAGCAAACATATTGAATATGCCACAGGCATCCTTCTGAAAAAGTAAGTACTCTCAGCTGTTTTCCTGTACTTGTCAATTCATCAGCGACCACATGAATTGATCATCCATCCCAGCTATCTGTTGAATTTTTCATGGATGAAGACAATAACTTGACAATGAATGATTTTGCCTACTACTCAATATTGGGGTATGGAGTTACAAGTTGTTGACAGCTGAACAGAATCCAAATCATTTTCTTAAGCTTAGCAGACTGTACTCTGCAAAAACAATGCAGCTCCAATCGTTTCTTTTCTTTTTTTGAATCAAACAGGTGGATACCAGAAGTGCAGCAAATCTGTTGTCTTGGTAGCAAGCGCAAACTGATCCCTAGCAACAGTAGTGTTGCTCGACTGCAGTCTTTCTATAACTGTCTGGCCACGCTCATGACCTACCAGCTCCAAAGCCTGGCACTGGAGTCTATTCAGGACTACACACACCTCATCGCCCAGGACCCTGTAAGATCTGTACCACTGTAAACTCTGAACCTTTTTTTCTTTGCACAAATGTAATTTTTATATCATTGTGGAATTTTTTTGCTTCAGTGTATCTTTTATTATTTACATTTTGACAGCCTTTATAAATCCCCTTGGCCTATGAAGTAATATGTTTTTTTTTTTTTTGCCCACTGAAGCGGTCAGTGCGAGCCTATGAGCATCCAGGGTTTGTCCTAAGGCTGGTGCTGGATCAAAATACTATCAGATGTGAACCTGATTTCAAAGACTTTGAAGTCACTCTGCTAAATGTGTATGACATGATGCTGAAATCCTTAAATTTGATCCCTCGAGTAGAGACGAAGCTGTACTCAGAATGGGTAAACATATGTTTTTTTAATTTTATGTTACATCTCGTTTGTGCTGTGTTGTTTGATGGCTATATTAATATTAAAGGGAACATATCGAGGAATCAAATTTTCCTTGATCTTTTGAGATAAAAGTGTTCAATGTACTTGAAAACATATTATATGTTCAGAATTCAAAATGCCTTCCTCCAGTGAAAACAGACAATTTTTTGAAACTAAGTCACAAAGATTTTTCATTCTGAAACAGAACTCGGTTAACTTAGTTAATATATATATTTCTAGCAAGTTATGAATGTTTTAGGCACAAAAAGTATAGTAGCCTTCAGGGAGAAGAAAAGTGTGATATCACTTCTTTTACGGTGTACAAATATTACCCATAGTTAGGTTGCATCAGCTAAATATTATCAGCCACTATAACCAAACACACTTGTCATTCCTTCAAAAGGAAGTCTTTACTCTGATTATTGTCATTTCTGTGTCATGTATTTACACATTTATACTCTGCTAATTCAAGCCTGGCCCAGAAACACATCATACTCTGAAGCCCATCATCTTGCTGGAGATCCTGAAGGCCCAGCAGGAGAACATCACACGTGTAATACGTGCAGAAAGAGCTGAACCTTTGAAGCATGTCCGTCTTTATGATAAGTATGCTCCGCTGGTGTCCCAGCAAGCTGAGGAGGATGTTACCCAGTTCCTGCAGGAGCAGCACTCCTTCCAGGAGCTGATGATGGAGGTGACACGCTACCAGCAGTTGGCTGATGAGATCCAATACAACACCCTGAAGGTTGATGGTTATTTACATCAGTTATGCCAGTTCACATTCTAGCAGCCTTTCCAGAATTATGACCAAAACCTTCATTTATTGTGTTCTGTGTTTTAGGTGGTACGTTTGGGCATGTTTGAAGTGCACTCCCATGATCTGGTCCGTGCCCTTGTGAAGCGAGCAGAGGGTCTCCTGCAGAAACTGGTCACTCACATGTTGCAGGGTCATCAAGAGTTCAATAGCAAGTGAGTCACTGACACATTTCAAAAACGTTTTGTCAGTAACCTGTTAGTAATCTGTGTCACCGATCTCTAGGTTGTGTGAGGAATATGATACAATATCAAATAAAGCCCTCAGAAATCCATCAGACACACAGGAACTCATGGAACTTAAGGTAATAGTGACCTCCATCTTTATCTTTGAACCTGTCTCTGTTTAGTTTCTGTCAACAAACAAAAGATCTTTCAGTATATCATTTCCTTTTTGTCATAGGCATATGTGATGAAGGTGGAGGCTGAGGAAATGCCTCAGTTGGAAATGAAGCTCCAGGAGTCCAATAGCAGATTGTGTTTCTTGGTGGATTATGTCACATTCTCGCTCACAGACATTCAGCTGAACAGCAAGACCTTCCAGTGTCATGCACGCATGCCTTCCGTCTTTGATCAGCACCGCCAGATTATCAAAGAGAAGACTAACCAGTTCCAGAATGGCCTGAAGGTACTACAGATGCCATGCTGGTCAATCAGCACAGACAACCCTAAAAACAATTGATCAAACCAAACATGGAAAGCCTGCAAACAGACACACTGAATCTTCATTATGCAACACTTTGTACATTATATAGTGCATATAAGAATAACAGTTCAATTTGGCACTGCTGCACTAATGCATAAAATAATGTGTGTTTTTAAATCGCAGTTGAGATGTGAGAGGGTTGTGGAGGATCTCAAGAGCTATGAACAGCAAATGGAGGACTTTATGACCTTTGGTGACGTCTCTGAGCTCAACAAATATCTGAAAAAAGCCCAGGCCCTCAGTTCCAAACTGGATTTGGTTATGGAAAAGGTATTGTGTACTCTGGACAAAAGCATTATGGTTTATTTCACTGCTTCATTAGCAAGGTTTTCATCCACATAATATAATGAAACTTTGGGATATTGCATAAAAATGCTAAATGGAAATACCAAAATGGATGTGTAGGACATTTGTCAGTTGGATTTGTCAAAGAGTTTAGAGTGCCTCTGAGAATAGCCGCTCTTATCGTTGCACCTACACAATCAAACTCATTCACTCTCTTATCCATCAGATCAGAGGCTTCAACCAGGAGGAGGAGGCCTTTGGCTGGCCTGTCTCTCAGTACCCACAATGCAAAACTGTCCAAGAGCGTCTGCTCCCTTATCTGCGGCTGTATGAGACGGCAGCTGAGTTTCAGAATCAGCACCATCAGTGGGTGAATGGCCCGCTCTCAGCCGTCAACCCGGACAAAGTGGAAGCTGACGTGGGTAACTACAGCCGTTCCCTGTACAAGCTAGAAAAAAGCTTCCAGGACTCACCCAAAGCTCTTCAAATCGCCACCTCTGTGAAGGCGGAAGTGGAAGCCTTTAAGGAACACATTCCTCTAGTGCAGGTGAAGCTTTTCATTTGAGTCACTATCCCAACTGTCCATTTTTGACGGTACATTACTCGTATTGGTAGCTGAAATCATTGTAAATTATATTTAATAAAGAATATGCAAGGGGCTGAAATCTGCTGTGCTTTTTGGGGAATTCTGAGAGCGCAGATTCTATTCCGGGCTGCATATTAATTATGGGGATGATTTGTTTCGGCAGGTGCTTTGTAACCCCGGTCTCCGCGAGCGCCATTGGGAGGCCATGTCTGCAGTTGTCGGCTTCCCCCTCAAGCCCTCAGAGGAGGATGCCTGTGTGGCCCAGTTTCTTCCACTGCATCTGGAAGCTCACCTCTCTGCCTTTGAAACCATCAGCGAAGGGGCCAGTAAGGAACACGGCCTTGAAAAGGCCATGGAGCGCATGGCTAGTGAATGGGAGGGGATGGAGTTCACCCTCCTGCCCTATCGTGAAACTGGAACCTCCATTCTGTCCTCATTGGATGAGATCCAAATGCTGCTGGATGACCATATTGTCAAGACCCAGACCATGAGGGGCTCACCATTCATCAAGCCATTTGAGGCCGAGATACGGTGAGAGATGAGTGTCTGTGCATATTTTGCAGTCAATATGAATGTGTATGCAAATATGCAAAGTTTATACATATTGTAGGTTGGCCAGAATTGTATCTGTTGTATTTGCTTATTCACATTTGCTTATAATAATCATTTCTAGAGCTTGATCATTACTGAGCCACAGGCCCGCTAAGAATTTCACAAATGTACTTCAAAATTTCTTGGGGGTTTGTTTCTAAATTTCTAGGTTTATTTACTTATTTATTTAAATCACAATATGTAACAAAATGTAAGTATGTGGTGCAGATAATTTCATTAGTTTCAATTTCACAGATTAATTCACTCTAAAGAGCACTGCTAAAATGCATTTTAGTTTACATCTAATTTTCAGCCATATCTGCTGTAATTTATTTCGTCAGACAATGACAATGATCAAGGCAATTTTATTGGGGCACAGCAAAACCTTACTGGGGCTTATACCTCATTAAAAGGGGTCTAGCTATGATTCTAAATTTGCATGTGAAACAAGCAGTTTTTTCCCAACAGTCGGGCTGAAAGGTTCTGTGCAAGGTGAGTAACGGTGACATTAGCATTTCCATTAGAACACAGTTCAGTACGGTATGATTACAAAATCGCATATGCACTAATTCTGTGTTGGTTCAATAGCTTTAGTGTCTTGTGATTGATCACATACTTTGTAATCCTGATTTTGAAGCACCAAAATGGAAGAAGAGACTGTATCAGTGAGCTCAAATTGGTACAGAAAAGTGCTGTTATTTAGTTATTTGTCTGGCTTGTTTACACTGTGTGTCTGTATGCATGTATCTCAGGGACTGGGAGGGCAAGCTGCTTTTGCTGCAGGAAATTATGGATGAGTGGTTAAAGGTTCAGGGCACCTGGCTCTATCTTGAGCCCATCTTCAGTTCCCCAGACATCATGGCCCAGATGCCCGAAGAGGGACGTCGCTTTACTGCTGTGGATAAAACCTGGAGGGACACTATGAAACAAGTCAGCCTGGTGAGTCAGAAAGCCCTACATATGCTGCAAAATATAAAAACAAACTTGTGTTTGTTCATATCTAGAACTGAGGATAGCTCTTTGAAAAAGTTCCTGACATATCAAACTATAGTGTGTTCATGACAAATGAGATGGCTATCAGACACACACCCAAACACAGTCACTCATCTAGAGACTCTTCAGCAAGTAATTGGCAAGCCCAGTCTCAGTGCTCTGAGAGACATCAATATCTGTTGTCTCTCCTCTGAACGAAAAAAAAAAAAGTCGCCTGGCTGTACCGTCAAATAGGAATTATGGATTTTGTCTGGAGGGACTCAAATCTAGGAGTGTGCGGAAAACAAGGTCATTGAGCATCACGAGGCATGCTGCCTCCCTCCCCAAAGTTTGAAAAAAATGAGTGTCCATAGTTTCAAAAAAAAACTCAGCACTTTTATGCGAGTTAAAAGGCACTATCCTAATTCATCACAGACTCTTCAGAGACAATTTTCTGACAGTTGACGAACACTCTCTGAAATGGAAACTCGCTATAGTCATATATTCTGTTCTACATATATCTAAAGCGATTATGTCGATAAGCATGTTGTTGAAAACCAGCTTTGAGTTTAATCAAGCTGTAATCAGATAATACTACAGACTGCCATATCAGATTGTCCACTAGGTGTCTCTCTTCATCTACGGTACCCACAGAGCTGCTCATTGCCTCCAGATTTTATTTACTCTTTTCTAATGTGTTTCTAACTTTCCCCTTTTGACAGAAACGGAGATAAACATTCTGTAATTGAATTCAGAATTCTGGGTTTCTTTAAGGATGTTTTCTTTTTGAATAATTCCTACACCACTCCACGATTTCCACATTACGAACTGTAAATGGCTCTTCTTGGAAAAGCAAACACGTATTATTTCAGCTGGAAGGCAGGTGCTTTTACCTGTTGCTGCTTTACAGGAAACAGCAGTACATAAAGAAAGGCATGCTTATGATATCAGTGGGGTGTTTGGGGGAAACATCAGTGTGGTACATGCAGATCTGAGCCCAGTTTTTATTTTGCTGAAGACACAAGAAGGGACATATGAAGCTGTTCTGGATCCCGAGGCATGATGCTACTGTAAATGAAAGGGAATGCATTCATGAAGAAAACACGATCTAGTAACTGTGAATATCTAGCTCTGTTGAGCAGCCCACCCGCATGTTTCTGCACCCTGTGAAAGGAAGCAGATGATTTTCAGCATTCCTTCATTCAGATGCATTCCGGCAGCACTCACCCTCTCACTCTAATGTAATGACGTGTGACGGAGATGGAGAATAATTAAAAGAGTAATTGGCATAAAACATCCCCTCTCTCTTTCATTAGAGTCATCCAATAGTGTCTTTTCATGTTTTAAAGGGGTTATTTTGTGTAGGCTTTGGTTATTAACAACCCCTCATTACTTCCTCTCAGTCCCTGTCAAGAAACTCAGGCCTTTTTGTCATCCAAAAGTGATTGTTAAACTTCAATCTCTCTGTGAACGTGAAGTCTAGTCACCGTAGGTAATAGAAAATCAATAGCAATCCGAAAAGGGGAAAAAGCTATTATTATCTCTTTACAGGTGAGGAGCATCTGTGAGGGGTGGAAAGGGAGGGGGCGGGGTATCCAATTGTTTCCTCTCTCTCTAATGAAGGACGTGACCTTCAGACAGCCTTTGGAGGAACATTTGAAAATCAGACAGTGAAAGATAGGATGAGTTTTCCTGGTGGGAGACACCTTTCATAAATGAACTCTTTTGTGAAAGCAGGGAAATATGGCTATGAATATCATCTTTTCATCACTGGATTTGTCTGAACTTTGAGGGCAGAGAATTAAAAGCAGTCTGATGGTATTTCATTACCCATGATTTTCAGGCTTGTTGAGTTTCTCAACTGCAGCTGAACTTGAAAACATCACACACGGTCCAGAGGCTTCCTTTAGAGATCAGTCAAATATGCACTTTACTGATCTACTAAATTATTAGTGGTACTTGATATAAAAGATATTTCTCGTAAGGTAAGGGATTTGAATGAACACTTAAGTATTAAATTTCAGGGTGTAATTTGCATTGGCATAGATATTACTGTGGGGCTTGTTGAGGAGAGGTGCTGAAAATGGTTGAATCTCATAGACTTACTGTACACTGAAGGAAGAACCCAAGCCATATCTAAGAACCAGAATATTGTAGTGACTTCTTGGTGGTATCTTTTGGCTTGGGTCTGTAAGCACACTATTGCAACCTATGAGAGCACCTAAAAACTGCATGCCAATGCCTGGCGGATTGCCTTCAACAAACCAAGCATCACAGCAACACATTTTGTAAGCCGCAATCATATTTTCTGAAGACTAAAACTCTAGCTACCCCATATCATTCATTTGAATTTTATAACACACAGCTAAATTTTACGTGTTTCTCTCTTAGGACAAACATGTCCTGGCAGTGGTGGCCATTGAAAAGATGCTAGAAAAGATGAAAAGCAGTAACGAGTTGCTGGAACTCATTCTCAAGGGTCTGAATGAATACCTGGAGAAGAAGAGACTCTATTTCCCCCGCTTCTTTTTCCTGTCCAATGATGAGCTGCTGGAGATCCTCTCAGAGACTAAGGATCCGACCAGGTACAGGGGAGCTTTTAAAAGTACTCAGTAATGAGATTCTGATAGATTGGCTGATATTTGGTCATATATTTCTAAATTTTGCTAATAGCTGTATCAGTGGGTAATTGATTTTTTGTGAATTTTGAGTAAATAATGTTGTGTGAATTAATTCTTTTTTTTTATTATTATTGTTGTGGCATCTCATGTGCTATCACTTACAGTTTTTTTTTACAGTCGCTATGACAATATTTTCAATACTTTTTACTACTTCCTAAACTCTTAACGCACCAACACACCTACAACACACAACTGACAAAACAGTTAATTTCACGCTCAAAATCACACATTGCAAACTAAACACCAACACTAATTTTCAAATTACAATAATACACTAACACAATACACTACATCTGCCAAAACACTGCAAACATGTCTCAAAATCAAATTATTATTCCAAAACACTAACACGTGTTCTCTTTCAACAGGAACATTTAGTCAATCATAGCGCAATATCATAAAAACATTAACATCAAATGGAATTACAGAAACTGCATTATTTTAGGTGTCAGGTCTGACCTTAATAGACAGTATATTGCATTGATCATAGATTGTGTTTTACACTACAGTTTCTTTTGAAGCCTCTCTACAATTTTGTTTTGATGGGTTTAGTAAATGCATGATGGGGGGTTGTTCAAAACAACAACAAAAATGCAATATAGCTGTTTTTATTATGTGAAAATTCAAAATATACGAACAGAAAAAGCCACAGAAGAATAAAAAAAAAATAAAATAAAATAAAATAAAAAAAAAGCATCTAATCTGCCCGATCTTCTGTGTTTAGCCACGTTCTCATCCACATCACACCTGATATCTTCTCTGGCAAGGCATCTTGGGAAGAATCTTTTGGTATGGCTTATCCACCCCTGGTATTGTTCAGTTGTGTTGTCTTGGCATGCTGCATCCAGGAGTGAGGGACTAGCCTGTGGATGATGGTCAAAAACCTTCCATCTCCAGGCTAAGAAATACTCCTCAGTGGGGTTGAGGAAACTGGAGTAAGGGGCAAGGAATATATATGGAGTATATTGACAAGTGGTTTCCCACCTGTCCCTTTTCTACCTCTGGCACCAGTCTTTCATGCAGGTCTTCTAAAACAGGAGAAGGCAGTCGGTGTTGTAGGGGCCAATCTCATATTTATGCAGGAGTGCACTTTTCTTGACAAGATCAGCCCAAAGAGGTCCTCTTTTACTGTATATCATATGGTCATGCGATTGAAAGAACCTTATAAAACGGTTAGGTCCATTCCTCGATTCTGATTGGTCAGCAGCTGTGTTTTATTCACGATACAGCACGGCTATGACCGCTTCACCCAACGGTTCTGTGTATCACTGAGCAACACCCTTAGCAACCGCCCTTAGCATAACAATAAACATAAACATAACATAAACAATCAATAATATAGCATCAAAACTTTCATGTATTATGTATTTCGGCAGAATTAACTGTTTGTTATTTATTTAATGAAGTATGAGTGACCACTGCTGGCGTTATGTTGCATCTTTCATCTTTAATTTTGAGACTCCGCCCTTCCTCCGTCTAAATAAACGCTTATCATGTGGAGATGTGTTGATGTGTGTGCGGCGCGTGTCTGTGTGAAAGACTACAGTTTCCGAAGTGAGGAGGGAATATTACTGTATTTATTAGTTTTCTATTTCAGGTATGATTCTGTATGTCTATATGTCCATCAGTTTACAATGTAATGACGCTTGCAAACTCGCGCTGTGCCGCGAATCGGTCTGTTTTAAAACTAAAAGAAGGAAAACAGACGTTTCTCATGCTGAGAGATAAGCAGATGGATGTGTGTGAGAAAATATCATATATGGTGTTAAAACAATAAATGACACAGCAGATGATAAGAGCTCCTATTCTGTTTTTATTTAAGCTCCATTAGATGAGAGGCATGTTCGGAACATTCTCTTGCCGTTTACTGTTGCTGTCAGGAACTATTTTTTAGCGGAAGGACAGCATTTAACGAACATGCTTCAAAAAAGTAACATTTCAATACATAAATACTTAGTTTTAATATTTTTATTGTGTGGTAACCATTTTATAAAAGCAATAAGGTTCGCGTCGTGCCTAACAACGGCCTTCAGTCGTGATTTATTCACGATACAGCACGGCCTCTCGTACCTTATTGCTTACTCAACACCTAAGTGTGTTTCCTAGATGGGAATCAGCTGTAATTTCTATATTTGCATAGCTTCAATCAGCTGTTTCTCATTAGCAATGGAATAAAATACAAGGGATATATTTGTGTTTCAATTCACAATATGAACAGCTGTTCACTTTGACTTTAGCCTACGTATAAGTTAGTTTTAGAACATGATGTAATCTGTTCTGATATACAGTGTGAAAGCATTTGAAAATTTGGCAGTAAAATTACATTGTTTAGGTCTTGATTGAGCTTGTGTGAAAGAAGTTCAATCATTTTAAATTTGTGTTAGCTATATGCATTTTGTGTCAAAGCAACAAGAAATGTGTTAATTGTAAAGCCTACACAGACGGATGTTGTGCTAATTGTGTTAAGAGTTTTGGAAAATTGTTAAAAGTATTGCAAAAAGTGTCATAGCGATTGTAAAAAACTGTAATTATATTCACCAATTTTAAAAGTTTGGGTTTGGTACGATTTTAATGAAAGAAGTCTCTGATACTCACCAAGGCTGCATTTATTTATGCAGTAAAAACAATATTATTGTAAAATACTATTACAATTTAAAATAACTTACTTCAATGTATTTTAAATGTAATTTGTTACATTTAAAATACATTGAAGTAATGTATTTTAAATACCCCCCCCCCCCCCCCCCCCCCAAAATAAATAAATAAATAAATGAAAATAAATAAATAAATCTTACTGACCCAAACTTTAGTAACATTGTAACTGTCATCAGTGATCATGCTTTCTGAATGTAAGTATTGGCACTGACCATCAAAAAACCCATACTGGTCAACCACTAGTGATCATTCTGCTTGGTTCATTTCTACCGGTGCAGTTACAAATGTTCCTGAAGCTAAAGGAAGTGTCAGGATTTCTGTGGGTTTGCACTTTTAGTGTGGTGTGAGTTACAGTAATCTCACACTTTCCCAATATCCTCAAAGGAAAAGAGGCTTAAAGGAGACATTTCTGGAAGCAATATGATTTATTGGCTTGAGGAATATTGTTTGTCAGCAGTTAAGAGGATCTGATTTTGAAGTCTTCTGTTTTCAATATTCTTGCTGTTTGGGATTCGCTTTGTTGATAGATTGCTTTATAATAAGGCCAGGCTGTGTGACTGAATGTCGGAAAGAACTATGGTAGATCAATCTGTGCTATATCAGTTATTCAAAAAACCTTAAGATGATGCAAGTTTGGGTCAATTTTTGATGTGCGGTGCTGCTATGCTTTCTTTTTCTGAATTTTCATGAAGAATAACAATGAGTGAAACTGTATCACTACAACTCACAGTCTGAAATATAGTTTTACATGGTATTTTTATCATATAGCTTTGAAACAGATGACTAGTAGTATTTATTGGATATTAGTAGTTTCAAATTGCCACAAAGACCCAAGATTTCTGAGGGTTTAGTATATGCAAGAATTTTCACCTTGATGTAGAATGTAGGCTGGATGCAATTTACTGTAACATGAAATAAGAAACACAGCATTCACTCTGCAGAGCTTTAATCTCAAGCCTGTGATATTTATGAATATATCTTATGTTTTCACATAGCCTACTTTGGCATGTCTCCCAGGGCAAATCCAACTGATGTTACGCCGCCTACCTAACCACTGCTGCCTACATAAACATTTAGTATGTGAGGCCTCAAAAGGAACAGGGAAGGACGAATGAAAAGCAATTTAGCTTCACCTCGGCCTCGGAAAACCCAATTTGAACCCCTTAAAACCCAGTATTTACTGAGGGAATTTAATTATAGTGCTTTTTCTTCTTCCTGTGATACTCTGGCCTAGTTTCTCTGCTGTGGCTCCCCTGTGCAGGCCCTTAACGTATAAGCAAATCTTGTTATATTTCACCCCAGGTATTTGTTTAATGATGAATGATGATGCCTTAAATGCAAGTTCAAATTGTACAACTCTAGGGCTTTTGGTTTCACAAATTAGGAATTTTGGCCTTGGCTGGTCTTGCTTTTCTGCTCTATTACCAGTTCTGATCACCTCTCTCTTGCATTCTCTTTATCTCACCCTCGCTGTGTCATTCTCACTCGTCTTTTGTGTCTCCCACATTTCTGTTATATTTGAAAGGAAATTCTAGCTTTACAGAAATAAAAAAAAAAAAATTAGAATTGCAGCAGCTGTTTTGCTGAAGTGTGTATCACAAAGTACCAGAGGGTGGAAGTGATAATGAATGAAGTTAATAGAGTCACTGACTCTACGTGATTCAGGGAAAATTCGTCCATGCTATCGTCTGACAGTGTTACACATTTGAGTATTGCTTTTTTTCTGAACCTGAGATTTCTGAACGTCTAGGTGTTCCTGAAGCATGTCACCTCAAATGAAATATCAAACTTGTGTTGGAAATAGGCAACAGTTCACCGTCTGCTTTATGTTCCAGGGTGCAGCCCCACCTGAAGAAGTGTTTTGAGGGTATTGCTAACGTCGTGTTCACTGACGTTTTGGACATCACTCATATGAGGAGCAGTGAAGGAGAGGTGGTGGAGCTGCTGGATATCATCTCTACATCTAAAGCTCGTGGGCAGGTGGAGAAATGGCTCCTGGAGCTGGAGACTGGCATGCTCCACTCCATACACAAGGTACAGAAGTGTATGAACTTTCTCGGAGTCAAACAAAAGGAAACAATTTAATTGGATTCGAGTTAGTTTAGTCTGGTTTGTACATTAATTGGTTCTGTTGACAAATCCTTTGCACAGGTAATTGTTTGTTGTGGCTGTACAATGACAGTTTTTGGTTTTTGAGAGAGTTAATAATACTGTGATATACAGTGCCTCTAAAAACATTCACCCACTCTGGATTTTTTTTATATTTTTGGAAACACTTTGAAGCATTAGGGCTATATATTTAATTGTTGTTTTCTACTTATGTACGCAAAATCTTTATAACACCAAAGTGAAAGAAAATGTTATTTAAAAACATGCATAATGAACGCAAATGTATTTTCAGCCTTCTTTTCAGACACTTAAATTTCCTCTCAACACCACAGAATTACTTACAGTTTTTTTCAACTGCTTACACACAAAATCTTTACTTGTCACGCAGTTTCTGAAACCTGACACTCAAACACCAGAACCACACACCAAATCCGCAAAACCATACTCTAATTCTCGGCCTTTGACTCAGTTTTCAATTTCATAAAACACTTTTTGCAAAACACAACACACAATTCTCTATGTAACACACAAAAATCTAACAGAAATTACAGTTTTTCTCGATTGCTCGAACACTATAACCAGGCTTTTGAACTAAAATTTCAAAACCATAACACCATTTTTAAAAAAGCACTCCCATTTCCTTAAACTATAAACACTATTCCCCTGCTTTGACATGAGTCATTTCTCAGTGCTTACACCATGTGGTCATTTAGAAATCACTAGCATTCAATATTGTTCATTCAAGTCTGCAAAGTTTGAGCTCAATTAGCACACAATTACTCAAGAGGAAACACTAGGTGTCAAAATTTATCACACACCAATCAGAACCTTCGATGGATAGATATAAGTGCCAAAGTCAGCTTACAGTTTGTCTCAGTGGTTTTGGTACTTTTTTTCAGATCAGAAATGAAATTCTCAAAACTGCTTGTTCAACCTCCACATCATCTAGTCACTTGTGCACATTGTAAAGTTTCATCATAAGTTTCTCATTCTTTTGAACAAGTTGCGATAGCTTTGGTACATTCATGCAATTGATTATGTACATTTGTCTGCAATTTCCTACATCGACAGTTGCTAATGTCATGTTGCTCAAAATATATTATATAGTTTTCTGTGCAATAGTCTTACCCCTCAAAACCTCAAGTCATTAGTTCATCGTATAAGTCATTACGGTAAATGCAAAATGGTTGATCTAGTTGTCATAAACTGTCAAGCATATTTTCTACACATTTCTATTAGACTTTTTATAAATTTGCCATGAATTGTTCAAGTGAATCTTGACTTTCACTAATGAAGAGAATATAGATCAACCAATGACAAACCAGTCCTCTGAAATAGCTCAAAGGTGCATCTCATGAACCTTCAATTGGACAACACAAGAGTTACAAATTCTGACAGTGGACTTTCAAATTTTTATTTTCACCTTTGTGCCCACATTTGTTTTTCTTTTCTATTTCACAATGACATTGTAATGTTTTTTTATTTATTTATTTATTTGGTCAAACCACTAGTAAAAGTGTAACTTAGAATCATATCCATTCTTTTTCAATCAAAATCCCACATACAGTAATGTGTACATTTGTACTTTTGAAATGGATATATGGCATACATAAGAAGTGCAGCCTTATGCATTTCAATACAGCAATATCATCCAAACTGTTGTCATAGTTTACATCAGGTAATACTAACAGAGTGCACTGTTATATTGACAACATGACTAAGCATTTTGCCTATCTTGTTTGTGAACAATGACACGAGGACTTTTCATTCTGATGCCACTGATATGTTCATTAACAAATACTTACTTTTGAGAGATGAACTAAAGATTTTGAGTAAGTTACAGGCTTTTGCAGGAAATCCATTGTGTGGTGCTGTTTGTACGATTTGTTTTGAGAAATGCACATACTTCTTTGCAAATATTACAGTAAGGATGATTCGAGAAATGCATGAAAGCGACTGAGAAAAACTGGATTCAGGTTTGAAACAATGAATCCAGAGAGACATGAAGGAAGAGGTCAAGGACACCACAGAGGAGGAGGAGAAGAAGTAGGGAGTAGAGAAAGAAATGAAGGAAGAGGAAGAGTTGGAGGTGGAGAGGGATTATGGAGAGGAAGAGGAGGAAGAGGAGAAGGAGAAAGAGGAAGATGAGGAGGAGAAAGAGGAAGAGGAGGAAAGAAGGAGGAGGATGATGACAACATGGAAGAGAAAGAGGAAGGGCAAGAAGACAAGCACTCTCAGATATTTTAGTTGATGCGTGCCAGGGTTGGATCAGGCATGCAAGTGGATTTTACCTCCACTGCCTGGCCAAGGTCAATATAGCCTGTGATGTTGAAGAGGTTCTTTGGCCTGTCCCAGACCAAAGACGGGATGCTGGGGCAGAATAATTATTTTTGTTGTTGTTTGCTGTATTGTACTGTACTCTACAGTAGGCTACATTAAATTAAGGAATAAAACACTTGGGGAGTACCACAAGCAACACTTATTACTGATTTTTGTAGTATTGTTTTGAATTTATCTCATCAGTGTGTAAGACTGTGTTGTAGTGTGTGTGTTTTTGAGGGTTTGTGTGTCATGTCTGAGAGCAAAGTTTGGTTTTTCAGCAAGATTGAGTTGTTTTGAGTGGAGAGCTTCATTTTGACCTGAATATAGGAAGTTTGGGGAATTGAGTTAGAAGTTGTGGATTTGTGTTTAGAGTTTCGCAAAGAAGAGGCATAATTTCAAGAAATGTGTTTAAGCAATCGAGAAGAACTGTAATATTATGGCAAAGGTGTTTGCAAATGTTTGCTTTTGAGATGTGTTTGTTTGCAAGAGATGTGAGGCATTTTGCATTTTGCGTGTGCAATTCTTGGATCTGTGTGTAAGGTTTTGAAAAAAAGAATCAAAGTTTTGAAAATGTGTGTAAGCAGCTGAAAAAAAAAAAACTGTAATTGGATGTCAAAATAAAAACATTAAAATCTCAACTTTATTTACCTTCAACATTATGGAACTCTAAGAGGTAAAATTTCAATTTAAGATCATGGTTACAAGCTATAACTAAATAAAATCTGAAAAAGTTAGAGCGGATGAATTTCATGTCAGTCTTCATATTCACGTCTCTGCCAGTCTTAGAAATGTAAAATGCTAACAGCTCTCTTGACTCCTGGCTGTCAGGTGATTGGAGAGGCGCTTGAAGCATATCCCAAAGACCTAAGGATTAACTGGGTCAGGGCCTGGCCAGGTCAGACAGTGCTCTGTGTGTCACAGGTTTACTGGACAAAGGACATTCATGAAGCCATTGTAAAGGGACCAAAGGTATGTTTAAAGGCTAGCAATATAATCTTTTATTGCACAGCTCTGTGGAATACTTCATTCTTATCGGTGATGCATGGCATTCTACTATATATTTGTGCATAGTAACCTGCTAAATTAGACTTGTCCACATAGCTGATATGATATTTTAATGTCTTCTTTTCTTTTAATATAAGAGAATGAATTGAAATTGAACTATCTATTTAGTTATTTGCAAATATGCATATAATAGCCAGGATAATGTGTAGTCATTATCTGCCTCATTTCGAGTTGGGTTTATTTTGCAATAATGGCTGACTTACTGTACATTATGACTGCATTTTTTTCTGCGTTCTGATTCAGGCTCTTCAGGCTTATCTCGAGCAGAACAATACTCAGATAGATGACATTGTGACTCTGGTGCGTGGCAAGCTGTCCAAACAGAACCGAGTAACACTTGGAGCGCTGGTGGTGCTTGACGTTCACGCCCGGGACGTGTTGGCTTCTCTGGTACAGAAGGGTGTGGATGATGAGACCAACTTTGAGTGGCTCAGCCAACTACGCTACTATTGGATTGTAAGTCAATCTGAATGTCTGTAAGCGTGATTGAAAATGATTTGTGTCTTGCTCTTGTTTTAGACACTCAGATAATCTGCTTTGATTCCTTTTTTTCCCCTCTCGACTCTTTGATTTGACCCTGTCTATGAAGGAAAACCAGCTTCAGACAAAGATGATTAATGCAGGCTTGGCATACGGCTATGAGTATCTTGGAAACACACCACGACTGGTCATCACCCCTCTCACTGATCGCTGCTATAGGTCAGAATTCTTCACATTATGCATAAAGACTAGGGATGCACCGAATATTCGGCCACCGAAAATTTTATCACCGAAACAATACGGCCAAAATGTTGTGATGACGCAAACAGAAACCGCGACCTGCACGTGCAACACTGAAGCAACATGTCTGCGATGTGGACGTATTTCAGTATATCTGAGAAAGACCCACAGACAGCGATTTGCAAAACATGTAATGCCGAAATTTCAAGAGGGGGTGCATTTGCAAAGACTTTTTCCACGTCGGGTTTAATTTATCACCTGAAATACAAATATTCCGATCGCTACGCTGAATATGAGAGCAGCGCGGCACAGAAAAGGAAAACGCCTCCGAGCACGCCCACTCCGCCAGTAGGCATATACATTATTATTTAATGTACACATGAGTGGGGTCAAGTTAAACATTTTAGTTTGAATTTTATTTTATACTGTGCATTGTTGCAATGTGCTAAATAAATATTTGCATAATTTGTAATTGATTTATTCTTTGAAACTTTAATATTAATTTATGCAATTGCAATGCCTTGATTTTAGTAAAGTTAGTACACAGTCATAGCCATAAATGCAATGGTACTAATAATTGGCATAATTTCTTTCGGTGTTTCGGTTTTCGGCCTTGGTTTCCTCTTTTTCGGTTTTCGGTTTCGGCCAAGAATTTTCATTTCGGTGCATCCCTAATAAAGACCAAAGGCAATAGTTTTCAGTGTGGCTCTATTAAACATAATAATAAGAAATATTCCTTGAACAGCAAATCACGTGACACTGACGACTGGACTAATAGCTACTAAAAAGTTTTGTTTTGCCATTACAGGAATAAACTACATTTTAAAGTATTTTTTATTGTAATAATTCTTCACAATATTACTGTTTTACTGGATAATTGATCAAATAAATTTAGCGCTGGTGAATAAGAGCATTAGAGACTTATTTGAAAAACATTTAAAAATCTTACAGACCCGAAACTTTTGAATAGTAATTTGTTATTTTCATCTTTCAAAATGAAACAATCTGAATTATCAATTATTAAATTCAGTATTTTTTTTTTTTTTTTTTTGGTGAATATAAACCCTGGCTTCACCTTTTCAACATGTCTTCTTTACCAGAACTCTATTTGGAGCTTTACACTTACATCTTGGCGGAGCCCCAGAGGGTCCTGCAGGTACCGGCAAGACCGAAACCACCAAAGATCTGGCTAAAGCTATAGCTAAACAGTGTGTAGTCTTCAACTGCTCTGATGGCCTGGACTACATTGCACTGGGCAAATTCTTTAAGGTTAGTGTTACAAAGTCTATAATTATGATGCATGTCATGAATAGTTAGCCAAGTTATATGTAAATCAGAATTATTCTGCTCACAGCAAAGTTTTATATTTAAAAAAAAAAAAGAACATATAATAATATAACAGTATTTGGCATTAGGTTAGTGGAAAATGCTAATATGAAATGATGGTTAATAACACACATGAGGTCAAGCATCATGTGTCTTTAGAAAAAAACCTCTCAAACAGAACAGCACAGCATGACTGACATGGGCATCACTGGTTACTATAGTAACACTATAGTAACCAGAAATTAATAATATTCAGAATGCCAGAATTGTTGAAGAAAAACATGTTTGCTTGTAGAAAGGGGTTATGAACTCTTCGAAATAATAGTACATAATGAGATTTGTCTTGTCTCATCTTGTCTTGTGTTGTCTTCCAGATTACTGACCCCACAAAAATATTTCTAATTAAACTGAGCTTTTCTAAATACAAAGTTCAGTTAGACATTACTCTGGGGGGAAAAAAAGTTTTATGATTTTGAACATTTTAAAACAAAGAAAAGTAGAATGAATAAAAATATTTTCTAGTTCATTATAAGAATGACCATGTTAATTCTCTGTATGTATGTATGTATAAATAAATAAATAAATAAACTGCTTCCATTGAAACTCAAGATGCTCCTCTAAAGTTTGAGTTCTGTTGTCATTAAACCAAAAGAGGAGCATATACAAATACTAAGGCTTTTTAAAATGAATGTTAAAAGGATTTTTTGCCCAAAAAAGAAAATTCTGTCATTAATTACTCATGTTGTTTCAAATCCGTAAGACCAGGGGCATCATGCACTCATTATTTTTGAGGTGGCACGAGTGAAGGTGGGGGAAGCCTCGTAATGCTTGGGGCAAACAGCAGCCACGATAGCACTGCATAACTGATATAATCTTATATTTTGTTTATTTTCTCCTTTTTCTTTTAAATATTTTCAAATGTGTTAACTATATCATGAAATATCTCGATTCTTAAATATGTATAAGTAAATGCCTTTTGCGCCTTTATAGATCATGTTAGTTGATCTATAATGGGCGATGGGCAAAGTGGCCTAATAGTTTTTAACTACGCAGAAAACGTCTCGGTTACGTACGTAACCCTCGTTCCCTGATGGAGGGAACGGAGACGTTATGTCGTGACGACATAGGGGATTTACTTGGAAGCCCCAATCATCTCTGACTTTAAGAGAAAACGCCAATGAATATTGGCTAGTGGATTTTGCATACCTGAGCCACACCCAGCCCTCGCGGGTATAAATAGGTGGCAGGTGCATCCACTCATTAGGTTTTACGCTAAGGAGCCGAGAACGAGTCCCTGGCAACCAGCGATGGTTCAAGATTGTGGCATGGGGACATAACGTCTCCGTTCCCTCCATCAGGGAACGAGGGTTACGTACGTAACCGAGACGTTCCCTATCTGTCGCTCACTACGAGTTATGTCGTGACGACATAGGGGTCCTATGGAAAGCGCCACAACCTGAACCCCGTCACAACCTTGTGGCATGCAGATGCTGACAAGCGAGCGCGTGACAGACAAATGCCATGCAAAGGTCGCAACCTTCCCATCGCCCCAGCGCAAATTCGCTAACCTTGGTGCCCGCAGGGACCACTGAGTACATCGCTGCTGGAGATAGCCAAGCCGCTGTTCCTTTTCCCACAGAAGTCGGAAGGGATTTCGACCTTCAATGAAAGATAGCTTCAAGTCTTTCCTATTTGTTGTTACAGCTTGGCAGTAACGACGGGGAAGCGAGCCTTCCGGAGAAGGGCGCTACGGAGGCCACATCCTGCCTGAAGGGAGGTAACATGTGGAGACACTGATATGGACTGACCCAGGTCTGGGGCAGTACTACATACGACTGGACCCTGGGGCAGATCCTACCTAGGGTAGGGAGGAGAGCTGCCCGCAGGGCCTGACAGAGGCTCTGTCAAGGGAAGACACGGGTTTACCGTGAGGGAAACCTTACCGTGGAAGAATACACATATGGGATTACCCGAAGGGAATCAAGCCATACGGACACCTAGCCCAGTACAGGGGCTGACCGGAGACCCGGGCGAGCTAACACCAGTACTGGGCCTGGCGTCAGACTGCTCCACCCAGTCTGACTGCCGGGGGTGCTGGAGGAACTCCACCAGGGTTCGCCGTCCGGGGAACTGAACTGGTGGAGGAAAAAGGCGCTCGTATCCCCGGGTGAGGGGGAATGGCGCAGCAAGCGTGACACCGGCCAGCTCTTTCCGCCACTTACCTGTTACCCAACACACGGGAAGAAACTGGCTCAACGCGGAGACTGTAGAATCTCGCGAAGGTGTTCGGTGTCGCCCAGCCCGCAGCTCTACAGATGTCTGCCAGAGAGGTGCCGTGCGCCAGCGCATAGGAGGAGGCAACACTCCGTGTGGAGTGAGCCCTCACCCCCAGGGGGCACGGCTCGCCTTGAGACTGGTACGCCAAGGCGATGGCATCCACTATCCAGTGGGCCAACCTCTGCTTGGAGACAGCCTTCCCTTTCTGCTGACCTCCGTGGCAAACAAAGAGCTGCTCAGAGCTTCTAAAGCTCCGGGTGCGGTCCACGTATATGCGCAGTGCTCTTACGGGACACAGCAACGCCAAGGCTGGATCTGCCTCCTCCGAGGGCAGTGCTTGCAGGTTCACCACCTGATCGCGGAAGGGCGTGGTGGGAACCTTAGGCACGTATCCAGGCCGGGGTCTCAGGACAACGTGAGAGTAGGCCGGCCCGAACACAAGGCACTCTTCGCTCACCGAAAATGCTTGGAGGTCCCCGACCCTCTTGATGGAAGTGAGCGCGGTCAGGAGCGCTGTCTTAGCCGACAGAAATTTCAGCTCAACTGAGTCCAGCTGCTCAAAGGGACCCCTCTGAAGTCCAGCCAGGATGACATAAAGATCCCAGGAGGGCATCAAGGGTGACCTAGGAGGATTTAACCTTCTGGCACCCCTCAGGAACCTCACGATGAGTTCGTGCTTTCCCAGGGACCGGCCGTCCACTGCATCGTGATGGGCCGCAATAGCAGCCACATACACTTTCAAGGTGGAGGTTGACAGCCTACGCTCCAACCTTTCTTGCAGGAAAGAAAGCACTACTCCAATCGTGCACCTTCGGGGGTCTTCTCGACGAGAAGAACACCAGTTCGCGAACAGACTCCACTTCAGTGCATAGGCTTGCCTTGTTGAAGGAGCTCTAGCCTGAGTGATGGTCTCTACCACAGCCCGTGGTAGACCACTCAAGTCTGCCGCGTCCCGTCCAGGAGCCACACATGGAGGTTCCACAGATCTGGACGCGGGTGCCATATGGTGCCGAGCCCCTGAGAAAGGAGTTCCTTCCTCAGAGGAATGCGCCAGGGAGGGGCTGTCGCGAGGAGTATGAGTTCGGGAAACCAGGTCCGGGTGGGCCAGTACGGCGCGACCAACAGGACCTGCTCCTCGTCCTCCCTGACCTTGCACTCCTGTGCAGTGTCTGTGCAAGCAGGCTCACTGGGGGAACGCATACTTGCGTAGAGCCCGAGGCCAGCTGTGTGCCAGTGCGTCTGTGCCGAGGGGGCCCTCGGTCAGGAAAAAGTACAGCTGGCAGTGGGAGGACTCGCGGGAAGCAAACAGGTCTACCTGAGCTTCCCCGAATCGACTCCAGATCAGCCGGATCGTCTCGGGATGGAGTCGCCATTCTCCGGGGAACGTGAGCTGTCGTGAGAGCGCATCGGCTGCACGATTGAGCTCCCCCGGAATGTGGACACGCAACGATTTGAGCTGCGTGTGACTCCAGAGGAGGAGATGGCGGGCGAGCTGTGACATGCGACGAGATCGTAGACCTCCCAACCGGTTGATGTACGAGATAGCCACAGTGTTGTCTGTACGGACCAACACGTGCTTGCCTAGAAGCAGTGGCCGGAACTGCCGCAAGGCAAGGTGCACTGCCCACAGCTCCAGGCAGTTGATGTGCCAAAGCAGTCGAGGCCCTGTCCAGAGCCCCGAGGCTGCCTGCCCGTTGCATGTAGCGCCCCAACCCGTGCTGGAGGCATCTGTCGTGACAACAACATGCCGGGACACTTGTTCTAGGGGCACCCTGGCCCATAGAAAGGCAAGGTCTGTCCAGGGGCTGAAGGAGCGGCGACACTCCTGTGTGATGTTCACACGAAGTGTACCGTGGCGCCATGCCCATCTCGGGACTCGGGAGTGTAACCAGTGCTGAAGTGGTCTCATATGAAGCAATCCGAGCGGCGAGACTGCGGCTACGGATGCCATATGCCCCAGGAGCCTCTGAAAAGGGTTTCAGTGGTACCACCGTCCTGCCTCTGAAGGAACTCAGGCAGTTCAGCACGGACTGGGCACGCTCGTTAGTGAGACGCGCCATCATACTCACCGAGTCTAACTCCACACCGAGAAAAGAGATTCTCTGCATGAGGGAGAGCTTGCTCTTTTCCCAGTTGACCTGAAGCCCCAGCTGGCTAAGTGCCGGAGCACTGGGTCCCTGTCATCACACAACTGTTCTCGCACGCGGGCCATGCTCGAGATAGTTGAGGATCCTGATGCCCACTTCCCATAGCGGGGCAAGAGCGCCCTCCGTGACTTTCGTAAAGACACGGGGGGACAGGGACAGCCAGAAGGGGAGAACACTGTACTTCCCTGCCTGACCCTCGAGCGCAAACCGTAGAAACGACCTGTGTCGAGGCCATATCGAGACACGAAAGTAAGTGTCCTTCAGGTCGACCGCTGCAAACCAATCCTGGGGCTAGGTGCATCCAGGATTGGCCAAAGGCCACCGCCTTTCTTGGGTACGATGAGGTAGGGGCTGTAAAACCCCTGCCTCATCTCGGTTGGAGGGACCGGCTCGATTGCATCCTTTGCCAGGAGGACAGCAATCCCCTCACGCAAGACAGGTGCGTCTCGGTCTGCCACCGAAATCTCGAGAACGCCGCTGAACTTGGGAGGTTGCCTGGCGAACTGAATCGCATAGCCGAGTCGGATTGTGCGAATGAGCCAGTGGGACGGGTTGGGCAGCGCAAGTCACGCCCCCAAACTCCGTGCGAGTGGCACCAAGGGAACAATCGACATACCCGCGGTGGTGCAGCGGCAGGGAGTTGAGCTGGATAGCCCAGAAGGCATCGCGTTCTGACCGATCGCAGCAGAACTCCCCGCATCCCCGGAGGGACTGGCCAGAGATGCGTGGAGAGGCATTGCGTCTCCCAACCGCAACTTCTTGGCTACTGGCAAAAGAGAGGGGGCTCGTGGGCGAGAGTGAGGAGGCATCGCGTCGCTCATTGTCGACCCGCGAGCCTGAGGACCCAGAGGAAAAGGAAATTGCTCTTTCTTTGACAATGTGGGTACCGTTGGCCCTTGAGCCAGCGGCGGAACAGAAACAGAAGATTCTCCACCCGGCCCTCCTCCGGGGGAAGGAGTGGCGCTGTCCTCGCCATCTCCCAAGAAAGAGCAGCTTCCCACATCTCCGGGTTGCCTGTGTCAGGGCCGCTTTGTCACCTTCCTGGCTGACTTAGGGGCCGGCTGGGACACAGGGGGCGCTGTGCTCCTGCGAGAGGCTCAACGCACCGGCCTAGGTGTTACCTCAGCACGGGGCGGAGTGGCTCTGGGGGACACAGGAGGGCGCCCACGGCGACAAGCAGACCGGGGCTTGCCCTGCAGCGGAGCGGTGGCAGATGACGCATCACGCCGGGGCAAGATGTGTTGGATGGCCTCGGTCTGCCTCTGTACTGCCGAGAACTGCTGGGCACAGTCCTCGACAGTGTCGCCGAACAGTCCAGCCTGGGAGACAGGAGTGTCGAGAAAGCGCACTGTCGACATCGCTCGTCTCAGCAGGGCTGAACCATAGATGGCGCTCTTGGACCACAAGTGTGGACATCGCCTTCCCGAGGGACTGTACTGTGACTTCCGTTGCCCGTAGGGCACGGTCAGTCGTCGAGCACAGGTCCTGCTTCAACCTCGGGTTGGTACTACCCTCGTGCATTTTAATGCCTTGGCTTGGTGTACTCGCAGGATAGCCATGGCATGCCGAGCAGAGGCAGCTTGGCCCGCAGCACTGTAAGCTTTGACCGCGAGAGCGGTCGTCAGCTTACAGGCTTTGGACGGGAGACGAGGACGATTCCGCCAAGTGGCGGCGTTTTGCAGGCACAGGTGCACCGCAACCGCCCTCTCCACCTGGGGAATGTCAACGTACCCCCTAGCCGCCCCGCCATCGATGGTAGCGAGGAGACAAACGAGCCGCTTCTGGCCGTAAAAAGGGGCCGTCCACAACTTCATCAGCTCCTCGTGCACTTCCGGGAAGAAAGGGACCAGGGCAGGGCGTGGTCGCGAGCCACGGCCCGTGCCGAGGAGCCAATCATCTCACCGCGAGGACTCGGGACTGAGAGGTGTGCACGCCTCCAGCCCGATGCTCGCGGCGGCCCGGGAAAGCACGGCCGTCAACTCTGGGTCCGATTCGGCGGCGGCCGCGACCCCCGAGGGGGGTAGCCTCGCCGAATCTTCATCCTCAGAGGACGATTGCCCATCCCCCGATGCAGCTATCGACATCTGATCCTCTATCGGCGCGCCGAATGAAACGCTGAGCGCGCCGTAAGACGGCACAGCAGAATCACCGGCGAGCCGCACAGAACAGCTGCTGCGGGAGGAGTGAAAGGTCCGTGGGGACTGGCCCGGCGGAATAGCTCTCACTGTAATCCTCAGATCGCTCAGAGCACTAGCCGATGGTTCTCTGCTCGTAGCAGAGAAGCCAGCGCGGGTAGTGACAGAGGGAGCCTCTCTCATCCCCGTGAGGAGAGAGAGGCGCGATCGCAGCGCTGTCATGGTTACACGCTCAAAACGAGCGCATAAACCATCCACGATCGCAGCTTCAGCGTGCTGGATGCCCAGACACTGAAGACAACGATCGTGGCTGTCGACGGAGGATAGGAAACGACCGCAACCAAGAGGACATGGCCAGAACGGCGTCTTTAAAAAGACGCGAACCGACCGTGATTTGCTCTTTTAGGAAATTGCTCTTTTAGTTGAAGTGCCCAGGGGAATCGCTGCAGACAGGGACACCGCTGTTCGCACCGTAACGCCAACCAGAACAGCTTCCAGACAGATGATGAAAGGCTTTGTGGAGATCAACACGTTCATCCACTCGGCTCCGAAGCAAAAATCTAATGAGTGGATGCACCTGCCGCCTATTTATACCCGCGAGGGCTGGGTGTGGCTCAGGTATGCAAAATCCACTAGCCAATATTCATTGGCGTTTTCTCTTAAAGTCAGAGATGATTGGGGCTTCCAAGTAAATCCCCTATGTCGTCACGACATAACTCGTAGTGAGCGACAGATAGGGAACGCCTCTTTCTATAAGTACCAGATATGGGTGTCATGCCATAAAATATTTTTAATACGACTGACTTTGTATTTAATGTGAATTTAATAAAAACATTGCAAGTTACTAATTGTAACACTTTCATAGAAAGAGAGAAAAGGATATTTACGGTACATTGTCAAAGAGCCAGAGTTCAAGCCCTTTCAAAAACTCCCATTAAAATAATTGAAGCTGTTCACACTGTGAAATGAATATCTAATGCCGAGTTCACACTGCATGATTTTAGTCCTGATTTTCACTCGCCGACAGGTTTTGCGAAATCGCCGACAAATGCCCGAAATCGGAGGCAAATCGGTGCTCGTTCACGCGAGTGACAGTCACGCAGTGTGAATGATCAAAGACGCGATCAGAGAGAATCGCCGATGCGTCGCCGACGCCCGTGAAATATTTGACATGCTAAATATCTGGACCTGTCGGCGATTCACAATCCTCCTGTGTGAAATGAGTTCTGACTGAAACATACATCGGCGATGACCTTCAGCCAATGAGAGAGCAAGATACAGGGCAGCGGGACGTTCGGGGAGGACCTTTTTTTTTTTTTTTCTTTTTAAGCAATTAGCCATGTACAAACAACCTGGCATGAATAAATAAATAAATAAATATATATATATATCTATATATATATATATATATATATATATAGAGAGAGAGAGAGAGAGAGAGAGAGATATTATCAGACTGATATCGGAATCGGCCGATAATGGCTTTAAATGCAAATATCGGCATAGGCCCGATATGAAAAATTATGCCAATATGTCTTGCCGATAAGAGGAGTACGTTAACTCACATGTGCTCAGGGTGTGCTAGTGATTAGATCACGTCAGCACTGTGGCTCATTCTTGAAGCAAAATTTTGTCTGAATGATGATTAGATTGACTGTTTTGGATCGCTGCATTTAATCTGTGAAAGCACGTGCAGAATGACGCTTCGGTGTGTGATAGAGTAAACAGTAATGGCACGTGCAGCGGCAGCCTCCCCCGGGTCCCAACACCCGTTCTGTAATGAGTTTTAATCTATGGGGGCGCTGTTGGCCTACTTCTAATTAAATTAAAAGTAAAATAGCCTACACAAGTAACATTTAGACTGTGTTTCTGATTAAAAAAAGCAGTAATTGATCTCATAAAATAATGGGTATGTTTTGATTTAAAGATCAGAAGCTATAGCTTTACATAAAAAAAATCACAAACGTGACCTTGTAAATTAAATAATTTTATATATACTGATTTATTCATTAATGCATAATATGTTTTATTTTTTAAACAAATCTAAAAGATTTTCAGAATTCTTACAACTCTTTTGCTTTAGACCATCTACAGATGTTAAATCTTAAAATAAAATGTTAGCATTAACACTGCATCTTTCTGGGAAAAAAATGCAGGGATTGATAAATAGTTTATAGTTATTTTCAAAGCTTCAATGTACTGTCAAAAAACCTTCATTGTTTATTTAATTCTAACAAATAAGTTCTTGTTAAAAAGTAACCAAAATTTAAAAATATTTTGCTTATCATTTCTGCACAGGAGAGACTTGGTGTTGTTTCCAAAAGGAAAAAGGAAATATATCTGTATCGGTATCGGTATCGGCTAAAATGAGTTGAAAAATATCAGCATATCGGATTTCGGCAAAAATCCAATATTGTGCATCCCTAATATATAATAAAAAAAAATTAAACATAAAAAGGGACTAGAGTTTTTTCCTGTAAATCATGTTCTTCTATAAAGGACAAAAGATTTATTGCGTTTTTCTTTTTCATCACTTTGATGGCTTTTGTATAAGAAACAAGCTCATTATAATATGCAAAAACGTTTGTTTCACTTTCAAGTACTTAGATTTGTGTATATAAAATTTTCCCAGCAGAAGTATGTTGTTAACAACGGAGTCATCTTTGTTATTGTTTGTTCGGGGAGGTCTTATAGACCACAATATCAGTGTGATCTTGTGTTATTTCCTTATCACTTCTCGTGTGCGTTTGATTGTGAAACATAGTTTGCGAACCAGACAGAGTTGTCGGCAATTCTTCCTATTGTAAAGTCATGCAGTGTGTAACCTCCTGTCACCGATCCATTGTGTAATGTGAACACAGCAGCAACTGAATGCTACCCCACATAGTCGTGCAGTGTGAAAACAACGATAATCCGATTATTTTGAAAATCATGCAGTGTGAACTCGGCATAACTTACATTCGTACGCACATCTGCACTTTGTTGTTTATGATGAGCAAATTCGCCAGAGAGAAGAATTCAGTCAGCGAGCGTGCACAGTGAACAAAACTTCGGCGTTTCAGCAATGACTAATCTCAATGCCTCTGACTGGTCATTGCATTCATAAGCTCAGCAGAATCGTGTGTGATTGGTTATTATTGCATAGCGCTGTAAAAACGCATCTGTCTCAGGCTCAGCGCCAGCCAGCAAATGCAGATTTGAATTTAGCAACTGGTGATGTGCCGCACTGAACGATCTAATCACACCGGTGTATCAAATATAAAAAATATTATTCTGCTATTTTTTTCTTTTAAAAGCTGGACTCAAAATCCTCTCCCCTTAGTTTGAATGGGCATGATGCCTCTGCGTAAGACCTTCATTCATCTTTGGAACACAAAGTAAGATATTTTTGATGAAACCTGAGGGCTTTCTGACCCTCCATAGACAGCAATGAAAGTGAAATGTTTCCAGGCCCAGAAACGTGGTAAGGACATTGTTAAAATAGTACATATGACATCAGTGGTTAAATCTTAATTTTACGAAGCTACGAGAATACTTTTTTGTGTGCAAAGAAAACAAAAATAACAAATTTATTCAGCAACACTGCACCTTGTTTACGAGCAGAGGAATGCACACGTATGTCACACACGTCATGGGACTCTCATGAATGGCAGCGGACGGTCTTTGCACACAAAACGTATTCTCGTACCTTCATAAAATTACTGTTGAAACAATGATGTCACATGGACTATTTTAATGATGTCCTTACTACCTTTCTGGACCTTGAACATGTCAGTTACGTTGCTGTATATGCAGGGTCAGAACATTCTCAGATTTCATCAAAAATATCTTAATTTGTGTTCTGAAGATGAACGAAGGTCGTACTGGTTTGGAACGACATGAGGGTGAGCAATTAATGATAGAATTTTCATTTTTGGGTGAACATGCATGTTAGTTTTCCTTTTAGTTTGGTATGCTAGCAAAGATTGCAATGCTTTTGCTGTACAGCCTCAGTACTATCAGGGGGCCACAGCTGTATCTTAATCAGAGAGCTTAGAATTGCAAAGGGCTTGCGTTTTAATGGCATCCTGCTCACCCTTTGTCAGTTATCTTGCAGCACAGGAGTGTTCAGACTACATTTGCTTTAAGTTATGGTAAAGATACTTGGTTTCTTCCAGGGCTTGTTGTCGTCTGGTGCCTGGGCCTGCTTTGACGAGTTCAACCGTATTGATCTGGAAGTGCTTTCAGTGGTGGCTCAGCAAATTCTAACCATCCAGAGAGGTGTGTGTTTGTGTGCACATTTTGAGTTAAATGTCAACTGTGTTGTCAATGGATTTTAAGGTTCAATCAATGGAGCAACAGATTTGTTTTTCTCCAAACCCCCTATATGCTTAATAGATGCCTACATCTGAACCTGATGAGTCCAGTGAAATTAAGTGTTAGGATACTTAAATTGCATAAATCTATCTAATGAGATTTCTTTTGTATGGGTTTGGATGCATACATTATTATTTTCTCTTCAGGTATTTCTGCCCATGCTGAGATGCTGCAGTTTGAGGGGACAGAGCTGAAACTGAACCCTACCTGTGCTGTCTTTATCACAATGAACCCTGGCTATGCAGGACGCTCTGAACTACCTGACAACCTGAAGGCATGTAGAGAACCTAGTTCATGCAAAGATTTGCTTTGCATATGGAATGCGCTTACTTTTTGAGTGTGTCATTCCCAGAGGAAAATAAATATATATAACCTCACTGAAAATAATATACGAAAAATTATGTTAATGTTAACATAAGAAAGGGTGTTAGTGTAGAGAAGTTAGAGAGTACTGCAAAGTTTTACAGAATATCTAATGATTATTATTATTATATTCAATTATTTTTGATTATGAATATGATTCTGTGCATATTGTGCATTGAAAGTCTTTCTATAATGTTTCTTTATTTCTTGCTGTCACTGTTCACTGTGTTTCTGTCCTGTTTTATTGGAGCATATACTGCATGTTCTGTGTTTGTGAATGTTTTGTAATTGTCTGCTGCAGGCTCTCTTCCGGACTGTAGCTATGATGGTGCCAGACTATGCTCTGATAGCTGAGATAGTGCTGTATTCCTGTGGATTTGTCAGAGCACGACCGCTCTCAGTGAAGATTGTAGCTACGTATAGACTGTGCTCTGAGCAGCTCTCGTCCCAGCACCACTATGATTACGGCATGAGGGCTGTCAAATCTGTTTTGACTGCCGCAGGGAACCTGAAGGTAGGATCTGTATCTGCAAAAAAAAAAATCCCTCAATTTTATGTTGCATTTTTATCACTATGCTGTGATTTAAATATTTTAATTAAAAATAATATGCTTTAACTTTGCAGTGACATACACATATATGCATATAGTTTGTGGACTTATTTGGCCTTACATCTAAAATATTTAATACATAATATAAAATATATTAATTCAGCTTAACTGATTAAAGTCACAAGAGAAAGCAATTCTGAATGACTCCCAACTGCAATTGGCTCAGTTCCTCTTCGCCTGCCACTGTTATCAGCACAGAGTTACCAAGGGTCAGAGGAGTGAAACATTTCCACTTCATCTCAATTCCCATTGCACGCTCCTTCTCCTCTCTCCCTCTCACCACTTTTCGCCTGTGGATCAAAGCCAAATGAATCTGACATTGAATATAAATAGTGTTCACACTCAATTCAGCAGCCTGGAGAATTGCAGATCTGTGAAAAACACAAACTATTGAAACTGAGAACTTTGCTAAAACCTGTGTGACCCTAAAGACTTATGGGCTCCAATCAGTACACCTCTCTCTCTCTCTTTCTCTCTCTCTCTCTCTCTCTCTCTCTCTCTCTCGTCATTTCTAATGTGTAAAGAACAGAATGTGAGGAAGCATGATTTCAAACAGCACACTTTTCAAATTGAAATGTCAATACAAAACTGCAGTTGTCGTGTTCAGGGACATAAATTTCGTCTAACAGTAGGGGGGGACAATATACATAAAATTTCTCAAGAGCAGTTTTTGAAGGGGACACAAATAATACAGCTAAAATTGTACTTGTAAGGATATGTATACACAGAGGAAAGCTACTATTATTAGTGTAGCAGGGAGACTAAGGCGTTATTTTAATGACAAATGTTGAGAGCGCATTATTGTAGCGCGAAAGCACTTTAATGTAATGTGCGAGCATGAATCTCTTCCCTCGTACACGGATTTTCTTTGCTCTCGCACAAAACCGAATGCGCGCTCTCAGAAACATGCTGCCCTCGCAAAGAGATAATAATCACTTCATCCGATGTTTAAGTGAATAAAATAGCCAATTGACAGCCTTACTTACTGGAGTTCCACAACTATTGAGGCTTTGTTCTCTCTCACCGGACTTGTGTGTGTGATATAAAAGAAGAAAGCATTTGGACCAAAGCACTGTGAGGCAAGAGAGGTGGAGACTCAAAATTTTTCTAAACTTAAAATGCATTTTTGCACCGTTTGCGTTTATGTTGTTTTACTACTTACACAATTATTTTAAGTATAAAACATTGTTTACAATATACAGCATGGTTTTTTAATCATAATTTTAGGGGGGACAACTCTCAGATGGGGGGGTCTTGTCCCCCCCAACCTCCCCGGGATTTCCGCCTATGCATGTGTTATACTATAATTCCATTTGATTGCTAGACAGGCAGTCAAAACTTGTGTACAGAGCACCATAGAGTATGCTCATTTCAGTATGAGCAGATCCCCTGAAGCAAGGCCAGAACACAGTGATTTTCATGTTCATAGGTGGCCCTACCTGAGCTCATTCCTTGATCTTTGATTTATTACTGTTGTACTGATTTTCCCTGAAAGCATATTTAGTATGCACAAGGGAATATGCTCATACAGCTGTCATTTACCGACACTCAGACACTGAGAACAGCGGTGCAGCCATAGGCCATCAGAGGAGACAGGTCAAAGGAACAACTGCAGTGCACACAATATGCCTCGAGCAAGATGAATGCTATTTTTCCATTTACTCTACTATTATGATACGACTGCACCATCTAAATAAAAGCCATGTCTCCTGTCAGTCACACAGGCCACTCGCTCCCTGCAAAGTTTTTGGAGTGGCAGCTGCATTTATTTGGAGGAGTGAATTCTATTGTTCTGTGTTTGTGCAGAATGAAAGAGTCACTTCTGCTGTCCCAAACTCACAGTGGTTGATATAGTAACCACGGCAGCAGTTTGGCATCTTGTGGCTGCAAATAAGAAAGATGCCAACAGCTACTGTCCAAACTAAAGTTAGTGAACAAAGTATTTTAAATTTAATGTTTTAATGTCCAACAATTGTTAGTAAACTGGGAACTGTAAATACACTTTTTCTTCAAGTCACATCACTGCATTAATACAATTTTGAAAGAAATGTGTACTTTTATTCAGCAAGGACACATCAAAATAGACTATAAAGAAGAAGGATTTCTTTTTCAAATAAAAGCTGTTCTTTTGAACTTTCTAGTCATCAAAGAGAAAAATATTAAGCAGCACATCTTTTTGTTGTTTAATAATATTTAAATTATAATATAAAATGTCTTCTCAAATATATCTATATCTACTGTATGCATTAGTAAAATGTAACTATACAAATAAATTTATAATAAAATTATAATGAATATATAAAGGATTCTAGAGGACTTTCTAAAGCTTCATCTACATTCATAGTTTTAGATTTTAGATGCGTCGGTACGGCCATATTGTACTTGAAAGCATATGTCCAAATGCTCAAAAATTTACATGTCAACATACGTATGAAATCCTATGAACACTAATGAGATCAGGCTACCATTTTAACCCTCCCTCGAACCCTTTAGAATCAAAATTTAAGCCCAGTTAGGGTGGACAAGAAACAGCACTTTGGTACACTGATTCTCGCTTTTCATTTATTAATAGAAGCATCCTTAAATAACAGTCACAAAGAAAAGCGTTCATTGTATTGTGACAGGTTAAATGTACATTGTGCCACTGAAAGTAGAAACTTAAGCCACGTTTCTAGCATTGGGATTAAGGATGCCACAATGTCAGATTTTCACTACACTATTCTCATCACCAAAAGAATTCGCAATAACAATACTACTGCAATATCTATAGAACTTTTGAAAATAATTAATGAAATAATGCTTTATTTTGTGTATCACCAAAAATAAATAAATTAATTAATAAAATTAAATAAATTAATACAAAATCGCTCAAAGTACAAGTATAGGGAGATGGAGAGAGTGTTTGTAACCAAAAGTGTAAAAAAGCATGCCAAAAGTACTGTTGACTGGCACTTCCTGCAGACTGGGGTGTCTGTAACCATCTTTTTTTTTTACACACAGTCAAGCTAACTTTTTCAGGTGTGGGTACAGTTTCTTGTTTGTGTCTGTCATCTCCTCTGATATGATTTTGTGCAGCAGTAGTAGCAACACACAATGTCTTCTTTTTTCTGTTTTCTAACAGGTGGCAACCAGCATTAAGGTGCATTACCGCCACCTACTATGTTAAGGTGTCAGCTATATTGCTAATGCTGGATTTACAATATTATTGTATTTGTTGTACTAACATAACATTATTATGATATATAAATATTATATGTTTATCTTTTTTTTTCTTTCTTTTTTTTTAATATCACAGTTATTGTCAATACTGGTATATTGCAACATTCTTATTTGGGATACATCAGAAGATATCCAGAGCTGTAGTTGCAGTGAATTATGAATTAAAGTATCTATACTAGTTTGTCCTTGTTTCCTCATTGTTATTGGGTGGGCATAGTTTTAAAATACCAAGGAGCATCCATAGTACATATACTGTCTTTTATCACTGGGAAGGAAGTGTACATTCAAAATATCAAGAAAAATGAGATTTTTCATGATATGACAACTTTAATTAAAATGCTGTTATTGCATGAATTTTTAGGGAGTGAGTTTATTTGTAGAATCCAGTCATTGGCCTAAATAACTAAATATGGTGAATAAAACAAGACAAGCACTCGAGAAAGGAATGACAACTTGTATTTTACTGGAATGTGTACATGGCTGTTACTCTTCCTAATGTGTTTATAGTGTGACAATAAGGAGCCTGAAATATTAAAGCCACAAAACCATATCTCACAGAGCTGAAATAGGCAGAGGAGGAACCTGACCTTGGCAGCTCCCACTCGCTTTTCTCGTTTTGCCAAATTTGAATAGCGCCTGCTTGTGTCATCTCTGCTGTTCTCAGAAATGAATACGCCTGTGTCATTTTCACAGCAATCTTTGCACCATCACACCCGAGACTGCACTCTTTTGCCATCTTGAAATTGCTTCTGGAGACAAAGGCATGCTCTAAACCCCTCAGGTCTGAGTTGCAAATGACTGTGGTGGTAAAGAATGAGCAAAGACAATGTGACTGAATGCCACTCTCCCCCTGGAGACCCTGGAAAAGTGACGGCACAAACGAATCTTTTATTGAGTGTCAAACCTCTTTCTCTCCCTGTGTTTAACATGTCACAGCTGAAGTTTCCAGAGGAGAATGAGGATATTCTTTTGCTGAGATCTATTATTGATGTCAACCTCCCGAAATTTCTGGCTCATGACCTTCCATTATTTGAGGTAACATCTGTATCAGTATATCCTACACATTCAGTCATTAAAATGTATGTATAATTCTCCAATTAATATTCACTAAATTATCAGTCATTGTAAATCTGTCCAGGGCATCACTTCCGATCTATTCCCTGGAATCAAGCTTCCAAAACCAGACTACAGAGTGTTGCTTGAGGCTATTAATGAAAACAGCGCTAAGATGAACCTGCAGGTCACTGACTTCTTTGCTGAGAAGATCCTGCAGATCTATGAAATGATGATTGTGCGTCACGGCTTCATGATGGTGGGAGAACCCTTCGGTGGGAAGACGTCTGCCTACCGCGTGCTCGCCGCAGCCCTGCATGACATCTGTGAGAAGGTGCTGTAAATGGACAACTGTGTATAAAAACTACTGTTGCTCAAACCGTCACGGTGGGAGTAGAACTTTCTGCATTTAGCATTGTATGTCTGTTACATAAGATTTAAACTGTTGTTCTTTTATCCTACTTATTGACTGTTTTCGAGTACTTTTTTTCTTGTACCCAGAGGATGTGAACTCCCAAAGTCTCAAAGACTCCCACATTCCTCAAGCAGTTCCAACTGGATGTGAATTTGTATCACAATACCACAATACAAACTGCTCTTTTTGCATAATAGAACACTTAAAAAGTCAGTAAAATGTTTTTATAGAAAGGAAATGTGATTTCTTGTGTTTTCAGAGAGCAGACAACACATTTAGTGATGGTACTGCTATAAATCACTGCAGTGAAGCACGTTCATACACATGCTAATATGATGCAATTGAAAACAGTGCTGCAAAAAGTTGTGGAAGTGTAGTGTTATAGTATCAATCAAACTTAACCTGTTTTGAATGCAGAGACTGATGGAGGAGAACAGGGTTCAGATCACTGTTATCAACCCAAAGTCTATCACTATGGGCCAGCTGTATGGACAGTTTGATCCTGTGTCCCATGAGTGGTCAGATGGCATCTTGGCTGTCAGCTATAGAGCATTCGCCACTTCACAGGTACATTTACCATTACAATCATCTTATTTGTCCATTTATTCATCCATACATCTATCTGTCTATACCTCTATCCATTCATCCATTGATTCATCTCTCCCTCCCTTCACCCATCTATTCATCTATACCTCTGTCCTTTCATCCATCCATCCCTACATTCATCCATCCCTCCTTACATCCGTAATTACGTTCCTTTAATCCCTCCTTTCCTTTCGTCCATCATCCCTCCATTATTTAATCCATCCATACTTTTATCCCTCCATGCATCCCTCCCTCCTTCTATGCATCAGTTCTATTATTTACTTCTCTATGCTCATCTGTTCATCCATCCCTCGCTCCATCCCATTTAGTGCACATTGTGTAAGATTAAGTAAAAAGTAATAATGTCTCTCCATGTACAGAAAGATGTGTTTAAGTCACTACTAGATCCATAAATAGCACTGAACATTAAATTCACTGCCTTCAATCTAAAGCCATCTCAAAACAAAGAACATGCAAATACAGTAGTGCTGTCTGCTTAAAATCTGCAGCTCTTATATTTTCTTCACCATGGTAACACTAAGCCTAAATCTGTGCCATCTTTTACCCACTGACTTTGATGTTGTTCAGAGTGCAATCCTACCCTCATTTACAAAGGATTACAGTTTGAAGCTTTGTTTCACCGGCTTACAATAGAAATGTTTACGTTAAAACAATTGGCAGAAGACAGGGTAGAGCATTGTCTTTGGCACAGCAAGAAAGTGGGGAGCGAACCTAGATCCTCTAATAGATGTAATTGAGGAATAAAAAGGAACATAATAAGAGCAGACAGGTGTCAAATGTTTGCTTCACACTTAGGTTCATATTTGATTGCCGCTGTTTTTGCTGGAGGCTATGAAGTCATGTTACAAAATTGAGGTCGTTTTAGCGGGAAAAAACTATTAGTAGAATGAACTAAGTTAAAACAATGCAAGTATTTTAAGCTTTAACAAATGTGACATTGTTGAAATTTTAGTATAATTATTTTTCTTGTATTGGAGAAATGTTAAGTTACCCTCATTTTTAACTTCAGACATCCAGAACAACTTTTAGAAAATGCTAGGAAAAATTGTCATCTTTCATTGTTCTACAGCAAAAAGTATTATGCCAGTGAGCTCTAATTAATAATGATGTGCAATTATACCTATTTTATTGAGACACAGCACACACAGCAAAGTTGAAGTTAGATTGTTCAATTTGAGTCTGAAGTGACTGTCTGCTGCCTCCCCACCAGAGTCCTGACAGAAAGTGGCTGATTTTTGATGGGCCTGTGGACGCAGTGTGGATTGAGAACATGAACACTGTACTAGACGACAACAAGAAGCTTTGTCTCATGAGTGGAGAGATCATCCAAATGTCCCCACAGATGAGCCTTATCTTTGAGCCCATGGACCTGGAGGTGGCTTCACCAGCCACGGTAAGATGACCATTTCAATGATAGCTACAGTATGTGGTTCAGCAAAATTTGTGGTCACACTGAGCATGCAAAATTTCTTCAGGTATCGCAGCAGTCGAGATATGATATGTCACACTCTGCGGGCATCTTTTTTAAAAACAGTCAACGTATGACAATTAATAGTAAATACAAAATCTAAAAATATACAGTCTGCTGCACTATCCTGCAATGGTGCAAACCTGCAGCTTAAAACGTTTGTGTTCTTTTAATTTATCTAAGAGGTCACTCCGTGACATATCATGACATGTAAGCTTGTGTTTCCGGTGTCTCGTCTTTGCATGCCTATGAATGGATGTCAATAGGAAGAAAAGTGTAGTGTGACCTCCCCTTTAGATTGTTCAATTACTTTATTCCAAAAGCCATATGATAATAGTGATATTCTAAAGTGAATTTGTAATATTCTACTAAAGAGATAATTTTTATCTCTCACATTTAAAAAAATCGCTTTGCTCTGGGGCTCACACATGGGCTGCAAATTTACTTTTGTGTCCAATTTAGTTCATAACAGCCTCAACCTTTTTAAAACCTCTTTGCAAGGCCTCCGTTACATGACATGACATTACTGTGACAGGCTCACAATACAAGTAAGATCGAAAGACTGTAAGGATCACGAATCTTATTAAAAAAACTTCATCCGGTTGTTTCTAACTTTGGGACCGCTTCACCAGGAATTTGCAATATATTCCAATAATATGTGCCTTTAATATATTCCACCTACAAAGGCAAACCTACAGTGCACATATTTATTTCTTTTAAATACAATACAGTATAAAAATGATGAAATTTGATGAAAATATATCCTCACATTTCCCAACGCGTTTTGTTATATCTTTATCAGACGAGACATCTCTGAGGCTGCCTTTGATGTTTTGGGTTGCAAAAAAAAAAAGAAAGTAGACCATCAAATGAGATTGTTGTTGTCATTCAGCAAACCTGTCAAAAGAGGACTTACCAATTCACTGGCAATAACCCACCCACTCCACGCTTCCCCCCTCTCCCAGCCTGCCCAAGAATGGGATAATGGCATGTCGCTACTAGATTTCTTTCTTTCAGAAACACCAACGCAATTTCCTCCCCTTATTTATCTCAGCGTCTTCTCCTAAGATGGCATTGTATCTGACAGAGCTTCTGCCTCACACATCCCAGCCTGAGGAAAGGCTCTTGTGGATCCCAGCTTTTTCTGGCCCAGTGTGGGCAGAATGCTCTGATTCAGAAGAATGGGTGATGATGACAGAGATTAAACAGGCATGTTATGGAGAAGGAAAGAGTGTGAAAATATCAAAGTGTGTGTGTGTGTGTGTGTGTGTGTGTGTGTGTGTGAATGTCTGCGCGTTGTTGTTTGCGACTGTCACCAGATCAGATCAAAGTAGACGCCAGAGACAGAGCCAGAGGGAAAGAGTGAGACAGAGATCAAATTTGTGTGAATATCTTGTCTCACTTTCACAGAAAACGAAAAAAGAATCCTGGCTATAGCATAAACCATCTTCCTTTGGCCCATACCTGTCTCTCGCACTTTCTGTCTTGCTCTCCTCCTTTTTATATATTGATGCTTGACTCATATGGCCTGCTGCAAACTAGACCAAAGTTCAATGAGAATTCAGTTGAACAAGCTAACATGCTCTCGAGGTCACGCTTGGCCCAGATGTCTCCTCCGGCTTAACACCTGTGCATAAGCGCCCAGTTTGCAATTCACTTACACCTCTACCATTCACATGGGCCTTTCGTGGGAGCTGCTTTCCGACAGCTGTTTCCATCACGTAACCTTGATGATATGTGCTATTCATCAAATCATTAAGCACAGAGGACCTTTATCTTTATGAGTAACCCAGTGCAGCTGCCGTGCAGATGAATAAAATGCAATTTGTTTGAACTATGCACCATTCCAGATGGCTAAGTAATATATAAAAAGTTTTGTACCCTTTGGAGTTGTGTCCACATACTTTAGAAAGGACTATTATGGTAATGAGTGCTGTTTGCTTGCTTCTTGATATTTACAAAAGTCACATTGTCTAGTCAGATGTTACTGTTCAAAAGTTTGGGGTCAGTATGATTAAGAAATTAATACTTTTATTCAGCCAGAATGCATTAAATTGATCAAAAGTGACTGTAAATACTTCTACATTGAAAGTTCTGTCCATCAAAGAATCCTAAAAAACAAAAATGTATAACAGTTTCCACAAAAATATTAAGCAGCATAATTGTTTTCAGCATATATAATAAGAAGAAATGCATTTCAGAAGGATCATGTGACACTGAAGACTGGAGTAATGGCTGATGAAAATATGTAAAATAAATAAAACATTTAATTTCACAATGTTGTTAATTACATTAATTTTTAATCAAATAAATGTAGCCTCAGTAATCATAAGAGACTTCTTTCAAAAACATTTATAAAAAATCTTGCTGACCTTAAACTTTTAAACAGTAGTGTATCTGTTCTTTTATCAAGCTGGGACATTACTGCTTTTTGTGCAGGTATCTCGCTGTGGTATGATCTACATGGAGCCTCACATGTTGGGATGGCGGCCTCTGATGCTGTCTTGGCTCAACACTTTGCCATCTACTCTAAGCTCCATGCACAAAGACCTCATCACTGGCCTCTTTGACCGCATACTGCCAGCATGTCTTCAGCTCATCCGCAAAGGCACTAAGGTACAGCCGTAACTATGCTGCAAATAATGAGGAGTACTTTGCCACAGAATTAAAAGGCATCATTAATTAAATTGATATTAAATTGCACATTCATAAATTGTTATTCTTCTCATGTAAAGCATTGACAAATTATTTCAGCCAGTTCCATGTTCTCTTAAGCTCAAAATAAACCCCCTTTAGGATTATACAAGACCCTTCATCTTTGCATTGGGTCCTAATTACCGGTAGCCTTGAGGTTTATTTTGTGATGATGACTGTAGATCATCCCTTAACTAATATTATATTTTCTTCAAACTGCCTGAATATTTCCTGTTTCCTCCCTGTCTTTTTCCTGGTCTTACTAAAATTTAGGTAAAGCTGGAAGAAGAATTTGTGACCTCTTTTCATAAAAATGCAGTGATACTACAGTAAAGACATCCATTAGTTTTTATATGACGTTATTATTACTCTGGAAGGAATAGGAAATTCTTGCATGGTCTCAATTATCGACAGACATTACATACAGCATTTTCTTTCCTAATAATCACATGCTTCTGCAATTAGGGGTTCTTTTGTGCTTGCATGCATGCATTGTGCTCAGAATGGGATAAAGCACTAATTACGTGCTTTCTTTTTTTAAATGTTACTTTTCCTGACAGACTTGTTTTGTCTCTTAGTGCTTACAGTGCACTTTGATTAATACAGTTTTTGTCAGACAGACTAGCACTTTCTTCCACTCATTTACTGCCACATTTCTTCACAACCTTGTTTGTAATTTTTTTGTCTAGCCAGCTATTATTTATTATCTCACACTGCAAACCAAAATCACAGCATGTCTTGCGTACCTTTAAGATAGTTTTGCCCAATATAATGGCATACTACTAATCATTTAGCCACGGGTTCTTTGTCCGGACTAATGGAGTGTGATTTGTGTGGGCATTCAGGAATTATCTCCTACGTCCAACACGAGCCTGGTGAAGTCTCTGATGAATCTGATGGACAGCATGATGGATGAGTTCAGAGAAGAGAGCCAGATAAAGGGGATGAGCGAGAGAGATGTGTGCTCCTGGCTTGAGGTAAGGAGATAAAAAGTAAAAAAGATGAATTGTGGAATGTTGGACACTCAACGCTTGCAGCTTTCCCTATGTAGCAGAAATCAATCCACACTTCTGCTGAGCCCACTCTGAGGCAGTTCACTAACAACCGAGCAAAATGTCTTAGCAAACACATAGTAGCAATGTCCTAGCAACCATCCACAACACCTTGCATCATGAAGATGTGTTTTGCATAGGCACCACTCACATTTTCATCAGAAAATTTCAAAATCTAATTGTGATATATTAGTATGTGCTGGAGTTTTAATATGCATTAAGAGAGAGTGTAGAAGGTTATAAATACATTGGAGAAATGCCATTTACTGGATATACTGTACTGTCCATATCTCATGGACCTCATATTTCATTTCAATTTCGTGTCATGGCTAATGAATTGAAATGTAGTTTGCTTAGTTTTACTTAGTCCTCACAAGCATGTAAGTTTTTTTTTTTTTTCAGTTTGTGTGGTCCACTGCAAATTTTTCATATTAATTGTTTCTTACAAATATCTTAGCTTTAGTGCCCTGAAAGGTCATCTCTTAAGCCAAAGGCAACTTTTGCCATTTTTTGTGCTGTCTGAAGTCTGTCAATACTGCCTGCATTTCTCCTCTAAAGGTAATAATCTTTCTCCACCTGCTTCTCTGAAATGGAGATCATATCAGTAGATCAAAAACTGCCAACCTAGAGTCGGAGACGGAGAGTCTCATTGATTAGCTGGTACAGGATCAATGCTTAGAAAGTCTCCCTCCTCCCAGATAGGGATGACTTTATTTGCTTCGTCCTAGTTGGTCATCAGAGTATTGCACATTTTTAAAGCTTTTTTTTTTTGTTTGTTTGTTTACGCCAAAAGAGCACAAAGCATTTTGCCCCAAATCAATGGCGGCTGTGTTTGTATAGATTGTCATTGCTTCAGCAGATTGATCTAAAGGTGCAGTTGAGTTTGTAAAGGAATATTTTTGAATAATTGATTGGATTAGTAGCTCTAGGAAGGTCAGCAGTGGGTCGTAGTGATTAAAAACAACAATGCAGGAAATAATGATTTAGAAAATTTATTAAAAACCCAATATATGATACCTAAAAATGGTCTTATCAGAGGTCAACATTAAGATCTTACTGAGCTGTAAGTTAGTCAAAACAAAGTACCACTAGCTTTGACCTCTCCTATTCCATGACAACATTGTTTTTCTTCTTTTCCGTGTAGGGCATCTTTGTTTTTTGCCTTGTGTGGTCAGTTGGGGCCAGCTGCACTGAAGCAGGAAGGGTAAAGTTTGATGGCTTGGTGAGGGAGATGCTGGCAGGTGGCCTTAGTGAAGAGACGCGCACACGCCATGGAATCCTGGAGCACGTGGAGCCTCCCGCCAAGCAGCTGACGGTGCCTTTACCCACTGAGGGCACGCTCTATGAATACCGCTTCCTCAAAGAGGTCAGGAAGTTTCTTCAACACACTTGGGCGGATATGTAGAGAGAAACAGATTGGGCTCTTCTGGGAAGTTTTTTTCCTGTCCTAATTTTTTGGGGGGTAATTAGGTAGCTGACGTGAAATACTTTTTGAAAGTTGTTGTCCTAAGATGTGAAAGACTGTACTCCATCTAAATCTATTCATGCCTGCGTCTAAACAGCATTCTGTTAACTCTTTAATAATTACTGTACATTGATCTTTTAAGTCCTTATATTATTTCAATAGATGGATTATTAGTAATTTAAAAAATTAAAAGACCATTTAGAATAAAGCATGGTTAATTGTTGTATATAAATAGTCAAAAGGTAGTAAAAAGTTACGGGACCTAAGATATACGCTTTCTCTTATCAATTCACATACATTTTAAACTAAAGCCCATTTACGTGTTATGTCACATACCCATTTGATGAAGAGTAAGGGATCAGATTCACATATATGCTCTATATAATGGGCAAAGTGAAATCATTTTAAAGAAGTAATAATAAACTACATATATGTAATAATAGATTCCAAAATTAATATTATTGCAATCATTATTAAATATTGTCTCTATAGCATCTGTATTAAATAGAATTATCTCCACTTTCCATCAGCTTCTCAAAGATATTTTCCCAAATTGGCTTTCTAGAAAGCAATTGTGCAATTCTAATATCCAGCCTGGTTTAGTATTAAAATGCCATCTTGGCTAGTTCTATATTTAGAATATATACAAAGTGTAAAATCAACCACTTAATTCCTGGAGCTTGAGGCATGTGAATTTGATTATTTGTATTTTTCGTCCTGAAATCCTAATAAGCAAATTCACTCTTTGCTCAGGAAGCACACCCTCCTCATCCTGAATGAGGTAATCTGACTTATTATTTGTTGTAAATCACAAGCTTTATCTCTGTGTAATAAAACGTCAGGCATAACCTGGACTAATTTGCCAATTTCATGCCTCATTAAATGCTGAAAATGTCATTTATTAGAGAAGAAATGGATTATCCATTGCTTACATTTTTCTGCTGTAGATAAAAGCCTTTTTTCTGAACAGACAGGACCATGAACAAGCCCATAATTCTTTTGTGGTGTACTGTATGTAAGACTTCTACAAAGAGTGCGCCATGAAGAAATTTCAAAGGGTGTCATGATGGTGGAATTGAAAACAATGCAGTGTTAATATACACTGTCGTTTAAGACACACAAAAGGACAGGAAAACAAAACACCATAAAAAAAGCTAACAAGAAGATTTATTGAAATTGTTATTCATTAACAAATACATGAACAATGATATTCTAACAGGGTCCAGGCAAATGGGAGTTGTGGACTGAGGAGCTGAAGGCTTTGCCCCCCATCCCCAAAGATGTGCAGTTCAACGAAATAATTGTGCCTACAGAGAACACTGTACGCTACACTGCTCTCATGAATCTGCTCATCACTCATCAGAAGCCCACTGTCTTTGTCGGCCCCACAGGGACTGGCAAGAGCGTCTACATTCTAGTGAGTGTTTCAGGGTTTTTTAACCACCATGAATATCAGTCTACCAATGACTCTCCAGTCAGGAATATATTTAGAATAGGGCTATCGATCCATTAAAATTGTTATTGAAATAATTACATGATATGCTCATTAATTAACCAAAATAATGGCAATCACATACAGCAATATTTTGCTAAGAAAAGATGCCACATTGTCATGTGAGAATGACACTGAATAGGCAAGGTCTGTCTGTAGTTGTGTATGAGTAAGGGACATGAGTTGATATGTTAATTTGTAACACTTAAATTGTATGAAATTAACACATTAAATTGACTCTCCTTGTTCAGAATAATTTGTGCATTCTGTGATATATTTTATATTTCCTGCATAATTCTGATTGTGCCATGAGGAGAGTTTACTGCAGTTCAGATTAATGTAATGATTAAAACTCAGTTCAGCATTAATTAGTTCATATTAGCTATGTTTCCATCCAAAGCTGCGCATTTAAAATATGTGCAAAATTAGTATCAATAGTAATAAAAGAGCACATAATAAATGTTTTGCCAGGTGAAACACAATAGCAAACGCTGTCATTGTATCTTGCTTTTGGACGCCTGATGTTTGGGAATGCAGTCCTGTGATAAAGTTATGGGAGGTGATTATACCAAATTGTTTTGATGACAGACTTTGACTCAGGCATTTCAAAATTATTAAAATAACTCATTGAGACATGCTGCTTATGTAAAATATAATATAAAAGAAGTTTAATAAGTATTATGTATTTAGTCAGGATTTGAACTTTTGTCCCTTGCCCCCTGAATGAAAAATGTACAACTAGACAAATGTGTCATAAAGGTGTCTGTTGCATTTTGGTCCTGTATAAGCTCACCTATCTCAGCAAGTGCCACTGGTGCCCCAGTCCAAAAGAAAATAGGTGCATGACGCAACTGTCTCTACCTACATACCACATTGCCCAGCTGAGCACGAAACCTCTAACGCGATCTTGAATGTGTATGCATTGAAGGATGGCTAATGATAAATTAGTCAATGGTTCGAGACCAACTGTGGCCCACTGCATCCGCACCCCCTTTCCACAAAAGTTGAACACACTCTGTGCTTTTATTTTGGTTGGTGGCATGGTTAGAAAGCCAAACAGCTTCATCTATTACCGGAATCATTATGCTTTTGTTTTAAATACACAAAATCTCAGCCGTCACAACTGTGATGTGTGCCAGACCATAGTTTGGAATTTAGACATCTAATCTTGTGTTATGAAAAGACTGAAGAAACTGAGTAGTGTTGTTCAAAATCACTGTTTATTTCAGAACTTGTTTTAATAGGATTCCTTCATTCATTCTAGTCACTTACCCACTCACTTCATATGTTCTCACTCTGTGTTCTCTTCGTGTTTAATTTTTTCACAATTTCCCCCTTGTGATTCTTTGGCAACATTTTGAAGGACTCTAAAAGTCTGCATGTTTTGAGTATGAAATGCCTGCAGGTGCCGATGACTTCATCACTCTCATTTAGAACATGAATATTAAATCATCATTCTTCACACTCTGCCACATGGCTCTTTCACAGAGTTTTAAGGAATGAAAGAGATTGTATGTGTCAGGCTTAAGTGGAGCAACTCACAGGCTCCTCAAACTATAATGAATGAAGTCTCTCTGAAATATGCATATATTTACATTAATTAGTTGACATGTGGCTGTTTCATAATAAGAGCTTTTATGTTGGTTGTGCACGTTGTTGATTTTCATCCTTTAGGTCAACTGTTTAACTATAAAGAGATATAATTCATCCATATTGCAATGTTTTTTAGCACACATTTAGTTATTCAGTTTGCCTGCTACTCACTTATTTGAAACGCCAGCATAATTATGTCAGATGCAACGGTTTTATAAAACTGTTTTATAGACTCATGTACAACTTACAGCATCTTTCATAATGGTAGTGACAGGCTCACAGTAGAAACAGTTTTCTCAACACTTCTAACACAGTTGGAAGTGTTGATAAAAAAACAGAATTTTGATGCAACATCTGTGCTAACTAGAGCTAATTAAGTGTCTCCAAATCTCCCACAGGACTTTTTGCTGAATCATCTGGAGAAGGATGTGTACAGTCCTCTGTTGATCAACTTTTCAGCCCAAACAACAGCAGCACAGACCCAAAACATTATTATTTCTAAACTCGATAAGAGAAGGAAAGGAGTGTTTGGTCCTCCTCTGGGAAAGAAAATGGTATACTTTAAGCATCTGTTTATTACCCTTTTATTATTGGAGTAGTTATGATTAAATCTCAATCAATTTTTTACCAAGTAATCCTTCATAGAATTTCAAAAGCCATTTATGACCATAATTTGTGCCCAAAATTCTAACTGCAAAGTGAAAATGAGTTCTTAATTGCCTCTAAATTAATTGGGAGAAAACTGTGTTCTTGATTCACAAGTTCACCTGTATTTAATCGCCATTAACAGCACATTATCTTACAGCATTCAAAATTACATTAACCTTAATGTTAAAAAATATTCCTGTCATTTTTTTACTTTTTCTAATTTGCCTTTCGATTACTTTGATCAGGTGGTGTTTGTGGATGATGTGAACATGCCAGCAAGAGAAACCTATGGAGCCCAGCCTCCAGTGGAGCTCCTGCGTCAGTGGCTCGACCACTGGAACTGGTATGACATGAAGGACTGCTCCATGATCAACTTAGTGGACATCCAGATCATGTGTGCCATGGGTCCACCTGGTGAGTTTATGTCATTTATATATGCTAATACATTTTTTATTCAGAGCAAATAGTTTTCAGAGCAGTGTTTAGTTCAGTATCAAAAGCCAAAATTGCTTTGGAGTATATAAATATATAGACAAGAAGACAAACAGACCTTGGGGATAAACCATGACAGTAATAAAGATCATAAAATAATATAATTCACATAAATCAAACAAAGTTAAATATTATTGGTCACAGTAAAACAAATGTGTCAAGCATTACGAAGCAAATCATAGTTGTATGCAACTTTGAGATAATTCTTTTATTGCAAAGGAAGTAAACAAGCCTGATATGATAGGATGGACCAGCAAATGGATAACAAGTCTGCTTTTACAAGTTGTCATGTTCATTGTCACATGCAGGTGGAGGTAGGAACCCCGTGACTCCTCGATTTTTACGTCATTTCAACACAGTGACCATTAATGAATTTGATGACAAAACCATGTTCACCATCTTCTCAACAATTCTGGACTGGCACTTGACCATTAGGTAATGGTGCTCCATACCAATGTATTTAATAAATAAATTCATTTGTTAAAAACATTTCCTGTTTTTACCTGCTTTCAGATTTCCATTTCCCAAACCGTTCGCCAGCGTCACCTCTCAGATCATCAGTGCCACCATGTCTGTGTACCAGGAGGCCACTAAAAACCTCCTACCAACCCCGACCAAGTCCCACTACCTTTTCAACCTTCGAGATTTTTCCCGTGTCATCCAGGGGATCTGCTTATCACGACCGGAGACTGCTGACGACCCTACAGCCATAAAACGCTTATGGGTGCATGAGGTAACTGCAGACACAGTTTAATAGGTCATATCATAATAACAACAATATACTAAAGTAGAACATTCCTCTCATGCAGGTCCTGAGGGTGTATTATGACCGCTTAGTGCATCCGTCTGATTGTGCATGGATGGTGGGCTTCCTGCAAGAAGTATCCAAGTCTCACCTGAAAGAAGACTTCCATCAGCTCTTCAAGCATCTGGACAGTGACGCAGATGGGAAGGTAACTGAAGATGACCTTCGAAGCCTCATGTTCTGTGATTTCCATGACCCCAAGGGTGAGGACCGCAATTACCGTGAGGTCGGTGACCCCGAGAAGCTCCGTCAGGTGGTGGAGACCCATCTTGAAGAGTACAACAATATCAGCAAGGCTCCCATGAATCTTGTACTTTTCCGGTTCGCCATTGAACATGTATGTCGCATCTCCCGGATACTCAAACAGCCCCGTGGTCACGCTCTCTTAGTAGGAGTCGGAGGGAGCGGCCGACAATCATTGACACGCTTGGCCGCCCACATGGCTGAAGCCGAACTCTTCCAGGTGGAAATCTCCAAGAGTTATGGGGTTACAGAATGGCGCGATGACCTCAAACTCATCATGCAAAAATCGACATCTGGGGAAACTCATGGAGTCTTCCTTTTCACAGACACCCAAATTAAGTTGGAGTCATTTTTGGAGGATGTGAGTAACCTGTTAAACACTGGCGAGGTTCCCAATCTCTTTGCTGTAGATGAGAAGCAGGAGATTTGTGAGCGCATGCGCGTCTTGGACCGTCAGCGTGAGCGTGATAAGCAGACGGACGGCAGCCCACTGGCTCTCTTTAACATGTTTTTGGAGCGCTGCCGGAGCCAGTTGCATGTGGTACTGGCCATGAGCCCTATTGGCGACACCTTCAGAAGCCGCTTGAGACGTTTCCCTGCTCTCATTAACTGCTGCACTATTGACTGGTTTCAGGTTGGTGTGAATGTGAATGTGTTTAGTATCATTAATGTACTATTTTAGTTTGTATTAAAATTTTGCATTTGCTTTTATTTTTAGATTTTCCATTTTTATTTTAATCTTAGTTTTATGGGGTCATGAACTGAGAATCCAAAATTCCCTTGATCTTTTGATATATAAAAGTTCATTGTACTATAAAAACATCCTGTAAGCTTCAGAACTCAAAACTTTGTCATTAGTCTAAAACAACTTATATTGAAGGGCGTTTGCCAAAACGACAGCTTTTGGAATGTTCTACTCTATGATGTAATAGTGTGGATAATCACCGCCTCCCGTCTGTTTAGCCCCGCCCGCCGATGGGGTCAAAACAGGACAGAAAATAGCTTATTGCTTCTAAATAAATAATAGCTTATTACTGATGTTTTTTGATGTAAAAATCTTGATAACATTATAAGTGGGCCTCAGAGAACAGTACAAAATAAAAAACAAAGGCAGTTCATGACCCCTTTAAAGTTTTAGTAATTTTGTTTTGTCATTTTTTATTAGGTTTTTTTTTCAGTTTATTATTACAGTTTTAATTATTTAGTACTTCACATTAAACTAAACAAAAAAGAAAATGTGATATGTAATAAGTAAGATAAAATAAGTTAAATATAATAAGTTTTTTAGATTTTATTTCAGTTAACATTTATTTCAAGTAATTTTTTTATGGTTTTAGTTTTAGTTGACAATAATAACTCTGGTTCTGTATTGACTTTACCTCCTCAAAATGTGATATAAATGTTAAACACTTATTTTAAACAAATTGTTTTGATGGATTCAATAATTATTTAATGTTTAATTTTAATTTTGCATTGTTACAGTCAAAAATTAAAAGCGTAATAAATCATTATGTTCCAAAAGAGCTGGCCAGAAGATGCGCTGCAGGCTGTGGCGTCTCGTTTCTTGGAAGATGTTGAAATGACAGACACTGCTCGTGAAGGCTGTATCAGCATGTGCAAAAGCTTCCACACATCCACCATCAATCTCTCTGCATGTTTCCACTCGGAACTGCAACGCTACAACTATGTCACACCAACCTCCTATTTGGAGCTCATCTCTATGTTTAAGCATCTACTCCAGGGGAAAAGAGCGTAAGTCATCCTGCTCTTAGAGGCTTTACATTAGAATCACTGACTGATTAGGTTTGAATAATTAGGTTGTGTCACATTTTGACATGTGAACTCTTTTTATGATAAGCATTATTTATGCCAGTGATGATGATGTTGTTATTGGTCTCTGTTGCTTCAGTGAGGTCATGAAGCTAAAGAGTCGTTATGAGGTTGGTCTCGAGAAGTTGGAATCTGCTGCCACTCAGGTGTCCACAATGCAGGTAGAGCTGGAGGCCCTTCAGCCTCAGCTGCGCGTGGCCAGTAAAGAGGTAGAAGAGATGATGGTGGTCATCGAGCGAGAGTCTGTGGAGGTGTCCAAGACAGAGAAAGTGGTCCGTGTGGATGAAGCAGAGGCTAATGAGCAGGCAATGGCTGCCAAGGCCATTAAAGATGAATGTGACGCCGATCTGGCGGTTGCTGTGCCCATTCTGGAAGCTGCATTGGCTGCTTTGGATACTCTCACCACACAGGTTGGAGGAAACTACAACTGACTAATTATTATTTATTATGCATACAAAATGTTTATAGCAACAAAGAGCTCTCAGATTGTTTTTGGCCAAAGAAACACATTCTAGAGTTAGAGAGTTAAATTTTGCCATCATTCACTCAGTCTCATCTCCTTCCAAAACTTGTATGACTTTATTTTTGCAATGAAACACAAAAGAAGATAATTTAAAAAAATGTTGGTAACCAAACAGTTTTGGTGACCATTGACTTCCACTGGATATACAAAAACTGATAATTTTTTTCATAATATATTTGTTTGTGTTTCACAAAAGAAAGAATGTCATACAGCTTTACAATGGCACAAGTGTGAGTAAATAAATATCTGAATTCTCATTTTTGGGTGAACTATCCCTTTAAGAAATAAACACCAGCAGTGTCTCTTGGTGACTTGATGAATGTTCTTTTTAAACTATTGCATCCTGCCAATATCCAATAAATCAATCTTTGTCACACTCTGTAGGATATAACATTGGTTAAATCCATGAAGAATCCTCCAGCTGGTGTCAAGCTGGTGATGGAAGCCATCTGCATCCTGAAAGGCATAAAACCCGACCGTATCCCAGACCCCTCAGGCTCTGGCAAGAAGGTGGAGGACTTCTGGGGCCCAGCGAAAAAACTGCTAGGAGATATGAAGTTTCTCCAGAGCCTTCATGAGTACAATAAAGACAATATTCCAGCCAACTACATGAGCGTCATCCGCAACAAATACATCACCAACCCAGACTTTGTTCCGGAGAAGATCCGCACGGCCTCCGCTGCTGCAGAGGGGCTCTGTAAATGGGTTTGTGCCATGGAGTCCTACGATAAGTGAGTTATAGCTTAACGAACTAAAGGTGTAAAAATGTTTATTAATAAGAGCCATTTCATGGTGTAAACTTTTTTTCCTTCACAGAGTAGCAAAGGTAGTGGCCCCTAAGAAAGAGAAGTTGGCACTTGCAGAAGAGAAACTGAAGGTGGCCATGGAGAGCCTCCAGAAGAAACAGGCTGCTTTGAAGGAGGTCCAGGACAAATTGGCCAAACTACAGGAGACCCTGGAAGCCAACAAGAACAAAAAGGCTGAGCTTGAAAATCAGGTAAGCAGAGGACAGTAGTCACAGGTTACGCAAGATTCTGACAGTCAACAATCGGTTGGCTACTTTTCCTGAAGGCTTGCGTATTACACTATGTTCAACTATTTTTTTCTGTTTACATTCTTTGTAACCTCCAATGCGGCCCAACCCTGTTAAAATGTCCGCTCTTTGCTGGAAGTTTGTTTATTTAGGAATTTAGTTTGTGTTTTTACATCAAGAGGAGTTGAGGGAATGTTTTCCTTTTCTTCTTTGTTTACTTTCCTTCAGATCATTTTATATTCCAACTTTGAAGTTGTAAGAGTGAAGCCTTTGTTTCTAAACCCACACAGAAAACACACAGGGGCACATGCACACACACACACACTGTGTTCTCATTTGTCTGTAGAGACTGCCTGTCAGTTTAGCGCGTGTTTGGGTAAACCAAGCATCACCAAGGCCCTTCTGCCGTTTTCTGCCCTATTTCACATCCTTTCATGTTCCTCCTTCTTTTTTCCCCCTTTTCTCCATGTTTGTAATTCAGGTTGTCTGTTTTCCCTATTGGAGGGTAGAAATTGTTTATGCCATGCTCTCTCAAGCATGGCCAGAATCAAGGCACTTGAATGCACTAAGGCAAACCTGTTATGCTGTTCCTGAAGCTCCACTGGAATGGTCTCTTTTAAATTGTTTTCTCACTTTGGGATATGAGTTAGAAAGAACGGGAATTATGGAGGAATTCATCTCAAAGAGCATGAAGTGTCATGCTGCCGGATGCAGCAGTGTCACAAAGAATTAGTGAAGTACCATCACAGGGAGTGAATAAGATGTTTGGATTGTGCTGTGATTGTGCTGTCAGCTTCGTGCCCAAGCGCTGAGCTCCCATCACTCTCTGCAGTAGCTGTGCAGGCTCACTCTGTCATTTCAAACAAAGACTGTGTTTCTCTGGTGCCAAACTGGGGGTTTAAAGATCCATTTTTCTGTGATGATGAAAGAGGGCCTGCACTAGTGGATCAGACGTTCAATTAGATGCTTTATTTAGAAGGATGTTTGTGTAGTAAACATTCATTTATGGTTTTATATAAATGCAGTCATATCTGATCGTCCTTTTCTAAACTGTGCGAATGGCTGATTATTTCTGAATACAGATGACAGCCACACTTAACCTGCTGTATCTTTGATGCTAACACCTGTTTTAGAATGTTTTTAAATTATGTTAAATGTGCTGATGCTGCTTTATATCATAAAATGGTGACAAAATTAGAACTGGCCTTTAGTCAATATTGTACACATTTTCACTCCGGTTTTCAGTGTCACATGATCCTTCAGAAACCATTCTTAATATGCTGATTTACTGCTCAAGAAACATTTCTTATTATTATCAGTGTTGAAAACAGTTGTGCTGCTCTCAATATTTTTGTGGAAACTGATATTTTATTTCAGTGTTCTCTGATGAATAGAAAGTTTAAAAGAACAGCATTTATTTGAAACATCACATTTGTCTTTACTATCAAATTACTGTGCCCTTGCTGAATAAAAGTATACTTTAAAAACCTTACTGACCTCAGACTCTTGAACAGTAATGTATGTCTGCGTAGCTGACTATACATCTCCCCCTCTCCCATGCATCTTTTAGTCTCCTCATTTTCTATTTTTTTTTTTTTTTTTTCTGTAGGTGGAGTTGTGCAGTAAAAAGTTAGAGCGTGCAGAGCAGCTCATTGGTGGGTTAGGAGGAGAGAAGACCCGCTGGAGTGAGACAGCCTATAACTTAGGTGAACTCTACAACAACCTCACCGGAGACATTCTCATCTCTGCTGCTATAGTGGCCTATCTGGGTGCCTTTACTTCCAGTTTTAGACAGGTGTGCCAACTCATAAAACAGTCAATTTCTCCTGCCAAGCCATGTGCTTATCAACCCACATTGTTAATATCTTCACAGATTTTAAAAAGGGTGCTAATTAAAATGATTTTCAGAGTAGAAAGCCATTGAGCTGAAGCATTTGTATTCACACATATATTCTAGTACATTTAAACTCCTTAGTTAGATTTTTGTTTATTTTAGTGCTGTCAAACGATTAAGCGTGATTAATCGCATCCAAATAAAAGTTTTTGTTTACATTGTATATGTATGTGTACTGTGTATATTTATTATGTATATATAACTACACACACATACAGTATATATTTTGAAAATATTTACGTTTATACATTTATATATTCATGTTCTTATATTTTTATATTATATATAAATATATTTATTATAGAAACATATTTTTCTTAAAAATATACATGCATGTGTTTGTATTTATATATACATAATAAATATACACAGTATACACATATATTATGCAAACAAAAACTTTTATTTTGGATGCAATTAATCGCGATTAATCATTTGACAGCACTAGTTTATTTATTTTGTCTTTTGAATTGTTGGTTCATTTAAACACAAATATGTGAAAATTCAGATATTAAGCAAAATTTTGTTTTGTTTTTGTTTTGTTTTGCATTTGTTAGCCAATAAGCAAACTAATCACTTGACCATAATGGTGACACTATTTACAATATCTACATGTCCCCAAGTAGTGAAGTATTAATACATTTTTCATTTTTAATAAATTTTTCAAAGATTTGTGGGTATTTCCCAATTGTGAGATCACACAATGCAGCAAAACGTGGTTGTGTACTGTAAGCGAGAAAATGATTTCCCATTGATTTCATAGTAAAAATTTTAATTTAATATTTTTTGTCCAAAGATATAGCTAAATGTTGCAAAATCATGGCAGTATTTTACAGTGTAGAAGAGAGTCTATACTTAAACATTGAAAGACATATGGGAGAGGATTTGTTTGGCAGAACTGCATTTGACACATAACCTTGAGCCTTGTTTGCTTTTCCATTACATTTGAGTGTAAGCACTGTAACATGAGTGAAATTCATATTCATATTCAGTACAGTTTATGCATCTCAGGTGGAGCAATATTACAGTGTTTTTGATATCCTTCTATAGCTATTATTTGTACACATTTGCCCCTGTCAGCTGGTTACACTTAACAGCAGAGCAGGGTCCATAAAAAATGAATGAACTCAGTGAAAACACTTTGTACAATACCAGGTATTGCTATGGTGAGTTTGAAATAGCACTCAGGGAACAGGGAGTAGTTTCACTTTAATATTTCCCCCTCTGTGAAAGCAATATCTTTTCTCCCAGAAGAGGGTCTTTTTATATAAGCTTTTGTGCAGGTACATGACACACAGCTTATTACCTTTGTGTGCAGTAAGTCTTTATTAGATTTAAACCGAAAACAAAGATATCGAAACGATAATAGTTATGTCCACAATACAAGTATTAGTTTGAAACTAACAGATAAGGTTGAATCTATGGATCTGTGTTTTCAAATAGTATTAAAACTTCTTACATTTCTCTGTAGGCCTTCCAGTGGTTATTTCTGGATCAGACTGTCTAAAGCAGCTGTGATCATGTTGTCTTTCTTGAGCCGTGTGTGTGTTTCTGTGTCTGACTTATACAGCGAGCTACAGAGGAGTGGATTGACATGTGTAAGACAAGAGGAATTCCCTGTTCTAAGAACATGTCACTGATGAACTCCCTGGGTGAGCCGGTGAAAATCCGCAGCTGGACCATTGCTGGCCTCCCTTCCGACAGTTTCTCCATTGACAACGCAATCATCATCTCGTGAGAGTTTTTTGCTAATAATTTTTACTTTAAATTTGACCGTTTTAGACTTAAATTTGTATTAAATATTATATTATTAAGAAGATTTTGAAATACTTTTTTGTTGTTTTAATTTTAGGAAGTTTAAGGTTTAAGAAACCATAAAGTTTCAAACCATATTCATATTTTATGAGATTTCTTCTAGCATTATCTAAATGCAGTTTTGATAAAACGCATCAGCAAACTTCTTACTATTTTCACTAGTTGGTCACTGTAAACGTTAATTTTTACACTGGATTCCACTTATTTAATTAAAACTGAAAGTACATACTAGATTAGCAGAAGACATAGAATTTCACTCTGTAGCTCTGTTTAATACAAGGTTTGCCAAAAGGATTTTTTTTTGTTGTTGTTTTTTTTGCATTGTATATTATAATTAACGATTAGTAATCGGCTGTATTGCTGTGAAGGATTAATACAGAAAATACAACTTTTAGACACACTGTTATTAAATACAACTATTTACCAGTAATAGTGACTTTTGGATGACTTGCCGGGTAGAGGAATACCGTAAAAGTAGAAATTGTTTTGGTGAAACATATTGTGATATTCTTGAATACATGACCTGTGTTATTAGAAATTTTGAATGATGGAGGTGATTTGTCATAGCCAGGAAGCTCTTGTTTGTGAAGGATTCTTAAGATTTTCTTGTTGCCTGCAGTAATGCGAGGAGGTGGCCCCTAATGATTGATCCTCAGGGCCAGGCTAACAAGTGGCTGAAGAACATGGAGAAATCCAACAGTCTCCACGTCATCAAGCTCAGTGATGCTGACTTTGTGCGCACATTAGAAAACTGCATCCAATTTGGCACTCCAGGTGAGAAATACTGACAGCTTTTAAACTTTATTATGACAGCAGTATTCGGAAAATGCAAATAAAGCTTACTTTTATAATACCCTAAAAATCCTAATACTGCTCATTGTCAGGCATTATCAAACAGCGTGGTTGACAATCAAGTCATTTTTTTTCAGCTTGATAAAATCAAACTTAAAAATCAATGAAGGAAGGAACAACAAAAATTTCTGTCAGGGTGCAATACCAGTATTTCTCCCCAGGGGTCCCCCTCCACCATGGAAAACAAGCGCAAATCACCGATCCAAACCAGTGAATGTTACCTGTTGATAAATGCACACATTGTCTCTTTTTCCCTGGAGCAGCATAGTTGCCTTGTACATTACACATTAAGCCTGAAAGCACAATTTTTCGTCTAATTTTACACTTACAAAGAAGGCCCAGGGGTGGACCCAAAATGCAACATGAGATACGCAAATGAGCTGAGTAATCTGGCCTTAGGTGCCTGTGTCTTCCATCCTCAGCTCCTCCTCATCAGTGCTGCTCTAGGATGAAAGGCAGCTTGCGTAAGCAGGCCAGTGCTTAGCTGTCTCAGGTGGATTGTTTTGTTACCATTCTCCTCTAGGAGTTGCATTGAGTTTATTTATTAATTTCTTTGTTGTTGTTGTTTTTTCACTGCACTCGTTCAGTTCCCACTTCTGCTACCTGACTGTTTTTTTTGTTTTTTTTTTTGTGAGTAGGTCAAATAAATGCTTCTGCAGATCTCTGTTTTTTTTTTTTTTTTTTTTGTTTTGTTCTGTTTTGTTTTGTTTTATTGTAATTTTCGGTTTGGTTTAACTGTAATCATTCATCTCTTGTGTATTGTAGTGTTGCTGGAAAATGTTGGGGAAGAACTGGACCCCATACTTGAGCCCCTGCTACTGAAACAGACTTTTAAACAGGGTGGCAGTGTCTGTATCCGGCTAGGCGATTCCACTATTGAATATGCTCCAGATTTCCGGTTTTACATAACAACCAAGCTACGAAATCCACATTATTTACCTGAGATCTCAGTTAAGGTGAGTCTGCTTTACTGGTAAAGTCACACACGGATACACTCAAACATTTGTCTGCTTCTAAACAAGGTCATATAAAATTTATCATCTAAATAAAAACATAATGTTAGTCATACTGTATCAAACATGCAATTAATCAAACACTCCTAAGCTCATGCTTACTGACAGGTCTGTGGTTAATAGAATTTCATAATGTTTTTGAAAGAAGTCTCTTATGCTCAACAAGGCTGCATTTATTTAAACAAAAATACAGTAAAAACTGTAATATGTAATATTGTGAAATATTATTACAATTTAAAATAACCCTTCTATTTTAATGTATTTTAAAATGTAATTTATTCCTTTGAAGGCAAAGTAGAATTTTCAGCAGCCATTATCTTCAGTCTTCAATTTCACATAATTCTTCAGAAATCATTTTAATATGCTGTTATTATTTAATTCTTAAATGTTAAATTCTCTTTAAAAAGGTTGGTAGTCTCTTTCAAAGGAGCTAAGAGCATATCAATCTTTTACATAAAATCTGCTTTAAATTAGTTTTAATTATACAGTTTTTTTTTCATGACACTAAAAAAAAGCATCTAGCTATGCCATTAGAACATAGCCTATTCTACCTGTTCCATCATTAACTCATAAACATGCACATAGAAAACAAGTTCCCCTTCAGGAACTCGAGCTGCGCCCGAAAACGCTATGGGAAAGCCTTCAGCGTGACCGTGCTCTGAATCACATGTGTAATCAGTCCAATGGATGGGCGAGACGTCACGGGCGGGGTGACGTAACGAACAGGAAGCTTAAAAGCACGTGCGATGGAACTGGCGTCAGCTTTCTGTCATTCAGTGTGTGTTGTGAGTCTTATTTAGTGTTGTTTGTCCTTACCATTATAAGCTCACCATGTCGAAGGGTTCTAAAAAAATGAAGAATTTTGGTGAGAGCAGATCACGTTTTAGACTGTGTGTTCCTCCCTGCCCTCGCTACATCACGAACGGGGATACACACAGTCTGTGCATGGTCTGCTTGGGAGCGAAGCACGCTGAGTCGGCTCTCGAGTCGGCGCTCTGCGGTTTCTTCCCCCCGGGCTCTGGGCTCGACGCTTCGCCTCTCTTCCTTGATGTGGAGAGCGTCGAGGAAGCGCCTCAATCGCCCCATTACGAGGAGCTATTGGAGGTGGTAACTCATGCAGTAGCCAAGCTGAACATTGACTGGCCCGCCGAGAAACAAGCCGAACCGCAGAAAAGCAAGTTAGACGAATACTTTCTGCGCGTGAGGCCACAACCTCCATGCCGGAGCCTGCCTTTTTTCCCCGATCTCCACACTGAGGTGTCGAGATCGTGGGGACGGCCATTCTCTGACTACTCTCTGACTACTACGGCAATGTGGCGGGGTTGAGTGAGCGTGGCTACAGAGCGATGCCCCGGGTCAAACAGACGCTCGCGAGCTATCAGTCCCCCGGTGCAGCATCGTCTCTGAAGGCTCCGGCGTTGCCCACCAAACCGCTGCACACATCTTCAGCGTTGGTGGGCAAAGGGTATGCGGCAGCAGGTCAGGCTGGTGCGTGTCTGCATACTATGGCTGTGTTACAGGTGTACCAAGCCGACCTGCTGAAAGAGCTTGACGAGGGGGTGGAGATTAAGTCCGAGGACATCTCTGAGCTGCAGCGGACCACTGATCTCTCCCTCCGTCCCACCAAAGAGACCGTTCGCGCCATTGGGCGGTTGATGGCAGCTATGGTGGCAGCGGAGAGGCATTTGTGGCTGACCCTGTCCGATATGAAAAAGAAGGAAAGGGTCTGCCTCATGGACGCCCCGCTTGCGCCTTCTGGCCTGTTCGGCAACGCCATCAACTCGGTCGTCGATAGGTACCAGGAGGCTCGTAAACAGGCGGAGGCGTTCCAGCGGTTCCTCCCTCGTCGCTCTCTGGGGGCTGCTGGACGGGAGCAGCCCCAACCGCATACCAACTCCTCATACAGAGAGGCTCAAAAGCAGAGCGACGCTCTGGGCCGGGGACGTCGAAGCCAAAGCAAGACCTTCGAGCGGTGCTCGAAGCCAAGAAGTCCTCGGGCCAAAAAGTCCTGAAGTTTCGGCCTCACACCGCATTACACGGTGTCTCGCCTCAGTGCCCTCAAGGGATCGTTCTACCAACCCTGCCAGAGCTCCAGGGCGCAGCGGTCTCCAGCGAGCGCTACTTTCAGTTATGTCCACCCGGAAACGTAGCGGAGCTGAGAGGCTCGCCACCTCTTTGGAGGTCTCTAGGACAGTTAGATCGGTTGTCTCCTGCCGGTGTGCCGCTTCAGGGCACCGATCTAGCTGCCCCAATTACACCAGAGGTCAGTCTCAAGTGACTGATTCCCTTAGTAGACTATTTAGCAGCGTGGAAACTACTGCCAAATGTGTCTCAGTGGGTCCTGCATACGGTAGAAAAAGGCTATCGCATTCAATTCGGAGCTCCACCGCCATGTTTCAGTGGGGTCATTCCTACTCTGGTTGGCCTCAACCAGGCTCTGGTAATGGAACAAGAAGTGAACGCTCTGTTGAGAAAGGAGGCCAGCGAGGTGGTCCCTCCTCACGAGAAAGATTCCGGCTTCTACAGCCGCTACTTCATAGTTCCAAAGAAGGATGGGAAGTTGTGTCCCATTTTAGATCTGCATCAGTTGAACCGCTCAGTCATGCGACTGAAGTTCATGATGCTCGCTATCAAACAAGTCGTGTCTCAGATCAGGTCCGAGGACTGGTTTGTCACGATAGATCTAAAAGACGCATACTTCCATGTCTTCATCCTTCCCACTCACGGGAAGTTCCTGAGGTTTGCTTTCGGGGGCGAAGCATATCAATATCGAGTTCTTCCTTTCGGCCTTGCACTCTCACCCCGCACATTTACAAAGTGTGTGGATGCTGCTCTCGCTCCACTGCGACTTCAGGGCATCCGCATTCTGAATTACATCGACGATTGGTTGATTTTAGCTCAATCAGAGCAGATGGTTGTTCGACATCGAGATGTCGTTCTCGCTCATATGGTGAAGCTGGGTTTGAGACTGAACGCCAAGAAAAGTGTGCTTTCTCCATTACAAAGAACCACTTATCTGGGTGTGGTGTGGGATTCGACCACGATGCAGGCACGTATGTCCCCTGCTCAGATCGAATCGATCCTCACAGCAGTCACGAGAGTGATCCTCACAGCAGTCACTCACTGTCAAGCAGTTTCAGAGACTGCTGGGGCTGATGGCAGCTGCGTCCAACGTGATACCTTTTGGCCTGCTGTACATGAGACCCCTACAGTGGTGGCTCAAGACCAAGGGGAAACCCGCTTCGCACCATCAAGGTCACGCGGAAATGTATTCGTGCCTTAGATGTGTGGAAAGAAACTTGGTTCTTGTTTCAGGGCCCGGTTTTGGGAGCTCCTTGTCGCCGCGTAATGCTAGCGACGGACGCGTCCCTCACCGGTTGGGGAGCAGTCATGAGTGGCCACCCTGCCCACAGTCTGTGGAGCGGCCACCATCTCACATGGCACATCAACTGCCTGGAGATGCTGGCGGTGTTTCGAGCACTCAAACACTTTCTCCCAGACCTAAGAGATCATCATGTGTTGGTGCGCACCAACAACACAGCGGTGGTCTCTTACATCAACCACCAAGGAGGTCTGCGTTCGCGCCCTTTGTACAAGCTTGGCCGAGACTTCGTCTGTATGCTTTTCCCCCGCAGTTCTGGAGAGAGTGCGCCGGGATGGGGTCCGTCTACTGCTAGTAGCCCCGTTCTGGCCGGGCCGAGTATGGTTCTCGGACCTGATTTCTCTCCTCGACGGCTCTCCATGGGAGATTCCCATCAGGAGGGACCTCCTCTCACAGGCGGGCGGTACGATCTTTCACCCCCACCCGGAGTTGTGGAAACTGTGGGTGTGGCCCCTGAGAAAGCACAGCTCATAGCTTCCGGTCTCTCAACCGAGGTTGTTGAGACCATTCTCCAATCCAGAGCTTTTCACTTCATGGTGCAGAGACCGCCAGCTCGACCCAACCAACTGCCCGATTGGTACAGTACTGGAGTTCCTGCAAGCCCGATTCTCCGCAAGGTTAACCCACTCCACCCTAAAGGTTTACGTGGCGCCCATTGCGGCCTACCACGCCGCTCTCGGTGGCCAGTCAGTGGGTAGACACCCCTTAGTTACACGTTTCCTCTGCGGTGCGCTGAGGCCTCCAGTACGGCCACTCCGGGCTCTTCTGTCCTTTCGTCCTAGCAACGCACTAGGCAGGGACTTGTCATTCCGGCGGCATGGGCATCTCGTTCCCATAGCGTTTTCGGATGCAGCTTGAGTTCCTGAAGGGGAATGTGCTAGGTTACGTATGTAACCATGGTTCCCCGAAGGGAACGAGACGCTGCATCTCGAAGCCATACTTCCGGCATCCCTGCGAGCGCTTGCTTCACTCCTAGAAGCTGACGCCGGTTCCACCGCACGTGCTTTTAAGCTTCCTGGTCGTTACGTCACCCCGCCCGTGACGTCTCACCCATCCATTGGACTCATTACACGTGATTCAGAGCGCGGTCATGCTGAAGGCGTTCCCATAGCGTTTTCGGACGCCGCGTCTCGTTCCCTTCGGGGAACCATGGTTACATACATAACCTGGGATGTTTTACAGCTGAACTTTGTCAGTCTACATGACCAGTGGCTAAAATTAAAGGGGAAGTGTGTAATTTCTTTGCCACAAGGGTCACCAAAAGCAATTGCAAAGTGGTTTCCTGAACACTCCCTTAATCTGACAAATAGTCATGCCCTAAACACATTAGTCAATGTTACTGTTTCAGGCTGGTCTGGATGCTTGGAAAAAAAAAAATATCTGGATTCTGTACCTGTTTCCTTCACAACTACCTAGACTCCTTAATGAGCCTGAGATATCATTTCCCTTTTAGGATGAAGATGTAGTGTTCACAACAGGATAAAACAAATAATACTGTTGTGGAAGATCAGGATTACCATTCTTCATATCACAAAATGTGTTGCACCGCAGACTCACATGTGTCTTAGCCAGTAATCAGAAAAATATTAGGCCTGATATTAGCAAGCAGTCACAAAATCTTGGAGGATATAATTTACGTTAGTTCTGTGGTTGGTTATGCCATATCCACAAAGCCTTATGGAAAAAAAGCCTTATGATTCTCTTGCAAATAATAAACACAAGGGTCTGTTCTCATTAAAAAAATAGGATTCTAAGAACAGCCGCCTCCAGCACTCTCAGTGTTTTGCTCCTTTTCTGTTCAGGTGACCCTGTTGAACTTCATGATCACCCCAGAGGGGATGCAAGACCAGCTGCTGGGAATTGTGGTGGCCAGAGAGAGACCTGACCTTGAAGAGGAGAAACAAGCCCTCATCGTACAGGGGGCTGAGAACAAGAGGTACCACCCAAAAACATAATTAACCTGACAGTTTAGTCCTGTGGGTTCCTCACTTAAAATATTTTCTATAAAAGCAAGACAAGTTGGGTAAATAATTATCTCCTTATGAAGTGAGGGCAAAGAGCAGCATGCAGTGCAGTCATGTAAAAAAACGAACAGGTATAGTACATTTGTGTGTGTTTAACCATGTACGTTCTCTCTCTTTTCTTTGTAGACAGCTGAAAGAAATAGAGGATAAAATCTTAGAAGTGCTCTCTGCCTCAGAGGGGAACATTTTAGAAGATGAGACTGCTGTTCAGATCCTCTCATCTTCTAAGGTTCTGGCCAATGAGATCTCTGAGAAACAGGCTATTGCCGAGGTTACTGAGCTGAAGATTGATCAGACACGCTTGGGCTACACCCCCATCGCTGTCCACTCTGCTATTTTGTTTTTCTCCATCGCTGACCTGGCCAACATCGAGCCCATGTATCAGTACTCTCTAACATGGTTCATCAACCTCTTCATCCTGTCCATTGATAATTCCCAAAAAAATGACATCCTCGAACAAAGGTACTGTCACTATAGATATTATATTTAAATTGGGTCTGTCATGTAATTGGACATTTTTATATCATGCTTTAAAAAATCAAAGTTGCAGCTATAAGGCACTTTGAATATCTAGTTCACATTGACACTTAAAAGGATAGTTCACTCAGATTAAAGGTCTATCATAATTTACACATTCTAATGTCGTTCCAAACTTCTGTGACCTTCTTTCTTTTGTGTAACACAGAATGCACTTTTTTGTTTTATGTTTTTTTTGTCCATACATTGAAAGTCATTGGGGGTCTAATAATGTTTTGTACCCCGCTGACTTTCATTATATGGCCAAAAACAGTTGAAACATTCTTCAAACTATCTTGTGTTGAAGAAACAGAAGAAACAAGGTCATACAGGTTTTGGAATGACATGATGCTAAGCAAATGATGACAGAACATTCACTTTTGAGTGAACTATCCATTTAAAAGCATTACATTTTCCAGAGAGACTATCTCTGACATGGGTTCTGTGGTATACTATATATCTAGCATGGGAAGGCTTTTTTACAAAAGAATGTGAAGACATTGTTTCCCTCTATGACTATTTACCATTAGCACTGTCTTACTTGGGCAGTATGGCTTTCTGATGTGAGTTTGATAGCTGAGAGCTGTGGGAATACTATGACACTTCAGCCCAGGGCAGAATCCTCGGGTTAAAAGAACACAGTGCCAATTCTCTAGAGGACAGAGACACAAAACCAGATCTCTAAAACTTGAGAGTGCCTTTTAAAACTCTGCTACAGTAGCAAACTGCTAAAGCAGCAGGTGTTCATTTAATACTTTACTGTGTTAAATATAAATAAATGTTTTTATTTAAAGTGACATTTACAAAAAAAAAATAATAATAATTATATATATATATATATATATATATATATATATATACACACATATACATACAGTGGGTACGGAAAGTATTCAGACCCCCTTAAATTTTTCACTCTTTGTTATATTGCAGCCATTTGCTAAAATCATTTGTTCATTTTTTTCCTCATTAATTTTTTTTCCTCACAGCACCCCATATTGACAGAAAAACACAGAATTGTTGACATTTTTGCAGATGTATTAAAATAAAAAACTGAAATATCACATGGTCCTAAGTATTCAGACCCTTTGCTCAGTATTTAGTAGAAGCACCCTTTTGATCTAATACAGCCATGAGTCTTTTTGGGAAAGATGCAACAAGTTTTTCACACCTGGATTTGGGGATCCTCTGCCATTCCTCCTTGCAGATCCTCTCCAGTTCTGTCAGGTTGGATGGGAAACGTTGGTGGACAGCCATTTTTAGGTCTCTCCAGAGATGCTCAATTGGGTTTAAGTCAGGGCTCTGGCTGGGCCATTCAAGAACAGTCACGGAGTTGTTGTGAAGCCACTCCTTCGTTATTTTAGCTGTGTGCTTAGGGTCATTGTCTTGTTGGAAGGTAAACCTTTGGCCCAGTCTGAGGTCCTGAGCACTCTGGAGAAGGTTTTCGTCCAGGATATCCCTGTACTTGGCCGCATTCATCTTTCCCTCGATTGCAACCAGTCGTCCTGTTCCTGCAGCTGAAAAACACCCCCACAGCATGATGCTGCCACCACCATGCTTCACTGTTGGGAATGTATTGGACAGGTGATGAGCAGTGCCTGGTTTTCTCCACACATACCGCTTAGAATTAAGGCCAAAAAGTTCTATCTTGGTCTCATCAGACCAGAGAATCTTATTTCTCACCATCTTGGAGTCCTTCTTGCGGGCTTTCATGTGTTTTGCACTGAGGAGAGGCTTCCGTCGGGCCACTCTGCCATAAAGCCCCGACTGGTGGAGGGCTGCAGTGATGGTTGACTTTCTACAACTTTCTCCCATCTCCCGACTGCATCTCTGGAGCTCAGCCACAGTAATCTTTGGGTTCTTCTTTACCTCTCTCACCAAGGCTCTTCTCCCCCGATAGCTCAGTTTGGCCGGACGGCCAGCTCAAGGAAGGGTTCTGGTCGTCCCAAACGTCTTCCATTTAAGGATTATGGAGGCCACTGTGCTCTTAGGAACCTTAAGTGCAGCAGAAGTTTTTTTGTAACCTTGGCCAGATCTGTGCCTTGCCACAATTCTGTCTCTGAGCTCTTCAGGCAGTTCCTTTGACCTCATGATTCTCATTTGCTCTGACATGCACAGTGAGCTGTAAGGTCTTATATAGACAGGTGTGTGGCTTTCCTAATCTAGTCCAATCAGTATAATCAAACACAGCTGGACTCAAATGAAGGTGTAAAACCATCTCAAGGATGATCAGAAGAAATGGACAGCACCTGAATTAAATATATGAGTGTCACAGCAAAGGGTCTGAATACTTAGGACCATGTGATATTTCAGTTTTTCTTTTTTAATAAATCTGCAAAAATGTCAACAATTCTGTGTTTTTCTGTTAATATGGGCTGCTGTGTGTACATTAATGAGGAAAAAAAATGAACTTAAATGATTTTAGCAAATGGCTGCAATATAACAAAGAGTGAAAAATTTAAGGGGGTCTGAATACTTTCCATACCCACTGTATGTATATATATATATATATATATATATATATATATATATATACACATATATATATAGTTGTTTAGTTTCTATGTTTAGTTTAGTGATTCTCAACCTGCAACCTGGTGGCCTGGACCCACTGGGGAAGTGGTTCTCAACCTTTTTGATTCCAGGCCACCCCACTGTCCATAGTAATATTCAGAGGACCCATGACATTTCCATTTTTTTTTTTTTATTATTTATTTATTTATTTTTTTTGTGATTTAAAGGATTTTATTTATTTATTTAGTTAGTTAGTTAGTTTTACCCAGTATTTTAAAGCTTGCCATAACCAGAAAAAAATTGTATATTAGTTTTAAAAATTAATAGGTAGGTGAATTAACATAATCTTAAATAAAATATAAAAACATAGAAACCAACAACATATATTTGTGTTTATTTATTTTTATTACAGCAGAACTACCAGAGATACATATCAAGTTAAATAGGAGGCCTTGGCAGGGGGCCTTGGAATAAAATTTTAGAACCACTCATCTAGTCAATAGACACCAATATGATGATCATAAAATGTAAAATCTATAAGGATATTGATATATTCCATTGATGATAGAATGCAATATGAAAGCTTTTATAGCAAACATACTTATACGACTTGAAGTAATCTTAAAAATGTGAATTACAGGTTCAGTGTACATCAGATCACTCAAACTATTTTTGTCTTTAACATTTTCTTTAGATGCTTTCAAAATGCTTCTCAATGAACCAATTTCTGCTACGCTTTCTCTGTGTATTTAGACTCCAGATTCTGAAGGACCATTTTACATACTCGCTTTATGTCAACATATGTCGCTCTTTGTTTGAGAAGGACAAACTGCTCTTCTCCTTCTGCCTCAATGTCAACCTGCTCAAACACAACAAGCTCGTGAGTAACTGCCTCCACTTGCACACAGCTGTGATTTATTGAATCAATAAGCTAAGGCAAGACAGTACTTCATCTGAAAAATAATAGTAAGAATGAAGAGGTTACTCTCACACAAGGCCTCTTAAGGTTAATGACTTGCATGCATCAGTCTGACAATGTTTATATCATCCCTGTTTTAAATGATCCTGTAACATTCGTCCACATAAACACGAGTTTAACTGGTTTAATCGACGTTTAAGTGATTTATAATGTGTTCTTCACACTGGCTCTCCATGCCTGAGCTGTTGTAAGTTGCAAGTGTCTATCATCCATTTATTGTGCTGTCAGTAGTTTTGTCAGCTCCTGAATCAAGTGGTGTGGGGGCGATGCACCAGTACATTTATTTTCATAGACTGCAGCTTTTCTGGTGGCAACTTTAAGACTCATTCACTGTTGCTCTGTTCTTTTGAGTTGGATATTTAATGAAGCACAGCTGCTGAAAAACAAACTGTGTTCAAACTAAGTGAAGGAGAATTTTCATTGCAGATTTAACTGAATGACATTATGCATGGACAATTTTCTCTTACCACCATCTGTTCCTTTCTCTTTCAGGTGGATGAGAAGGAATGGCGTTTTCTCCTGACAGGCGGTGTGGGTCTGGATAACCCCCATTCGAACCCCTGCACCTGGTTGCCTAAGACATCCTGGGATGAGATCTGTCGATTGGATGAGATGGAGCGCTTTAAAGGCCTGCGGAAAGACCTGGCTCGACTCCGGGAGGGCTGGAAAGAGGTTTACGATAGCAAGGTGCCATTGAGATTAAGCACACACTATTTCTTTCCTGCTCAGCGGTGTGAAATGGACAGGGGAAGTATGAAAGGCACACCAGATTTTTCAATTTATGGTCTGTGTGTGTGTTCTGCAGGACCCCCACCACACTGCTTTCCCTTCAGAGTGGCAAGAGAAACTAGGACAGTTCCAGAGGATGCTGGTTATAAGATGCTTACGGCCAGACAAGGTAAGGATCTTTCTATTGAGTTTACTAATACACCTTGGATTGGATCAGGAAATAAAACAGTCTGGAATTCTGTATAAATTGAATGATTAACTAATTATACATCAGAAAGACTTATATGCAACCATTCAAAAGTTTGAGGTCAGTAAGATTTGCATTAGGTTGATCAAACATGAAAGTAAAGACATAATGTTACAAAAGATTTCTATTCATTAAAGAAACCTGAAAAAATGCAATGTAATGTACAATTTCCAGAAAAAGAACAGCACAATAAGAGCTGTTTCTTGGGCAAGAAATAAGCATATTAAAATGATTTCTGAAGGATCATGTGACACTGAAGACTGGAGTAAAGGCTACTGACAATCCAGCTTTGCCATCACAGAAAACAGTAATCTTAAATTGCAATAATATGTCACATTTCTTTTTTACTGTTGTGTTTGTTAGATGTAATACTGTGTAGTACAAATGTAAGAATTTGTGTATGAATATTGGGCCTCATTCATGAAACATTCGTAAATATATGAGTAAATTCTGAGTAATTTGTGCATAAAACGGACCTTCCCGAAAACTCTTCTCCGAATTCACAAACGCTTCGTACACATCAGATAGTTAAACGTGTATGTAAATGAATTCCAATCATTCATATATAGGGCGCTCGTGCACGCTCATTCACAATTAGCATAATCCCTGCCTATGAATTACAGCTACGCAAATTGTGTGTCCAGGAACACAGTGGAATATTCTGGTCTACTTTCTCAGGTTTGGCTCCAGTATATTGCATAAATGCAAAAAACACTAATAGGCCATATACCTAACAATAAATATTCAATAACGTGTGTCCACCAAAGCGTGTTTAGCCAGCTGAAAAAATGTCAGGTGCTCTTCTTAAAACGAACAGCTGGTGGTGCTTGAGAATGCTTTGATGGCACAGCATTTTAAAACGCTGGAAATTTCCAGCTGAGATGCTTTGGTTGCTATGATTTGAAATATCAACGGCAGTAATGTATTACTACTATTATCTCATTTTGAAGAATATTACTGAGTTTAAAAATGCAGTAACCAGCAATATTAACTTCTCTATTGTTGTTCAGTTGTTGTACAAGGAACGTTAGGATGATTGGTCGGTGTAGTATTTGTTCCACCCCTCCTCTATTGATTGGACGGCTGGGTAAAAAGTGGCAGTGACAAGCGCTGCGTTTTACCCAAAGTTAAACAGTTTATCAACTCTCAGCTACAAAAAAAAAAAATAATAATAATAATAATAAAAAATAAAAAATAAAAAACAGAGCAAACGAACTTGTAAAATATTATGACAGTGCATCAAATTCAGTGTCATCAGTTTGCCAAAATCAACACAGAACGTTTCACTCACCATTTACACGTGGTAGGGAGCAGGTGTAAATTTCTTTAGTACCAACTAACATTTTGAAAATATGAACATTTTCATGAATTCGAAAGTTTACGTCAGAACGGCTTCACGAACGATTTACACAAAAAAATTCGTTCTGCTCGTGTTTCATGAATGAGGCCCATTGTGTAGTACTCAGTAAGAATTCACATTTGGACTTAGACCTTGTCTCTACCCATCTCAGATTGTTCCCATGGTTCAAGAGTTTGTGTCAGACAACTTGGGGCAGCAGTTTATTGAGGTGCCACCCTTTAATTTGGCCGCGGCTTTTGCCGACAGTCACTGCTGCGCTCCACTCATCTTTATCCTGTCTCCGGGATCAGATCCCATGGCAGCACTGCTCAAGTTTGGTGAGGAACAGGTATGGACATTAAATCTCTGTTGATTTTGGGTTTTGGTTCATTTTTTTGCATCTGTAATTTTTTTAAAGGGTTGGTTGACTGCTTTTTTCTAGGCTTGATTGTGTTTATGGGGTGCAGTCTAACGTGTTAATGCTTTGTTTTTGTTTTTTAAAAACATTATTTTTCACATAATTTACCTTTATTCAACACCGCTCTGTCCCTTCTCCTATGAACGCTCTGAAGATTTCCTGGTTTTATGAAGCCCCTCACTCAGAAATACGCAATGGGCTCAGATTGGTTAGCTGGCCCGGTGTGTTGTCATTTGCTAAACAGTGCAGTCCAGAAACGTCACACCCCTCACCTCAGTGGCATGTGCTCCGGTTGTATTGTAAACAATGACGTCATCAATATTGCTTATCTATTTGAGCCCGATTGAGACCCAGAGAATATTAGTGAATAGGATCGCGCAGAACCTGTGCAAGCACAGCTCTTATAGGATGTTTCAGAATGGTATGTTTTTTTGTTTGTTGTCTCATACTTTTAGATACGCTTTTATTTGTAAATGCTACTGCTTATGTTAGCTTCTAATATACGGTTTTATCCTGATTAAAGCTTTAATACGACAGAATACGTGATTGCGTTGTAGCATTTTTGTAACAGTAAGAAGTGTTTGCCAGCAAGTATTGCTCGCTACCACGGCAACCGCGTGCATGTTTAATGCTTCTTGTAGCTATGTGAAAAATGTCTGTCTATACACATAAAGTGTATAGTTGGAACACAGTTCATTGATGGAGCTGACGAGCTGATGATCTGAATCAGGTGAGAGAGAGAGAGAGATGCAGAGCAGAGCGTGTGCAGAGCAGGGGACGCGAGGAACAGGATTAAGAACCACTGCTTTAGAACATTGATTTTGAAACTTGTGAATCCATTAGAATCATTAGAAGACAGAATTGCTATTCATATATGAATAGATTTTTTATGCACCCCTAGTTTTGACGGCATGGCAACAACTCTTCTTCTTCTCTAAAACAGCGCAACATTGCCCCACCCCCTTTGTTGCATGTTCCCATGGGCGGGATTTATGTAAATATTAGGGTTTGTGATGTCACCAACCTGGGAAGCAGCTTGTTGTTGTCCCTACGAGCCGTAACTGTAGGCATTAAACCACCATAATTTTAAAAGACAATATCTCCTTTTGCATTGAACTTTCAGCAGTGCAACTTTGCAGATTTGGTTTATACTCAAACAGCAACATTACACACTAACTAACGTTAAAAAAGTGAAATCACAATCAACCACCCCTTTAAGGGTTTTGGTTTGTTATGTATGATGTCTTGTGTGAAGGGTGATGCTCTTTCTATTGTTAATACACCATGTCTGCCTTGTTGTTCAGGGTTTCACAGGCAACAGACTGACCTCCCTGTCTCTGGGACAAGGTCAGGGCCCCATTGCCATGAGCATGATTGAGACTGGCGTCAAGGAGGGAACTTGGGTGGTTTTACAGAACTGCCACCTGGCCACCTCTTGGATGTCCACCCTTGAGCGTGTTTGTGAGGTAGTACATAAAGATTAGATGATCCAAACATGATGGGATGGTAGCTGTTCATAGTAAATGTGTGCATGTCTACAACATAAAACAAGGTCCACCAATGGAAATACTCTGAAGCAGCATTTTGACTTTCTGCAGGAGCTGAATCCAGACACCACTCACCCAGATTTCCGCTTGTGGCTGACCAGTTACCCCTCTCCCAACTTTCCCGTGGCTGTACTGCAAAACGGAGTCAAAATGACCAATGAGGCTCCCAAGGGACTGCGCTCCAATATCATCCGTTCTTTCTACATGGACCCCGTATCAGACCCTGAGTTCTTTGACAGTAGCTCAAAGCCGGTAGGTCTTTCACGGAGGGTTTTTAAAGTGCTCTCAATATGATACATATCCTTTGATGGTCTTAATGTTTATTTTTGAACTCCGTTATGTGTAAGAAAAGTGGCATCTGTTTGTGTGTTTTCAGGCTGTCTTTAAGAAGCTGCTGTTCAGCCTGTGCTTCTTCCATGCCTTGACCCAGGAGAGGAGAAAATTTGGTCCTCTAGGCTGGAACATCCCCTATGAGTTCAACGAGACAGACCTGCGGATCTCAGTCCAGCAGCTACAAATGTTCTTGGACCAGTATGAGGTGAGATCACACGTGTACCTGTCTCGTCTTTGTATTCACACACAAACAAATTTCCTTTTACTGTTCTTGAAACACACACGCACACACTCTTCATGTCACCCTCTTCCTTTTCATGCTTTCCAGCGTGCCCCTTTAAACCACCCCTAAAAAAAGCATTCTTGACATTCTCCCAACTTCAGAGAAGCACTCCTCATACTTCCCTTCCTCCTTTCAAAACAAGCAGACTGCACAAACTGATCAAGAGCCTCCCTGAATGCTCTGACATTTCTCCAGTGCTACGGAGTGCCACCCACTGCATTAGCAAGGGAAATTTCAACAGGAAATGTCACAATCCTGCCACTCCTCTGTCCATCTTTTCATATCCCGCCTGAAGATCGCTATATCGAACCCACCAGCCTGACATGCACCTCCACTTAATAAAAAAAGAGCCTTTGTTGAGCGGCCATGCTTTTAAGACACATGAACGGTTGTTATTGGGTTTTTCTTGTCTTTTTTAAAGCAATCTAAACAATAGGGTGAAAAGGTTGGGGCACAGCCCTCACCATGAGTCATGGTCAAAATGATGTAGCCACACTATTCAAAATGAAAATAAATAGCACTCACGATAAGAAAGTTGAGTCGTAATCATGAGGACTCAAACTTTTCTTGATATTTTTTGAGATTAATTAGCTTCACCTCAGTCCAAAAAGAGCTGAGTTGCAAACATGCTTCATCATGGAAGTGGATTTGTCATCTGTTCCCTTTAAGTGTTTCTGATTACTTAGTCTGACCATCCCAAGGCAGTTTTTATCCACCATGTTATGTGTAGTTCATATTATTAAGTTTAGTTTTGGTTATATGGTAATTTCACTCTTTTTGTTTGTTCTTATTAGGACATCCCTTTTGATGCTCTTCGCTACATGACAGGAGAGTGTAACTACGGAGGTCGCGTCACAGACGACTGGGATCGCAGGACCCTGCGCACAATCCTTTCCATCTTCTACACCCCCGAGATCATTGACAACGCTGATTACAAGTTTGACCCTAGTGGCCTGTATTACTCACCACCAGAAGGAGATGTAAGACACACTATGTACAGCATATTCAGTCTGTCATTATATATTATATTATATTATTATTATTATTATTCTTATTATTATTATAATAATACATTATATTATTATATATATTATATGTCCATTCAAAAGTTTGAGGTTGGAAAGTTTTTTAAATTTTTTTGAAAGAAGTTTCTTATGCGCATGAAGGTTGTGAAACATTATTACAAATTAAAATAACTGTTTTGATATATTCCTATTTTGATATATTTCAAAATGTAATTTATTCTTGTGATGGCAAAGTTAAATTTTTAACAGCCATTATTTCAGTCTTCAGTGTCACATGATCCTTCAGAAATCATTCTAATATGCTAATTTGGTGCTCAAGAAATATTTCTTATAATTATCAATGTTGAAAACAGTTGCGTCACGTCAAAGATTATTTCTTTCTTAAGTTCAAGAAAAAATACAAAAAATATAATATAGTATAAAACGTCCTATGAAAATTACACAAAAAAGACAAGAAAATGAAAAAATATCAATATACTTTTCAGTGGATTGAGCAGATTTTTTTTTTAGAATCAGCAGATGGATACAGCAGTGTTGATTAAGTTATCAATGCTTAAAGAACACATTTTATAGCTTAAAAAGCTTGTCCAGTTCTAGAGGGGTTATGTCAGACAAAATTTCCACAGCTGACATTAAAGCTAGTTCAATATTTCTGTCATATAAAATTCAAAGAGATTCTCTACAGAGATAACGCCGGAAACCAAACTGAGCTAAGGCTTCATTTTCCTTCCTTCATCATATTTCCTTCAAAGGAAGACCATATGCACCTCTGCAAGCCGAGGTTTCTCATTCAAAACAAAGCCTAAGAGAAAGCATTTATAAGAGAAAACAATAATTCTGATATTTGTACAAGCTCTGTCAAGGTGTTTGTCAGCTCGTGGGTCAGAATCCCTCCCACATTATACGGCTATGTTTAAAATGCCTACAGATATAATTGACTTTGGTAAACATGCATCTTTTGGAGAGGCATTGGTCTGCCTCTTTATGAAAGTTCTGAATTATGAGGAACTATGGAATTATGAGCTATAAGTTCAATAACTAAACACAGCGGGTTGCTGCCAGTGGTGATGTCTGATTTATTTGCGAGCATGTATAATCTATGCCCAATTTTATTTGGCATTTTCTCTCAAAATCTTTTATTCATGAATGTCATTTGCATAGCCATTATTATAAATGTCAGCAATCTCAAAGGTAGCCTGTTTTAAGTGCATGCCATTATTTAGCATCGCCATCCTGGATTTAGTGTTGCATTAAGAAGCTGATTGTTTCCTTTTCAGTATAACAGCTACATTGAGTACACCAAGACACTTCCTCTAAATCCCTCACCTGAAATCTTTGGCATGAATGCCAATGCTGATATTACTAAGGACCAAGTGGAAACGCAGCTGCTGTTTGACAGCATTCTTCTCACTCAGGTGCATGAACACATTTTGATTATTGGTGCAAAGTAGCTAGTTTAAAGTAGCTCTTAAAGTACTATAATGACCTGTTTGATGTTTGTACATTTTTTGCCCCATTTCTCCCTCACAGTCCCGTTCTTCAGGTGGCAGTGCTGCATCTTCAGATGACATGGTGTACGAGGTGGCTGCAGACATTCTCAATAAACTTCCTCAAGATTTCGATACAGATGCTGCCATGCGCAAGTACCCCACCAGCTACAACCAAAGCATGAACACAGTGCTGGTGCAGGAGATGGGACGATTCAACAAACTCCTCCAGACTATCCGGGATTCGTGTGTCAACATCCAGAAGGCCATCAAGGTCAGAACATTAGCAAAACCACTGTGAAGGTTCAGCATTTCTAACGATCATGTTTCCAGGTCTTCCTTCTTTCTGGTCTGAGCACAAATTGTACTCCGATTTTTACACTTAGACACATTCAATTAGCTTTCAGGAGTATATGGTAGCATCACATTTTTTCTCTTGGAAAGTTGCAATATTTTTCTAAAAGGCATGATGGTTTTGTTTGCGTTGATCCATTGTTTCAAATTTGCACAATTTTTGAATTATACTACTATTTCCACACAAACCTTTATATAGAAACAGTGCAAACTAAGAAACGTTTTTGAACATTCACTCCCTGCTGAAAGATACGAGGAAAATTCATTGTGCCCCAGGGCATGTCCTAATGCTGTGCACTCCTGCTGAGCCTCCTTGTCCTTTAGTTTGACTGACAGCTCTGATCCCAGTTAGCATTACTGCCCCACAGGGTGAGATGGATGCATATGCTGAGATCTGATCACAACCCTGGCTTTCATTTACACATTGTGAACCCTTATCCTATAATCTAACCCTAAAATAATCCCTTTATCTTTCCTGACTACAGCTTGATTTCTGCTCTGAGGAGCCTCTCTCCTTTACCCTTTCATTATCATTCATGATCATACGTCTCTATACCACATCAAATACAAACCTTTGAAACCAGCACTTAGAAAGACATAAAGAACAGGACAACATAAGTTTTCCCTGGAAGAGAAAATGGTAATATGCCGTAAATATGACTGCTATGATGAATGTACACAGGTGTCATGTTCTTGCAAATGTGCTCAGACAGTGATACTGTATTTCTAAAAATAAATAAATGATAAAAAAGAACACTCTTGATCATTTAAAACAATCAAGGTAAAAGGACACAAAACCAATGAATGAATGCATGTGTGTGTGTTGGCATAGGGTCTGGTGGTCATGTCTGCTGAACTTGAGGAAGTTGTCAGCAGCATTCTGAAGGGTCGCATCCCTGCCATGTGGATGAAGAAGTCGTATCCCAGCCTTAAACCACTGGGAAGCTACATCAGTGACTTTCTTGAAAGGCTCCAGTTTTTACAGGTAAACTCTGTAGTCGTTAAGCATGTATAGTAGTATACTTTTCATTCCACCATAATTTGTGTCCTACACACTTTGTCATGTGGAAATCACAGTAATCACTTCGACAATCATCCTTTGAGTCTTAAAGGCTACAGTCATTTAATATTCAGTTTGGTGTCTGTAAGATGTTTTTATATATATATAAAAAAAAAATACTTTTATTAAACAAGGATGCATTAAATTTACCAAAAGCTACAGTAAGGAAATTTACATAATAAGATTTACGTATATTTCAAATAACTGCCATATGAATAGAAATGCTATATAAATAAATTTTTGGATTCCACAAACACAGTCCTGTAATAATAATGTAACCACAATACATCATAATAATTGACAGTGATTAATTCAAAGTCTTTACTTCAAATCGATTGTTTTCCAGTGAGTTGCTGGGAGACTAAAATGCACATTCATACATAAAGCAGTTGAAGCAGAAAGCATTCTAGTGTGCATTGTGAGCCACGGGAAAATCACATGAAAAGCAGCTGATGTACTGTCTCATTCAGTGAGCTCAGATTACAATGCTTCTGTAAAGGGCTGAATTGTAAATGTATTATACAAGTACCCTTCCTTTCAATAAAAAATAAAAATAAAACTTTGAGCCTGTTACATTCGAAAGGCTTATTTTTGGCCTTCAGGATATGCCTTTAGAATTAGTTGTGACTGCTGATGTTATGTTTCTTGATTTTGGTCTTTAATATCAGTATCATCTGTCATCCACACAGGGTTGGTATGTGGATGGCACGCCTGCAGTGTTCTGGATGTCTGGGTTCTTTTTCACTCAGGCCTTCCTCACTGGAAGCCAGCAGAATTACGCCCGAAAATACACCATCCCCATTGACCTGCTCAGCTTCGACTTTGAAGTCATGGAGGACAAGGAACACAAAAAAGCCCCAGAGGATGGTGAGAAAGACAAAGAGGGAGTATTGACAAGCATGAAATGTAAAATATATGAGAGGGAAATGGGTAACAAGTGACAAAAGGGAAAAGAGACGCACAGTTTCATTAACCCCTCGCCGCGGCTGAGTGCCATCAATCAGAGTCAACATTACAGTGCTCTGACATCAGACCCCTGATGCTCTTTCATCAGTACATGATGAGCATCTCTCCAGAGGAAACCCATCTCTCTGAGGCCATCACACACTGCATGAGGCTGTTTATGAGTGTCTTTGACTTTAACAGATACTTTGTTGTGTCTACTTTATTTTTTATAGTTCAGTCAGTCAGTCAGTATATAAAATGGGACGGGTCTTTAGTTAGTGTGCATTTGTGTGCAGGGGTGTACTCAAGTATTATTTTGAGGATTTTCTACTCGTACATTTTTAATGCAAAAATGATACTTTAAGTTTTTTTGCAGCTCCTCATGTCTTAAATATTTGACCTTACAAGCCAATCAAACTACGCTCCCAGCTAAAGTTTAACCAGTGACATCGATTTAAGCCTGTGTCCTTGTGAATAGACATCACATTAGTCACCACAACACACTGTTTGACCTAAAGCAGTATGTTTTAATTATAGCCATTGCTGAAGATGGATGAATGTGACTCAAGTGTGAACATGGTCAATGATCAGTCGATGTAAAATCAGCTGCTTCTGAATTTAAAGTAACACATTTCAGGTAACAGGTTTCATGATATTGGTTTAATATGTGTCCTGTAGTCTTGTATAGTAGGAACATTGGGAATTGTGATTCAACCGTTTGCTTTGCAAAGTTATTTACATTCCCTATATATTTTGATTTCAGCAGTCAATTTGTAGAGACGAAGAAAAAAGGTTACAGCTACGTTCTCATGCTCCCTTCTTAAACTGTATCTGTTTTTGGCTTGTTAAAGGGATAGTTCACCCAAAAATAAAAGTTCTGTCATTAATTACTTATCGTCATGTCGTTCCAAACCTGTAAGACCTGCGTTTATCTTCGGAACACAAATTAAGATATTTCTGATGCATTCCGAGAGCTCTCTGACCCTCCCATAGACAGCAAGTATCGTAACACGATCAAGGCTCAGAAACGTAGCAACGAGATTGTTAAAATAGTCCATGTGACATCAGTGGTTCAACCGTAATTTTACGAAGTAACGAGAATACTTTTTTTGCGCAAAGAAAACAAAAATATTGACTTTATTCAACAATTCGTCTCCTCAGACAAGGAGACAGACAAGAGACAGACAGACAGAGTAGGTTACTTTAGTCTCAGCTTTCAAATTTTGTCATCTTTTAAGAAATTCAAACAATAAATACCCTTTTCAGGCTCTTGATTGGCCAAATGCATGTCATATGAAACACTGGCTTCCACCATTTTTAAAAAGCCATTTAAATACACAGTTTGCATATACTTACTCCACAAACTAACTTCACAAATATGGAAAACAGTGATAGATGGACTGACTCTTTAAGTCCAGGAACTTTTCCATCCTCCAGTTGTTGACGTTGTTAAGTGCTGTATTCAGATTACATTGTTGTTAGCTGGACACTTCTCACTTAGTTCCCCTGGTCCTATCGGGAAAATGTAGTTCTTGGGGGACCACCCTGGTGGCTAGTTCCTATAGTGCGAAAGCCCTTATGCAATACCCATTTTTTTTTTTTTAATTATTAATCTTCAGTACTATCTTTATTTTTGCTCAGGTGTTTACATCCGTGGCCTTTTCTTGGATGGTGCCCGATGGGATCGGAGAACAAAGCGCTTGGCAGAGTCTTACCCCAAAATCCTGCATGACACCATGCCTGTGGTGAGAAGCTGTAAAATGTATAATCTCAGTCAAATGAGGCTGACGACATCATGCATAGCCCCTGATGTGGGTACATATTACACAGAGATTCAAGTCACAAGAAAATCATTCCTTTGGAATGAGCAGTCGAAGAATGTATTAAACCTGCAAATACTTGCAATTCAAAAGTTTCAGTGCAGTTCAAAAAAATGTATTTGCCTGTAGACAAACTATAACAGTAACTATGGAAACAAGAAGCAATTTTGAGAGAAAAGATTTTCTAATTTCACAGCAGCATGCAAAAATGTTAAATCAAGGGACAATAATGCTAAAAAAAAAAAATAATTCAAATGTGCACGCTTTAAGAAAGCGAATATGCTGATTTTAATTCCAGTGCAGCCACAACACAGCTAGAGAAGTGCTTTATTCTCTCTTCAGTACCAAATAATAATACATACATAATACATTTTAAGGGAAATCTGAACTTCATCAGCCTACACCCAGCAGGTGGTCTGTGCTGACACCCCATTTTTCACATTTCCTTGAAGACAGCTCTTTTCATCACCATGTACTTCAACCAACTCTTGGGTCACTTGAAGAAAGTTTAAGAAAATAACTCTACATAATAAAAAAAAAGTTGTTTTGTATTTAAATACAGTATATGAATGGAGTTCTAGTTCTGTCTATATATGACATGAATATCATAGCAGTTGGGATTCAAATAGGTTGTTAAGTATTCTTAACAGAACAGGAAGAGGAAACAAAGATTTCTATTAATTCTGCCCTCTTTATTCAGCACAATGCACATTGCCACAATAAATAATGCATTCACTGCTGTTTAATATTCAGACATTTCAGGACAACTCATTACCAAAATAACTTTTTGACAAGAGCTGAACTTAATTAAATATGCAATTGTTACTTACGGTAAAACTTTGAAATGCAAATTTCTTTCGAAGGCCATTATTAATTTCAGCTGAAAGCATTTCATCTGAAACACTGAAAATAAACATCCATAAGTCATATTAAAACCACCAACTTTTAATGTACCTGTTTGTTTCAGAGGAGGTACATTAAGTGCTTCTGATAAAGGGCTTTGAATTGTTTTTGGTGACAATCTTCTTTGTTTTTCAGTTATCTTGGATACCAAGCCAAGGAAAATGGGTTAGATTATCAACAAGGGAAAAATGAATGTTGATTCACCACCATATTCTTGGTGACTCAGAAATGTTGAAATAACCAACCACATCCCATTACACTGAAAATGCATATGTATATAGTAATCAAAACAGATTGTAGGGAGAGAGGATGAGCAAAAAAAATGCTTCTCATCTACACATCATACTGTCTATCTGCAGATCTGGCTGAAGCCCATGAAGAAGCAGGACATTCCTGAACGTCAGTGCTACATTTCTCCTGTCTACAAGACCAGCGAGAGACGTGGAACCCTTTCCACCACTGGACACTCCACCAACTACGTCATAGCAATGACCCTGAATTCAGACGTGCCTGCAGAGCATTGGATCCGTCGTGGTGTGGCCTTGCTGTGTCAGCTTAACTCATAAACTTCTTGTATCCTTCACTTGACTCTATAGTAAAGTATCTGTAGCTAAATAATATTTTAAATTTAGAAATACCATCAAATACCGTCTGTCTAGAGACAAAAATTATACTATTTAATAAACACATAAGTCTTCCTATCTTCTAAAATTAAAAAAAAATATATATAATAGAAATAATAAAAATATATAGCTTTTTAATAGAATATATATTTTTATAGAGTAGAACAGTTTTCAGAGAGATTTTTAATAAGCTGAAACACTCAAAGTAGGCTTTGCAAACTTTATTTTCCACTTCTGACAAAAAAAAAAAAAATGCACAGACAATCAGCAAGAATGGCAAATGTATTGAAAACACTTTAGCATTCAATCTGTAAACAGAGGATTTAAAAATAAATGTCTTCCCAAACAATTGACAATACTCAAATGTAAGTAAATATCTGGATGGTCCTTTTTTGGAATACACTGTAAAGCATGAAGAAAATTGGTGTGCGTCATTATTTATCATCAAGTTTATTTCTTTGCACCACTTAACTGAGGTGTTTCATTTGAGCTCGGTTTCGGTTTTCGGTTTAACAAAATGGACAACTTCATTTCACAGACGTATACAGGATTTAGACCTAATCTCTGACAACTCTCATTAGGTTTGCTCACATGACCCCTAAAACTCATTGGCTTTACATTCAAGCTGTGAAAATTAAGTTCTTGAGGGAAAGAGGGAATCAGCTGTAAGTGTTCTCATCTCTCCATTTTATATCAGAAATGAAAACTAGACACTTTCACTTGTCTCATGCATGTTTCCATCCAATCAAGTATATTTGATGAATGCAATTAATAACGATACACACCCACGAGAACAAATAAATGGATGTCACATGGTGACAGGATAAGCATGAATCACATAACATGCCCCACCAACTCATGACGTTAGAGGATTCAAGCAGCGACAGCCAGTGGAATGTGTAGAGGCAACTGCGGGCACAGGCAGCGCTTGTGCGCAATTTTAGAAACAGCCCATATTTGGCACAATCAAAATGTTGCACACTCATTAACAAGAACCACATCAATGGGGAACAGATGATCAGACGTTCTATAGCTTTGATTGTAGTTTCATACAATTGCACATAAGGCCAACAATTGAAATGTGCGCATTAATTTTAATAATAGAAGGGTGTCAACAAACGAGAGTGTTTAAGATTGTCAAAAAAAGAACATTTCACAATGGCTAACTCAATTTTTAGGTTTAAAAAGGAACGGTTCTCCCAGAAAGCAAGTTTTTAATATGGTCAGTGTATAAAAGGTGCTGATGTCTCACAAAATAACATTCTGAATTTTGCACAAATTATCCAGTAACACCAAACATGTCATAAAATTAAAATAAAGTAATAAAGGTATTTCAAAATGCCAGATTGTTCAACAAAAAACACAAGTCTTCAGTAGCAAATCTCCTTTGGGGAAGATAATTATTTCTTGAACTTCTTCAACTGTAACAAGATCATTATTTACAACAACTCCACTAGGATATGAAAATCAACTCAGAAAGTAGTCTAGATCATGATAATTACTATTTTATCAATGAACAAATAGACTTCCCAAAGAAAATTGATGTATTCCTTGATGGACAGATATGCGTAGACAGTTCTTCTTCATTTAAAATCACAGTGTTTTAGCATTAGCTTTAATACTGGACTTGTTCAGTCACTATTCAGCTGACCTCATGAATGTGATCGGTCTTTTGGCAGCATCGTGTCAGAGGTTATTCAAAACACAGTTATACCTATTTCTTCAATACTCAGAGTTGGCCAAATCACTAGTACAATCGTAGACAATAATAACAGAAAATAATAATAAAAATGAAATTCTAACATTGTGGACACTCCCATCACTACGAACGGTAAATATAGTGTAAGAAACATACAAGTAGTCAATGTTGACAGCAAAGCGCAAACCAAGTGTGTTGTTTTTCATGATCCTGGCAAACAATACTGACCAGTACTTCTCAATAAAAAAAAGAAAACTGCAGAGTTGATGCCAATTGGACTCTGTTGCACCATAGTAGCACAGTTCTGTGTCTGACACACTAGACATACACAGCACAACACGCCAGTTACGAATGAATGGACAATGAGATACAATACAGATGAATGAAAGAGCTAAACATGACACTGAATGAGTGACTGATGAAGAGCTGCTTCTCTCTAGGACACAGTCCTAGAAAAAAAAAATACTACAATATTAAAGGGATAACCCAAATACTGGGTAGTGCTTCTCATGTGCCGTGGATATGTCTGATTGGACACACACACTCAAAAAAAGAAAAAGAACCGATTAAGGACAAAAAGAGAACGGTCTAGAAGCTACAACTACAAAAGACCTTGAAGACGACAAGCAACCGTTTTGAGTGGCCTAGAGAGGAAGAGATGAGAGATGATGAAATGTAAACATGTTTGTTTGCATGTCCAATGTAAGCTACTGATGCTGTCTTTTGAGACATGCCTGCAAGACTGTACCATCACAAAACAAAGCCACTTTAAGGCAAAGCACGTGTGTGAATGTAGCTGATGAATGACGCCACCCCTGACCTCAGACTCCAGCTAGAAGCCAAAGTCAAGCACAATGTGATCCTCGAAGATGGCGATCAGCAACATGATGCCGAACCCTGTGAGCATGCCCAAGTTTTGCAGGACAAAGTGACCCATCTCACAGCGCTTGTGCTTCTCACTGTCACCATGAAGCATCTCTGGCAACTGAAGAATAAGAAGAGGAATGTCATATTGTTAAACAGAAGCAATAACATTCTAACGTCAATAGCTCACGACAAACACTAAGCAAACACAAAAATCAAGGTTTGCTGCATATACAATAAATTATAGAGAAATAAATCTAGAAAAAGGGCTGCAAAATCAAAATAAAAAGATCTAACAATTAAGTATTTATGAACAGTGTCGACTGCAGCATTCAATTTACAGATTTGTTTAAATTTTTCACACCTGTTCGCAATGGCACATTAAAATATGTATTGCAAAAACCTTTGTGCATCTTCTGGAATCATACTGGATTTGGATGTCGCACCGCTTGTTCGCAATTTAGACAGTATGTAGGTGTAATACCCAATATATACTGCATGCTGCAGTTTTGGGACAAAAATAAAATGTGTTGGGAAAAAAAATGCTTCTATTATAAGGCATCAACAGTGTAAATAAGATGTTTATTGTGAAGCTTTGTTGATTATAATCATTTAATTGTTCACAGAAGTGCAGAACTCCGTGAGCTTGTGCTGAACTGCAGGGACCAACATTGTGAACATGCAGTGACTGACAGCTTCGGTGATTATAATGGAAGCACTCTAATATTGTCAATAATATTGTGTATAATTTATTTGAAACTTGAATCAGGGTTCGTACAGAAACTGCAAAATGAAATTCCAGGACTTTTAAAGACTTTAAGCTCTACTTTTTTGGTTTTCTAGGACTTAAATCAGAGATCTCACTAATCAAACAATATTATTATCTTTCAAATTCTAATAAACTAATAAAACAAAATGTTCCAAATAAAGTGCAGCACAAAAGCATGCAATGATTGTGGCAACTTTAACATTTGAAACAATATTATGGCAAAGTTATCACTTTCCTTATTCAAACTGATTTTTTTTTCTTTTTTCTTTTCATGAATATATGATTGACCTGAAGAATGAAAGCTGTATCGTACACTTGGGAAATTATGAGCTATAATCACCATTTATCAACACTAGGGTATGTGACAATACACTTAGCTCATGAGATGAGACAAAATACAGATATTTGGTTCACTAGAACGAGACAATATTTTAATACTATTTTTAAGATTTTTTTTTTTTTTTTTAATGACAAAATACTTGTCTTTTAATCACACAAATTAAAAGAATGCAGTTGTATTTTGAAATATTTTAACTAATATAGGGCTGTAACTAATGATTCTTTTGGGTTACACTTTATTGTGATAGTCCACTTTAGACATTCTACTAACTATAAGTAACTTTGTAAGTACGTCAAGTACAAGTCAACTACATGTCAACTAATTCTCATTAATTTGCAACTACATGTCTATTAACTCTCAGAGTAGACTGTTATGGTAGGTTTAGGGTTAGTAGAATAAGTTGACATATAATTGCAAAGTTTCTAATAGTCAGTATGTTGTGGACCCACCAAAATAAAGTGTTAGAAGATATTAAGCAGACAATTTACTAATACTGTAATGACTGCTAGTTGACATGTAGTTGCAAAGTTACTTACTGTTAGTAAAATGTCTAAAGTGGACTATCGAAATAAAGTGTTACCTTATTTTGGTAATCAAGTAATCTACTGATTATTTTGACAATTGAGTAATCTGATATTTTTTAGTAATACAAATAGACCCAAGTGAAAAACAGCCTTTAGTATGACTATTTATATATAAACTAACGATGAGGCAATAATAATTGGTTCAAATAAAGTTTCAAAACCAAGTAATTACATGGTTTTATTGAACAACACTGATAAAATAGGCCTACATACTGTAATGTGCCTACACAAAATACGAACATAACCAATTTAAGTATATTATGTGTTATAACAAATACCTGCAGAGGGCGCCAACGGCCTGGCCATGCTTCACTTTACAGCGTGATTCAACGACGTTTAAATCCATGTAATTTTAATATTTGGTCACATGCAAACTCAGAGCGAGGGTTTGAACTTATTTTGAAATCACGATGTACAACAAATCGCATATTTAGAAATATGTTGATATATTCTCCTGTGTTGGCATAGGTTTATAAATGATTTACGTTACAAATCTAGTGAGATAACATACACTGTTTTCCCAGATAAAAGTTAAGCAACCCAAACTCACAGCATATGCAGAGGAAGAGTTTGTGGCTAAGATGGAGATGCACTCGACGTTTGTAAATGATAACAGTGCAACACAAAACGCGTCAGACTTTCTATGCATTCCCAAATGAAACCCAAACGAACAGCACATGCATTAAAAGACCGAACAATATAATGCAAGCTGTGTATTTATCAGATGTTAATTTTGCATAAAAATATATTTTATTGAGGGAAAAAAAAAAAAACACTAATTTCATATATACTGCCCTTTAAAAATTCAAGTACTTTTCAAGTACCTTCTCAAAAATATGGCAGTTTTCAAGGGTTTTCCAGGACTTCAATTTCAAAAAGTCAAATTCAAGTACTTCAAGCATCTTGTACAAACCCTGTTGAATAATTGTGCTTTTTATGCTGTTTAGAGGCCCAATGTGACTATATTTACTGATGTTTAAAACAGCACTAAATTAATTCACAAAGAGCTGTCAGCTTATTTTCAAAGTGAGAGGTCAGTCACACAAATTTTTGAATTGGAAAACTCAAGATGTGGGGCTGTAGAATTTAAAAAAAAAAAAAATTGGCAAGGTCTAGAGATGCTTTTTTTTTTTTAACAAGTTCAACTTCTTTTAACAATGACATGCATGAGACACTACAAAAGACATGAGACGTGAGCATAATGCTCAAACATGCATCTAGAGCATGTTAACATAGAAAAACAATGGACAAGCAGTGCGGTGGAATGCAACAACAAGGGCCCTAAGATGGCATGTAGTAAATCATTTCAAGCAATCAATAATTATAACATATTTATGCAGCCCAACTGGCAAGCAAATAAATCTGCATTTTGGTTCTCTTACCATATCCACTAATGCCACATAGAGAAACATGCCAGCAGTAACGGCAAAGATCCAGCTAGTGACATTGTGCGTGTACTGTCCCACAGCCGTGCCGATCACCATGCCAGCGTAAGCCATCAGAGCAGAGAGGACATTGTACACAATGGCTTGCTTCACTGACATCCCAGCCTTCAATAAAACAGCAAAGTCACCTGGAGACAAACACAAATGTGCACTATTAATGTACAATAAACAACAATACAGCAGTGTGGGTATAGTTAGTTTAGCCAATGCTAAACCTGAAAATAACTGCAGTGAGATCAGGCTGTCCTTCTCAATCCATCAAAAGAGAGTTTTTTTCTTGTGTTTCAGCAATTCTATGCTGTTGCTCCTTTGTTCCTAATTACTGAATAAATATGTGAGGTTCCTTCACGACCATTGGCTCTCTATAAATTGCACTCTGCACCTTTGCTCTGTGTCACCTGGCCCAATTAAATCAGTCGTCAAAGGCAATTAACAGCACTGCAGGGTAGTAAAAAAACACTTTATTATAGTTGTCTTTCTCCAGCCACAACATGGGGAGATAGATTCTCAGACAAAATAAAAAGAGATGCTCCATCAAATGTTTTTAGTGTCAAGTCCCATCAGCTCCACTGGATGGCAGACAGTAAAGGTAAACAACATCAAATGCAAAAAAAAGTCATTGTTACATCAAAGGCATACTCTGTTTATGTTACTGCTTCTGTGGTATTGTAATGTCTGGTTCTTTTGTTTAAACAAAAAGGGAATTTAAAAACTAGTGGCCCTCTAGACAGCAAACTCAAAACTTCATAAAAGCTTTACTGTGTTTTAAAAGTTGTATGTGCCGCTGTGTTGTATTAGTTCACTGTTTGTTTTTTATCCATTTAAACATGAAAAGGAGAGCATAGAAAAACAACTGGAGCTCTTCGCCTTGATGTTCCAGAGTTGATATAAATCGATAATGAATAAAGGAGACCTCATTGTCGATAAAACCTGCAGACTCAAAACAGGACCACCACATCACCCTAAAGCTAAGTCTGACCTCTCTCACGGACATGTTCCTATCTTTTTTCTGGGTTAAGGCCTGTTCACACCAAGGACAAAGTTACCAAGGATAACGTTTTAATAATTATTCTAATTCTTGGAGAATAGAGAAATCCACACCACAGCTATAATGATAACGACAACGACAAAGAGGGAAAGATATTGTTAAAATCATGACAGCCAATCAAAAACCACCTGACTTTAAAGACCATTTAAAGCGACAGACAACATTAACTGTAGCGCACGCTCATAACGAACAGAGCATTGTTCTTTGATGTGAACACTAATAGTTTTCATTCTTGGTGTGGACAGGCTTTTACTTTTTAACTTCTACTGCACACGCATCTGTCAAATGTAAGAAAATGGATCTGCTATTTCAACATTTTGTCTCTCGACATACTGCAACTGGTTAAGCCACTTACCTAGTTCATGGGGCAGTTCGTGACAGAACACAGCCACTGAAGTACTAATGCCACCTGTAATATTAGCACTGAAAGCAGCACCTGTAGGTGACAAACACAGTTCCTCAGATACAGAAACCCTTTTAATTCAAGACAAACAAATCTGCTAATGTTTTCAATGTACAAAAACTGACCTATAGCAAGTCCATCACTAAAGTTATGCATGCCATCTCCCATGATCACCATCCATGCTATGCTGGCGATCCCCGCATCTTTCATTTCCTGGTCAGAGTGACAGTGCCCATGGTGGGAGTGACCGTGTCCGTGTCCGTTCCCGTGTCCATGCTTTTTTGATTTTGCCTTTGGCCTACTGTCCTCTTCAGTTTTTATTGGCTCCTTGTAGGGGTGATCTGTATCAGAGATGGAGAGTGGCATTTTGCTGGGTGATTCCAAAGGCTGCAACTCCGTCATCTGAGTGTCATTGTGTCCGGCTTCACATGTTGTACCTTCTCCTGCATGAAAAAAGAGAATGGAAGGAGTTACTCCAGTGTCACAGTACACTGGCTGAATTGTTCAGACTCGAAACTCTGACTCAACCTCATTGGTCTTGTCTGACTAAACCATCCCATGGACTCAGATGATCTGATCTCAACTACAACACTGAGTTACGTCTGAAGTTTGTTCTTATAATATCCTTACAAAAGTTCAGTATATTGGAAGAGACTTGAAGGCATCTCCAGGATATCAACACTCACAACTTTACTTAAAAGCTAAATAAAGTGTGCAGGGATTTGATGACGAAATGATGAAGACCCACCCTCTGTTAGAGGCTTCAGATGGAGCCACTCGGCATCTGAACGCCTGTTGAGTTTGTGGTCTGACAACTTCCTCCCAATCTTTGCTTGCTCTCCTTTCTTCTTCCTCTGGCAGAGGCTTCCCTGTGGAAGCAAGCACCTTTATAAGCACTAGGTTCAGAGAATAAAATCCAAAGTTGTTTTGCTGTGCACTAAAAGCCCCACTATCTGCAGCAATTATGGATTATATTTTAGTCTTCCATAGCTCTCAGCTCTGTCAGTCCTAAACAAGCATGTGTAAAGTAAAAAGCAGCTTACTTGCCATTTTTGCAAGATTTCTAACACCGCTTTCCTGTGTTTAAAGCATTGTGGTGCCTCTCACCCTTTGGTCCCTGTAGTGTTTGAACATGCCAATGCAATGTTCAATGATGAAGAGGAGGTAGATTCCTGCTAGTGCAGTCAGTCCTTTCCAAACTCCATCAAACTTGGTCAGAAAGTTTGTGGGTTCTTCCTCCGCGTGTCCTCCATGGCTGTGATCATGGCCACTTTGAGACTGTAAGGTATAAGAAAGGTTTGATTACTAGGGCTGTGTAGTTTGGACCTTTGCAATGGTTAAATCTTTGTTTGCCCCTAAAGAGTGAACTCACATGAGGGAGTAGATGCAGTAAGGCGTCACCACTGAGGGTTCCCACGGCCAGCGCCACCAGGAAGGTCAAGAGAAACTTGAAGCAGGACTGGTTGAGGATGGGCACCAGAACAACACCCAGCAGAGACAGCAGGCTGATGATGGTGATTGACACAAATCCCCACATCCAGACCCACACTGCAGAAACACAATCAGTGGATTAGACCGGGATTCTTGTCACTGAACTCAAAGAGTTTCAACTAAGGTAACTCTAGCAACATTAAACTGTTTTAATATGGTTTAGCAATGATTCTCAACCATTTACTATGTCTGTTTACCCTCTTTATCAGCTAGCAAACTACACAGATAATGAGAATTGTAGATGAGTGAATATACTTTGTAAAAACAATTATACTAGTGCAGGACCCTTTGTACCTGAAGATGTTTCATCTTGTACTTCAGCCTCAACGTGGTGATAATGAAGGATACAGAAGCGTCTATCTATCTGATAGAGCAGAGCTGGACATAAATAGGTGAACTGCACTGGAGATATGAGAGAATCCGAGCTCAGTCCATAATGGTGAAGCAGCTCCGTTAAATTCAGACACTGAAGGAGAGACAGACAAAGAGTTTTACTTTGATTCATTGCTCGATTCTCCTTTATTCATTTTTCAACACATACAAAAAATATAAATCACATATAAAATATATCTAATATTAGCACCAGGAATGTGTGAAATCCACTAGTTAATGGCTGTCTGATAGTCTAATCAGCATGGTGGCTAGTTTAGGGTCAACTCCTAATTATGCTAATTAACCAAACAACCTTCAATTCCTAGTGGTGGATGAAGTACACAAATCTCATATTTATTTACTCATTTTCTTTTTTTTGCCTTTTTTATTTTGAGAGGACAGTGGAGAGATGACAGGAAAGTATTGGGTTGGAGAGAGGGGAGCGGGATCAGCAAAGGACCTCGAGGCGGGTCGCTGTGAGCAGTTGCGCTATATGTCGACGCACTATCGTCGCTATCGCCACTGACATAAGTACTCATTTTCAATTTTACTTGAAAGTAAAAAAGTATTTGATTTTTAATGTACTTAAGTATTAAAGGAATTTAAATATTAAAAGGTACTGATCGATGAACAATGCTTAAATACATTTTTATTTAAATATACTTCATCCTACAATAAGGAAGATGGATTAAATGTATTGATCTGCAAACAAGAATGAAAAATAATTAATTATTTTTAATAATTAAAAATAAAATAATTATTGATACATATCAATAATTACACATGCAGAAATCCTGCATATCAAAACATTAAACTTCAATATACTAAAATTTCAGTTTAAGCTACTGATAATTAAAGTGTGCAAACAAGAAAAAAACAACAACAATATACTATCATATAGTATTTAAAAAGGACAAAAAAAAAACTGATAAAAAAATGCTACAGCAGCAGAGAAGGTGCATGGGCATTAATCTGTTATTTTAACATTAAACGTTAAAGGTGGGGTATGTATTTTTTCAAAAATGCTTAAGAAAACTGAGTCGGGCCCAGTGCCAAAACAAACTTGTAGCCAATCAGCAGTAAGGGGCGTGTCTCCTCATGATGCGAGGAGAGAGCGCTCCATGCACATGACCGACATTAGCCGAGCCGAGCGATGACAGAAAGATAGAGATGGCGGATAAAAACAAAAGAGGAAAACGTCTCCGGAAGAAAAGAAGGCTTACACCGTGTCTACACCGGACGCCGCGCCGCAACAGCTAAAGTCTGTCTACACTGGACGCAACAAATCGACCGTTAAAATCATTTGAACTTTGTGTTAATATGTCATAAATAGAACGAGGCAGCAGTTTACTGTTGGGGATTTGTCGCGGCATGGCATCCAGTGTAGACAGCATCACTGATTATAATGAGTTCTATAGTATTTTGTCGCGCCGCTCGTGTCCAGTCAGACACAGTGTTACGATAAAGCAAGAAGAAGGACCTGTGTAAATATCGGATCAGCTTTCCAGCACTGGAGAGAACTCAAGGCGGTAGCTTTGTTTCTTCTCGACAGGTGAGTAACATTGGTTTTGCTTTGTTTCACAAAACTAATCGTTGCCTGGGATGCGTACGTATGTGTGGGGCAGAGCTATCAAAATAGGGTCGAGACCCTTTTGGGGTAGGGGCATATTTGTTTTGGTGATTTCAAATATCAACACTGGCTACCAGAAATCACTTACCCCACCTTTAAATTGGTTTATTACTGTACTCCACTGCTGATTCCACAAACCTATCATAGTCCTCACACAACAACTATGAATTATGCATTATAACATAGATACCCTGCTTAAAGCAGGTCATGTGAACTTTGGCAGTAACTATTTTATTTGTTACAAAGGAAGTGCTTTGATATCACTAAAAGTTTTTCTACATTTGGACTAATCCCTGATTAGACCAACTAAGAGAAACCATTTCAAATAACTCGAGGCACATCTGAAGGGCAAAGCCATTCATAAACAACCAGATAGGACAGACACTAAGATGTACCTCCTCATGTTGGTGAAGAACACCATGTGCATGTGATTTCGCAAACAGATCTTCTCCTGGAACCTCTCTCCTGCCCCTCTGCGGCTGAATAGGGCTGTGATCCTGGCTGCTATGGTCATGGTCATCTCTTCTTGTCTCCAGCTCGCCAGCCTGAGTAACACTGATGCTGGTCTTGTTGCGGCCTCGATGAGCTCTGGCTTTAGGTGGTCTGCTGTTTCTTCTGGGTTGTGTGGTGGGTAGCTCAGTTGGGGCAGAAGGCTGTATTCTGGGTGTGAGATGAGGGGTTGCTGTGTGGTGCTCCATGCTGTCAGGACCATGGAGATGAGGGTGGGGATGCTTGTGGTGATGGTGGTCGTGATGATGGTGGTTTTGGTCACTGAGATCATTATTTTCTTGTGCATGTTCACTACTCTTTGGCTCAAGTTGGTCATGGTCATCTTGAGTATGAGGACTGTCCGTAACATGCCTGTGGATATGTTTGTGATCACTGTCTTTCTCATGTTCATGTTCATGGTGATCATGTTCATGGTCATGGTGATCTTGATCATGTCCCCCATGATCATGTCCCTCAGATCCACTGTGAGTGGTGCTCTCGGCTCCGGTGCCAAGTGTTTTGCTGCACGGTAGCTCCTCGGCAGGGCCGTGTTGTTCATTCTCGTGGTGGGAATGTTGATGGGTCTTGTGTGAGATGTGGGGCTTCTGATGAGGATGTGGATGGCCAGCTGAATGCGAGTGCCGACCTTCCTGAACCTCGAGAATATCTAAGTGTGCCACATGATCATGGCCCTGATCTTCATGCTCCAGCCCAACCACGCGCACTTCGCCCAGCCCTAAACTCAACAGCAGACTCTGGAAGCCTTTAAAATCCAGACGATCCTTGTGGCCATACCGACAGAATAACTGCTGGATGTAGTAACGTTGCTCGTTCTCTGCAGGTTCGCCATGGCCGCTGTGCACAAACTGGTCTGATAAACCATCGCAGGACAATTCTGAAATCTGCAGGTCACTGTGGACATGGTCGTGGTCACCGTGGTTGTGCCCGTGGTGATGGTGGGTCCCTCCTTCATGGCAGTGACTGCACTGATGGTACAGCAGGGTCAGCACGCAGAGAAAGCAGAATCTGGTATGTGTGTGAACTCTCATTATCTCCTCGCTTAGAAACCTCTGTGAAGAAACAGAAATCCAACTCAATACACCAGAAATACATCTAAATTGTTGGTCACACTTTATTTTAAAGGGGTGGTTGATTGTGACTTCACTTTAACATTAGTTAGTGTGCAATGTTGCTGTTTGATCAAAGTTGGAAAGTTCAATGCAAACAGAGATATCATCTTTTAAAATTCTGTCAGTTTAATGCCTACAAAAACAGCTGGTAAGGGACTACAACAAGTTACTTCCCGGGTCCGTTACGTCAAGAACCCAGATAAACCCCAGATAAACATACCATTAAGAATCAGAATCAGAATGAGCTTTATTGGCCAGGTATGCTAACACATACAAAGAATTTGTTTTAGTGACAAAAGCTCTACAGTGCAACAGAAAGACAGCAACAGGACAGGACACAGATAATAAAAGAATAATATACAAACATACAAATAGGCAATGTACAAATAGCAAAAACACAATATATAATATAGACAATTATGGTGTACAGGTCTGATATGTGCAAATTTGAAATGAAAAAATAAGTATGTGTGGTGAATAAATAATTTATAATAGTGTTGTGTGTTCCACGTTTAATGTCAAGTGCTCATGAGATGGATTGCCTGAGGGAAGAAACTGTTCCTGTGCCTGGCCGTTCTGGTGCTCAGAGCTCTGTAGCATCGACCAGACTGCAAAAGTTCAAAGAGGGAGTGTGCTGGATGTGAGGGGTCCAGAGTGATTTTACCAGCCCTTTTGCTCACTCTGGATAAGTACAGTTCTTGGAGAGCGGGGAGGGTTGTACCAATGATTCGCTCAGCAGTCCGGACTACCCTCTGTAGTCTTCTGAGGTCAGATTTGGTAGCTGAGCTGAACCAGACAGTTATTGAAGTGCAGAGGACGGATTCAATGATGGCGGAGTAGAACTGATTCAGCAAGTCCTGTGGCAGGTTGAACTTCCTCAGCTGGCGAAGGAAGTACAACCTCTGCTGGGCCTTTTTAACAATGAGCCGTGCCTGCACAGGTTCTGCGCGATCCTCTTCACTAATATTCTCTGCGTCTCAATCGGGCGACGCCACTGCTTACAATACAACCGAAGCACATTCTGCTGAGGTGAGGGGCGGGACGTTTAGACGCACACTCGGCGGATTAGCGAATCACAACACACTTAGCCAGCTGACCAATCTCAGCCCATCGCATATTTCTGAGGGAGGGGCTTCATAAAACCAGGAAATGATCGAGGCGTTTATCAGAGAAGGGACAGAGCAGTGTGGAATAAAGGTATGTGAAAAATAATGCGTTTTTTAAAAAAACGAAGCATGAACGCATGTTAGACTGCAACCCCATAAACACAATCAAGCCTAGAAAAAAAAACAGTCAACCTCCCTTTTAAGGTCCAATTCTCGCTATTAACAAACCATTAACTACGGCTTTTGCCTCAATAAACTACTAATTTGCTGCTTATTAATAGTAAGGTAGTTGTTAAGTTTAAGTATGGGGTAGGATTAGGGATGTTGAATATGGTCATGCAGAATGTGTGCTCTATAAGTACTAATAAACAGCTAATATGTTAATAATAGGCATGTTAATAAGCAACTAGGTAATAGTGAGAATTGGTCATTATACTAAAGTGTTACCAAATTGTTCTACAAAAACCAATAGCGCTTAATGAAACTGGTCTCATCGTAATGTTTCAACAACAGTATGAACTACTGGCGACAGTTATGGACTTTTACAGTAATCATCTGGCCCATCTAGTTTATTTTGTTGTTGGGGTTTGAGTAAAACGGTTTCATATTTAAAGTAGCATGTACAAAAGACCCCAACCGAAACCTATTTTACAGAATGCAGATGTTTGTTGCGCATAGCCGACATTAATCACTTATTTGATTATTAAAAAAATAAATTCTAAATGGGTTTTCATCTTAAGAACCATGTTATTATAGGAAAAAAAAAAAATCTAGATCTATCCCTTTTTCCAGGGGGCTGATAGATTCCCAGCTGGAAAAGTACTGAAGAGCCTTAATGGTCCCCCTACAGCAACTACTGTGAGCCTGGAGGGGAAAGTGTGATCAATCTGCTACTAAACAAAACACAGATCTCAGCATGAGAAAGAGTCTTTTCTTCGATCTGCATACAAGAGCCACAAATAAGAAAAATGTTTGTGAAATTGATCTGGGTGTGAGTGTTCCCAAAAGTTTTATTCCAAAAGCACTGCCATTTTTTCTGTAGCTTGTACTGCATACTATATTCTGCTATAGGTCTTCTATATCTTGGTTATAGCAGATTAAGCCAATATTCCTTTTTCTAGAAATCTGGTATATTAAAAACAATATGCAAACACAACAAGATACTTCAGCTTTTGCAGCGGTCTTTCATGAGTTTATCATGTTGAGAAAATATGACATCGACTGCGAATTGTGTTTACAGCAAAAAATGTATACCTACACTGAGAACAAAAGACATTTATATGCCGCAGAGTGTAAAACGTGAGGAATATATTGCAGTCAGATAATCATTTATCAAACATAACTTCCCTATTGGAAGGAATCATATGTCTGTCAAACAAAAGTCAATGCAAAGTTGAAAGTACATAAAGATCACAGCGCTGGTGGGATACAGTGGATTCAAAACTGAAATAAATTGAAATAAATAGTTTGCTTTTTTATGTGCAAAAACAATTAGCTTTCACAGATTTGCTATGGCTTATGATATCTTACACTTAGGTTCCGAGAATAAAAAGAAAAAAAAAATCCCTCAACTGCATGTGAACAAGTGTAAATCAACCACAACTAGGGGGAAAACTAAAACCTATAGACAAAAAATGAGCCATGCATATAATACAAAAGAATCAAATTTTTTGAATGGTTCTTTAAGTCAAAACATCCTGTAAGCAGTACTTACGACAGCCTGCGCTCCAGCCTGTTAAACGTGTGTAAACTTGAAGCGTGAAGGTGGTTAAAACAGTATAATTATGATCCTTCCTCTTGACAGCACAGTGTTTATAAACATGAGAGTGGAGTGACCTCTGAACCCTTCAGGAGATAGGATGGGGCAGGAGTGCTGATAATCCTGCCTCACTGTGCTGGCTCAATATGCTCTTTGTTAGTTATATGACATCCCAAAAATGGCTGAACATTTTGTAAAAAAAAAAAAAAAAAAAAAAAAAAAATCCTAAAGCCAGCATAGTCATGTGCTGCAGAGATATCATAAGACAAATACTAGAGGACTAGAACTACTTCTGCTAGAAAAACACTTGTGATCAAGTGAATAAAATGCAGAGGGGCTCTTCAATTGAACTTTTAATTCACACCTAAAACACCACTCCACTGTTCGCAAATGAATTTTCAGTTAAAATATGCCAATTACATTATTTAACGTCCTCATACATCATAACAGGGAGCGTTAAGGAAATTTTCTGTTATCTGTTCATGTCATGAATGGAAGGAAATGTCATGAAAGTCATGAAACTAAATTTCCAGTTTATTTTAAGTAAGAGTTAAACCTAACCGATATACGATGTCTTTAAAATGTAATAGCAAATCTGCATGTTTAGTGTTGAACCACCAATCCTTGCAGAAAATGTAGTGCAATTCAGAACAAATGCATGCTGTATCACAACAGATGATACTTGAGACATCATCTGTTCTTGTCTGCAGAGTCACTGGGCCTCATTTATCAATCTAACGTAGAAATGAGCGCAGATCTGTGCGTTCACGTGTTCACGTGTGAGTTCACGTGTGATTCATGAAACATTCGTATGCCGCCAATCTCATCGTACGAATGATCGTATATTGATAAATGTGGTGGCTGAAAACAATCGTCATTTGAATATCACGCCCCAAAAAGCACCCCGGTTTAGAAGCCTCGTCCTAGAGTTTACGACAAGGAGAAACAAAACCTGGTCAAAAACAGGAAGTAATCTCATGAAAGAGAAATTGATCTTACTCCAAAAACACCCGTTACACCCTTGTAACTGCAAAGAATTTCATTATTTTTTATGTATATTAAATACCGGTAAACATAAAGAAACCTTTACAAACAAAAACTTTATTTAGCCTATTTAGTTCCTTTCAGTCCACAACAAATCCTTTATTTTTAACGATATTACAGAACAAGAATGACAAAATAAGCAGCTATAAAAATTATATATTAAACTATAATAAAAAAAAATAAGCTGGCATTTATTATAAACAGCACACAAACGTCAAGCAAAGCTGAAACGGCATTGCGCTCACAAGCCTCTCATTCGACAAGAATCCAGATGTTTCCATTTTTGCCATATTTGTATTATTTGGTTGTTAAACTATTATTTATTATGTAGCCTAAACATGACTTTATACTTCACTCATGTTCTAATATTCGCGTAAAATCCTTCACATGCGTAAAAATGTTTGTTTGGGCACTGTGCGCTGATTTCACAGCGGACCTTTTAAAATAAACAGTGTAACTTTTATATTTAGCTGACTGCATTTTAGTTTGATGATGAATAGCTGAAATGTCAAGCAACGCTAAAACTAATGTTGTTAGTGTGTGCGTGAGGCACCAGCACGATCCGATGATTAAAATCAAATAAAGATATAAAGAAAAGAAATAAAATGCATTAAGAGTGTCACAAAAACGAGTGCAGCCTAAACTTGTTGCAGTTTTTTCCCTTTTGTTTTATAATAGGCTAATATATTATAGCCTATTATATATTTTGTGTGGTCCAATTTATTTTATTCCTTTTATATACTTAATTTCTGTTTTTCTCCATTCACAGAAGTGCTGCAGGTGTGTGATGTGACGATTGAATACTCATGGTCTGTTGTTTACGCTGCTATTCGTGCATATAAAGCTAAAGCCCTGTATAAAACAAACAACAACAACAAAAAATACATTCTAATCTTACTGGTTAACGATCGACTAATGAGCTTCGGTTGACGGTCAGGAAAATAACCTAAATGAACAAAATGCTGTCATTCTACAATTCTCCACCTGATTTACTATGCTGCGCACAAGTTCAAAAACTTGCGTACACGAGCTGAGACCAGACGTGAGATTTGATCGTAGCCACCGCCACGTCCATATTGATAAATTCCAAGTTTTGCGTTGAAACGACCGTACGCCCAATTTTCTGTCGTACGTTCGTTTCGTAAATGAGGCCCATTGTCTGGACAGAGTCGTGCTTTCTGAATACTGTGTTGTGTTTGGATGGTAATGAGAAGGATAAACTGAAAACTCATTTTTCCATAAGCTCCCGTTCCACTTGTTCCACTCATTCCGCTATGAATGAGAAGAGCAGTGTGCCATTTAGTGAGGTGTGTTAATAGAGTCAGTGTCCTCACACACAGATGCTGAAATCAGCACTCAGGGCCTCAGGGATTGTGTCTGAGATTCTTCGTATGCTGCATGTCTGTGATGACCTTAACTAAAAGCCATCCAAAGAGGCTACCAAAGAATATTTACTTATATTTATTTTAGTGCTGTCAAACGATTAATTGTTGTTTACATTATATATGTGTGCTGTGTGTATTTATTATGTAGGCCTATAAATACACACACATGCATGTATATATTTCAGAAAAATGTTATGTTTATATATTAAATATATTTATAATATAAATTATATGAATATAAATCCAGATATGTAAATATATTCAAAATATATATGCCTACTATATGTGTGTGTATTTATACATAATAAATATACACAGAACACACACATATATTATGCAAACAAAAACCTTTTATTTTGTATGCGATTAATCGTTTGACAGCACTAATTTATTTATTTATTTATCTATTTATTCTATTAGCATCTCTAATATCCCTGTATGTTATTACACTGTGATCCACCTTTGGCTATAAAAGTCTGAGCAGAAAACAAAACCAATTAAAGGGATAGTTCACCCAAAAATGAAGATTCTGTCATTAATTACTCACCCTCATGTTGTTCCAAACCAGTAAGACCTTTGTTTATCTTCAGAACACAAATTAAGATATTGATGAAATCCGAGAGCTCTCTGATCCTCCATAGACAGCAACGCAACTGAAATGTTCCCATGCCCAGAAAAGTAGCCTTACTACTTTTCTGGGCATGGGAACATTTCAGTTGCGTTGCTGTCTATGGAGGATCAGAGAGCTCTCGGATTTCATTGTTAAAATTGTCCATGTGACATCAGTGGTTCAACCATAATTTTACAAAGCTATGAGAATAATTTTTTAAAAAAACAAAAACAACAACAATTCATCAACAACTCTCCTCATCCCGTCTGCTGCCATTATGGAGAGTATCACGACGGATGCGTGTGGTGCTTCTGACGTAGAACACGTCATAGAACACGTCGTGTTACTCTCCATAATGGCGGAATACGGTAACACAGGGGAGAAAAATTGATTGCGCACAAAAAGTATTCTTGTAGCTTTGTAAAAATTACATTTGTGTTCCGAAGATGAACGAAGGTCTTACGAAGGTTTGGAACGACATGATGGTGAGTAATTAATGACAGAATTTTCATTTTTGGGTGAACTATCCCTTTTAAATTTTATATTATTATTATTATTATTATTATTAATATAGGCTAACGCTGTATCTCCTAATAAATATGTGCTGAAGTGCAGACAAAGCAAACTTTAGTACAATTTGATGAATGGTAAAGCCTGAGACACACTGCACGATTTTTGGCTGTCCCAGACGAAAGATTGGCATTGTGAAATAATCGTGGGGTTTTGTGTGATCGTGGCTCTTTCGCCTCTTCCAGTTTTTTTTCAGCACACATAAAAATACAACTGCTACAGAGTAATTTATCATGCTCTTTTTGTTTACCACCTGCACTTGCTGATGACGTTTTATTCTTCTATACTAACTCGCGTCGTATCGTACGAATCAATAGGTGTCATCATCGTACAGTCTACACACATGTCGTAGCCAAGTTTATTAGATCCATGTCGCACAATGTGACATGCAATGATCTTATAAGATTGCTAAAATCGTGCCGTGTGTCTCGGGCTTAACATATACATATATGATCTTAACTTAAAAACAAATAAATAAAAACAACAAACAAACAAACAAAAGAATAAGAAAAAAATTAAAACGAACAAACAAATAGCTAACATAAAAGGGAAAGATAGCAAAATATACTAACAAATAAAAAAAAAGCTAACAAAAAAGAATGAGTGCACAAACAAAAATAACTGAAAAAATAAGTGGACAAAAAGGAAAACAAAGAAAGAAAAGAATGAACAGCTAAACAACAACAACAAAAGGAACAGAAAGAACAAACAAATTTAAGAAAAAAGAATGTTAATAAATGAAAGAAATATTTAATCTGCAGTATATTTTTGAAAATTCATACTCCAGGTCTCATAAAAAAAAAAAAAAAAAAACACTGGGTGAACTCCAAATGACAGGCTGCTACGTGCTGAATTAATTATGTAACCAGCTTCAACAAAACTTAAACAAAGCTTAAACAAGCTGACAAGCTATATTTTTCTACATTTATAATAGCAAGTTGTACTGAGTATCACCCTCCACAGAATCCATTCCTGGAATGAGCTGAAGGTCTACCCCATGAACTGTTATTATACATTAACCTGAGCCTCTGAGCAACAGAGGAAGAGAGAGAGCCCTTAAGATGCCTCATATGACTCTCACAAGGCTTCTGCCTAGACTGAACATCTCTCGCAAGTCACGCGTGAGTCCACCTCCGGTAAATTCCTGTTTACAATCTAGCTTACTGTAAGGCAGATGCTGGGCTTACAGTGGAACTCGTCTGGATCAAATAAAGCAGCTTTTACAACAGCAAACAACTTTGTGGCGATCTGGCTAATAATCCCCTCTGATTCATACCTGTGCCAACTCATTTAGTGGTCAATGTGAATTTTAGCAGGCTGAAGAACAATTCTATGATCTGCGGCTTAGCCAAGCTATATGGGAGCACATCTCTTCAACCTATAACTCTAGATATATGATCTGTCTTGATACATCTACGCATTCAATCAGTCATATTTCCCATGCAGCACAGGAAAAAAAAATAAATTTGTATGTCAGGAGAAGCCTCAAGGCTTGAGGGATGAGCAGATGCCCCACAGCAGATGGGAACTACACGTTTGTTAGCACAAGGAATTCTGGGAAATGACAGAAATGTATAACTCCACCAGGACCAATCTCAGTCCAGTGGATGTAGACTACCAAACAAAGACATCTAAAAGGTTTTTCAAGAATCTAGTCCAAATAAGATGATCCAGCTTTGGTTAAAGGAGCCTGACTGTGTGTCTGGGTGGAGTCAAGAATCAAAGCCTTGAAAAGCATGATCTCTTGACTCCAAACACACACACACCTCTAAAATAAACACACTCCAGAAGGTTCATAACAGCATGTCATTCAGTTCATGTGGAGGACCTGCACAATAATGCACAGTAGCAACATTTTTACGTTGATAGATTAGATAGATTATCTAATTATACTAAGAACAAACAGAAATGTTTTCACCCAAATCGCAAGAACTTAAACTGTAACCTGTCCATAAAACTGCCTATTTCGATCATAAACTGGTTAACACCTCATAAAAACATTCAGAACTGCTGTGATCACATGAAGAGAGCAAATAACATCAGTTAAGTAACCTGGATTAACCTAAAAATATTTAGAGAGTGGGTTAGGCTAACATTAACAGTGAAACCAAGTCAAATACACACTAAACAATCAATCCAAAACACTGCAAGCAGAACAGGTGGCAACTTTCAAAACCACCAACTCCAAAACAAGTTAATCACCTTCAAGTGTTTCCGTCGCCTTGCTCAACTGCTGAATCTGATCTTCACACAACTAGGATTGGCTTTTGACAGTCTATCCCGATTGAAAATGTGCCGTACAGATCAGTTTAGGACCTGCAGATCTGACTGCAGGTGCATCTGACAGCTTACCTCTTTCTGTCTCAACAGGAGGTGGAGGAACAGGTCATACGCTGTCAGCTCTTCTACAGCAATATGGAACGAGGTTTGATGTTTTGAATTCTTCAAGTGTGGTGATTTAGTGCAGAGGGGAGGGTGTACTGGACATGTGTGTTTGTAAGTGTTGGTAGGTGGGTGTGTAGGAGCGGGTGGAGGGAGAGATTTGAGATAATCAGGCCTGAAGTAGTCATCAAATACAATTAAATAAAAATTACAGTAAACAGTGATTTTACAGTATAGGGATACTGACATGTCCATATGTTCAGGAAAACTCATCACTTTTGAGGTCTTTCTGGTTATGTTAACCAAATATTCCAACAATGAATCAACCATCAAACTGCTTCTTTTTTTTTTTTTTTTTTTTACATAGCAGAACTTCATATTTCACCAGATGGACTAAATACATGCAATTTGTTCTCAAGGCTTTCGGTTAACAGAGCCAAACTACAGCCAACTGCGTGTGATTCGGCTCAACAGCTTCTGTAAATTGGCTTCAAAGGTCAGCAGCAGAGCCTAAATATCAGAAGGAAGAAGCCAGCACCATAAGTAATAGTCCAACGTTTTCATGGACAATGTAGGAGAGAATACTTTGATGGCTGTAGTTTTTCCCCTGTGAGACTTCAGTGTGTGAAATCCATCAGACACCAGAGGGCTATTACCCAGACCATCTGAAAAGGAGAGAGGTGATTATCAAAGAGAAGGCCAGATACTAATCAGAGGGATTTTTAACGCTTGTCAGGTCAGTTTTAACAATGGTGCGGGGGGCTACAGGGAGACTCGTTGGCAAGGAACTGCTGAGAGTAGGATCCTTTATAGGAATGTACCGATACAGAAACTTTGACTGCTATGATAATTCTTAATTTGCTTCAGCTGGCACCAAAAAAAATTGTGTAAATACAATAAAATACAATAAAATAAAATAAAAGTGATGCCTACTATGAATCACTGGAATGAAGAAATTTTATGTGCCAATTGCCAACTCTTTTGTAAAAAATGGGAAATATAACTTTCACAGTTATTACAAGAATAAATAAATAAAATGCATGTGTGCCATGGATGGAAAACCTTTAGTAAACATTTTACTTTGTCTTTAACTATAGTAGGACATCTAGAAATGATGTAGGTCATATGACTGCAATTTATCATCTAAAATATATCTACCAATACTGATATAACTGCCAATATATTGTTCATCTCTCGATTGCAATAAGAATCCCGGAAACATTCAGAGTCCTTCCTGCTGACCCAACTAATGTTACAAATCATCACACTAAAACTCCTGCAGCTAGGCTTAAGAATAGCTTATGCATTAAGAACAGGATGTTACATCAGCTGGGGAGTTAAGCAACGTGTACTGTTAAGTGCATGGTTCAAGATGAATATGCATGCCAATAATGCAGATGTTCAAACTTAAGATATAAGAAAACTCTGAACCATGCTGTTTTTGGATTGTTGATCTAATCCCTGAAAGTCCCTTTATCAAAATGAAAGTCTAGTATGACTAAAATGATGCTTCAGCAATTTGCTTTAAAATTAAAGGAGGAAGTTCATTTGAGACTTGAGGCTTTGTGCGTCGCGTGTTGTAAAACAATCTTATTCCTGACTAAAATATAGAGATTATTATTCCTGTGCTACAATATAGAGACTCTACATTGAATACACGTGGCCTTTGAATGCTCAAAGCTATATAAACCCTACATACTTGACCTGATTTTTTCTGGTCTTGAACAAAGGAATGGTAACTAAAGAGTCACCTGGAATAGACCACAGGCTTTTTATGCATAATTAAACCACCACACAATGTGCCGTAAAACAGATCAACTTAAAGTGTTTAATGAGATATTATAAAACATTTTAAGGTATCTGCTAAGGTATCTGCTAAAATCTTAAGACTGTAAATAAAACGTCTTTTCCTTAACGAGACCTCACCCACAGAGCTCATGTTCATTTAATCTCTTTGTTCAAGATTGTATGCTTAACAGCTTAGTACGTACAGGCACCTATAGCAGATCATGTGAACAATCTTATGCGCTGTTATTATCAAGACTAGGCAAGGTCATATGATGAAATGTCAACCCGTATTTGACAAATTCTTGTTTAATGCTGGCCTGTAAAGTGACTTTGTTTGAGACTATTCATAGAAAAATAATACATGCAAGATATTCAACTTTCAGAACAAATCAACGTGTTCACCATCAGTTCTGTCATCATTTAAATTCTAAATATCTTCTTTTATGTTTCACAAAAGAAAGAATGTCGATTTGAACTAATTTGTGGGAACTACTACCCTTTAAAGATCAAATAAAATTGTGTTAGCAATAGCATGTATCACTATTATCTAATGGGACACCTGGGTTGTACCACAAAGTATCAGTGGTTAGGAATGTCTGTCTGTTGCTATCAGTCTATCACATAAGGATGGAACCAGAAATGCAGCCTTTTCTGGTTAAACCTGACAGCAACAGACATCTATTGACCAGCATCTCCACCTACATGGTCACCTGTTTATCCTCTATAGTCCTACAATAAATATTATTTGATTATCATCAATAACAAGAATAATCTGTTGTAGCGAATGCAGTAAAGTCAACTGGAAGAATCCATTTAATATCTGGATAAATGGCAGTTACTCTGACACAGTGAGAGGACACAATCTGCCATCTTTGCTAATGCTAATGATTATTTATGCTACTAGCACCTAATCCTAAATGCCACTAATGGTTCAACACCCACAAGAAAATGCGGTCACGACAACATTAATTGGCACCTCAAGAATGCTCACAGCCCCAAGCCTTTAAGCTCATCTGAAATGTCAAACACCTCGCCTTGAAAGTAGACCAACGTCGGCACCAGCAGTCAAGGGAGGAGTGAAAAAGGAGTGGTTAAATCAGACAACACCTACTTCTCACACTGGACCAACAATCTATGTAAGCCATGGTAAATAACACTCTTACATCTATTGATCAAGTGGATTTTTATTAAGACGCATAAGTATTCCATTACATTTTTAAATTCCACTAAATCCATTTTTACTGACATTTTTTCAGATATGTTGCAATTAAGAAAGATATTGTAACTACCGGTTGGCCATCACAGACCCTCAGGCAGAACCGTGACAGAACTGCAATCCATCCAAAGTTGCAAAACCACTGCATTATCCAATGCTATTAAGGGTTCTGGTAGGTGCATATACTTCACCTTAAAAACATGCCACATTGTATTTATTGTATCTCCACTGAGAAAAGACACTGGGCTTATGTAAAAAAAAAAAAAAAAAAAAATATATATATATATATATATATATATATATATATATATATATATATATATATATATATATATATATATATATATATATATATATATATATATAAATAAATAATATATATTTATGTATTTCTTTCTTTCTTTCTTTCTTTATTTAGACTGCATGGTCACACAACTAAGTATAAAAAAATAACCAGGACTTTGAGATTGCAGTGGAGGCGAGTACAGTGCCCTTGACAAATGAACACATTTAATGGCGTAGTTTGGATTTAAAGATCTTAGATTTCCCTTTTCACATTAACATCTGCAAGCAGAGGCTCTGCATGTCCATGAACACCAGTTCAGTTTCTGTGGTTAGACACACGGTTAAACAGAGGAAGGCTTCTGCAGGTGTGCAATAGCTCAACAGGAAAACAGCATCATCGTCACACTGTAGCAGAACCGATATTGTAACACTTCCGGCATTAAAACGTAAAGACTAGTATCTTATTCATGCTTTTCCTACAACAGACTAGAAGTGTTTATTGTAGTAACACCCTTCTGATCTCACATTACAAAACAAACTGTGTTTGGCTTCATTTAAATATATATATAGATATTTGTTGGGAGACTGGTTTTTAGCTGGTCTTCCAGCTTAGCCAGGCTATTTTTAGAAGAGATTTGGGTACTTTTTAGGTGGTCAGGATCTGCCAAATGTTACTCAGAGCTGGTCATTTGGAAACATGTTGCACATGAACTGTCAGGGCCTGGAAAATGCGTAAAGAAACTGTAACAAAAACTGGCATGAAGCATAATCTGCATTATTACATCATTTAAAAAAACAACTCAAGATTAACTACCACTTTAATTTGACATTGAGGTTTCTCCTTGATTCATGTTTTAATTCCACAGTTTACAAAGAAAACATATTAAACAGATTAATCTTGTAGTCTGAAGAGAAACCAGCAAAACAGGAACATTTGGTTTTACAAATAAACCAGCGTGAGACAAGCTTCAAGACTACAACACCCTTAACTTCTTCACATGACTGATCCTGGAGCCCAAGCATGCGATTAAACCCCAAAATCCCCTTCCTTCCACGATGCAATGAATCCAGATCAATGCCAACGTGAACAAATGTCTATTTTATTAACACGATTCGCAATAAACACGTTCATTTACAGCAGTGAAACGCCGTTAGTCGAGCAGCAGCTTTAATAAGGCGCAATCGACGGGAAGATGATAAATCTAAACAGCAGCAGCTAACACTGCTAGCGCCCGAAGCTATAAAACCAATAATAATTCAAAACATTGCACGATTTTATCGTAAATCCCTGCTCTCATTGCCCCTTCTGAAGCTGCTCGGGTCCATGTTGTGGGAGTGTGTGAAAACAAAGCGGGTTTTATATAGTTTACCTCACTCGAGTGCCGTGTGCATCTCCTCTCCGCTCGGTACTAAAACACTCACGCTGCGCACCGCACAAAACTCTGACCCCACTGCGGAAACCCCATTCTCAAAGCCACTTACGTTCTTACTTGTTACGTTCTTGCATCCGTCTCCATATTTCGAGGAAAGCGTAACGCACTTCACGCAGCGTGCAGCGAGCTCTGTGTCGCGTGCTTCCGCCAGCAGACGGTCTGCGCTCGTGGCGGAAGCGTGCGTCACACAAGTCTGTAATATGTTTAAAATAATTGTGACAAAGACGCGGTAGATTCTCACATTGCGAAAACCCGTCTTTGATTATGTCATATGTAATTATGGCTGTCTGAGTAACATCTATGAGATATGGTTGCGCTTATGTCCGCTCTGTGAATGTAGTTTTCCACTGAAAGGACTGCAGCAGCTTCCTTTTTAGCACCGAAGATCCCACAGGGAACATGGTTGTTACTGTATCTCTGTCTGCAATTAAATACTGAAAATACACTTTATTTTCATTATTATCTCACATTTTCTTCTTCAACCTTAAAAGCTTTTCATTTTAATAGATAACTATACAGTGGCGTTAAGAGGTTTTTGCCGCCTTCCTGTTTTTTGTTTTTTTTTTGGTTTTTTTTGCATATTTGTCACACAAGATTCAGATCAAACAAATTTTAATATTACACAAAGATAACCCGAGTAAATACAAAATGCAGTTTTGAAATGATAATTTCATTTATTAAGAGAAAAAAAGTTGTCCAAACCTGCTTGGCACTACGTGAAAAAGTAATTGCCCCCTAAATCTAACTGGTTGTGCCACCCTTTGCAGCAACAACCGCAGTCAAGTGTTTGCGATAACTGGCAATGTCTTTTACATCGCTGTGGAGGTATTTTGGCCCACTCTTCTTTGCAGAATTGTTTTTATTCAGCCACACTGGAGGTTTTTCCAAGCATGAAAGGACTGTTTAAGGCAGGGGTGTCAAACTCTGTTTCTGGAGGGCCGCAGCCCTGCTCCAATGCACAAACCATGTCATTTTCAAATAAGCCTGAATGACTTAATTAGCTGGATCAGGTGTGTTTAATTAGGGTTGCATCTAAACTCTGCAGGGCTCTGGCCCTCCAGAAACAGAGTTTGACACCAGTAGTTTAAGGTCATGCCACAACATCGTATTTAAGTCCGGGCTTTGATTTGGACCTTAATTTTGTTTTTCTTGAGCCATTCAGAGGTGGTCTTGCTGGTGTGTTTGGGATCATTGTCCTGCTGCATAACCCAAGTGTGCTTGAGTTTGAGGTCACAAACTGATGGCCGGACATTCTCCTTCAGGATTTTCTGATAGAGTGCAGAATTCATGGTTGCATCAATTATGGCAAGTTGTCCAGGTCCTGAAGCTGCAAAGCAGCCTTGGGCCATTCACACAGAACTCGTTTTTTCTTTCCAATGCGCTACTCTTCCATTGTTTTTCTATGTAAACACGCGCTTTATGGACGTGCATGACCGTTAAGCTCGCGTCTTGCGTCTTTTGCAGCGCCTCGCGCATGAGCGCCGCATATCAAGTTAAAAGATTTTCAACTTTTACATGCAGCGCCGCTCATCAATGTCAGGTCCAAAGCAGTGGACCAATCAGAAGAACCCGGAGGCGGGGCAAGCTGTTTACAGTAGCAAGTTGGCATGACAACTGCTTTATTTGACGGCAACATGGCGGAGGAGGCGCTTTAACGCTGCGCTTTTTTTAAAATCATTCCTGAGCGCTGTGTCTCGCGTTTTTAGACGCAAAGACGCGTTCTGTGTGAATGGCCCCTAATTAGATCGTCACACTACCACCACCATGTTTGACTGCTGGTATGATGTTCTTTTTATGAAATGCCGTGTTGGTTTTACACCAGATGTAACGGGACACACACCTTCCAAAAATTGCAGCTTTTGTCACATCAGTCCACAGAATATTTGCTCAAAAGTCTTAGGGTTAATCAAGATATTTTTTGGCAAATATGAGGCGAGCCTTTGTGTTCTTTTTGATCAGCAATGGCTTTTGACTTGGAACTCTCCCATGGATGCCGTTTTTGCCAAAGACTATAGAAATACAAAGACGGTTCACTCCTATACCTATGAATGCGAGAAACTGCAACGCGTAATATGGCGGAATGAAAGAGCCAATCGCTGATTGGTAAATTCATTGCGTCACTGAAACGGCCGTTAGAAATCCCATAGAAACCTGAGGCTAGAGCAGCCGATACGCATGCGCACATTGCGCAGTCATAAGCGCGTTGGAACAACGCATGCGCATTGGCTGGTCTAGCCTGAAAAATTCGCTTTTTAAATGTTATTTGAGCATAAGAAACAACATTTATGGGGCAGTTCATTTCAGATTTTGTTGCTGATTTGAAATATGTAATTTAATCGCGATTTCAGCAAGCAGTTTTTGAGATCTCAGGATTCCCCCATTCATTTAGATAGGACTTGGTCTTGTTTGAGCTGCCTGGAGGCCTTGCAAATATGGCGGCCGAGTGAAGGGACTTTCCTTAAAAGGGACTTTGTTTTTGCCCAGTCTCTTTCTTATTGTTGAATCATGAACACTGACCTTCATTGAGGCAAGTGAGGCCTGCAGTTCTTTAGATGCTGTTCTGTATTCTTTTATGACCTCCTGGATGAGTCGTCGTTGCGCTCTTGGAGTAATTTTGGTAGGCCGGCCACTCCTGGGGAGGTTCACCACTGTTCCAAGTTTTCTCCATTTGTGGATAATGGCTCTGACCTTGGTTTGCTGGAGTCCCAAAGCCTTAGAAATGGCTTTATTACCCTTTCCAGACTGATACATGTCAGCTATTTTGTTTCTCATCTGTTCTTGAATTTCTTTAGATCGCGGCATGATGTGTTGCTCTTTAAGCATGCAGCATTTGTCAGACAGGTTCTGTTTAAGTGATTTACTGATTCAACAGGTCAGGCAATAATCAGGCCTGGGGCTAGTGATATTTAACACAGCTTTCTAAAATAATGTGGTTCATCACAGTTCTTTCATGATTTAACAGGATGGGGCAATTAATTTTTCACGTAGGACCAGGTAGTTTGGACAGCTTTTTTCCCTTAATAAATAAAATCATCATTTAAAAACTGCATTTTGTATTTACTTGCACTATCTTTGTGTAATATTAAAATTAGTTTGATGATCTGAATCTTTTAAGTGTGACAAATATGCAAAAAATTACAAAAAAAATAAAAAAACAGGAAGGGGGCCAAAAACCTTTTCACGGCACTGTATATATAACAGTCTTGGTAAAATACTTCTTTCAAAAACATATTAAAAATTCTTAAAAACCCACCTCAAACTGTTAAATATTATACACTACATTTGCATAGCATACAATTCTTTTTTTTTTCTTTTTTTCTTTGTTTTTTTTTTACAGAGAACAATGTTTATTTAAGATTAGGGATGAATTTTTCATATTTTCAGCTTGCAAAAACATAAATAAAGACCACCCAATTCTGAACGTTGGGGACCCCGGGTTAAAACAATAATTATGATATTATTAAGATAGCCTAGTAGATTATTGTTTCTCTTATGGTAACATATGTTTTTACAGTCACAAATCAAACCTAGCCTTCAGTAAACTCATAACGCAAATGATAATTTCCAGTTAATGCCCTATGAAGTGTTGGAGTTGTGCATCAACAGAAATCAGCCCTAGAGGTGCAGTGAAATATCATTAGCAGGAAGTGCTGAGTAGTGATGTTCTGTTCTTGAACGAATCGTTCTTTTGAGCCGGTTCTCAGCAAGTAACCGGTCGAGCCGGTTCACAAATCGAACTGAATCGAACTTTAGTTCCGGGGTTCATGACGCAGGACGCACAGCCGAAGTAGCACGTTCGACTCAAAAAGAACCGAATGAGCCGGTGTCATGAGAAATCGAGTCTCCCCTCAAAAGACCCTGCGTTCCATTCGGAAGGGCTCATCTCTATGCCCTAAACCCTTCAAAGGGGTTTACCCCCCGGAGTGAGAGCTTCGAAGGGTTGAAGGATGTAGGGGACCAAACAACTGTTTCTTGAAGTTTGCCGAGGATTACCGAAGATTCTGATTACTGTGTAAGCCTTGAGGCGCGTACTGGAAATATGCTTATGACTGTTATTAATTTACATTTTATAAAACCTGCAAAAACCTTTTTGTCGAGTGATGTACATTTTACAATAGTTTATTGTGCATGCATGCATATTATATTTAAAGTTGCTTAAGCGAAATCAAGGAGTTTATAAGATTGGTTTATTCTTTCTTTATACTTTAGACATGTAGAACATATCCGTGTATGTGCACCATTGTCTGTAAAGTGTGCTGTAGGTGCGAAACTTTTAGGAATCTTATCCAAGTTGTAGGCTAGACAATATTGGTCAGTCAGTCTGATATAAAGGGTCCGCGAAGGAAACTGTGACCACACCATTAACTTAAGTGAATTATATGGCAATAATCAGCCATATGCGTTCACTCAAATAACTTTATTTTTTGAATGTTTCAATATGTGTTGACACAAATGGCTTATTTGAATTTTTCATTGATACAACATGCCACTGAGTTGTTAGAAAAGAAATGCATAGAGTACTGCTTGATGACGTCAGGAACCGATGAATCGGCTTTTTGAACCGGTTCAATGAGCCGAACTGTCCGAAAAGAACCGCTTCGCGGAAATGAATCGGACTTTGCATCACTAGTGCTGAGTCTAAAGATATTCTGAGAAAATTAGATTCTAAAATGTGGCATTCTTCTTGAAACTTATGGATAGTTTTCAGTTTTAGTGGTTGTTTCTTTTATTTATATATATATATATATATATATATATATATATATATAAAGCTGTAATCTAAAATACAGATATTCTGAAATGCCATTCAAAATTCCAGATAAAAAAAACAGACTACTTACAGTACATCTAAGACATTTTATTTAATTATTTATTTATTTATTTATTTACTTATGTGTAAAGTGTAATGGTGCTGTTGGATTCTGCTGTTGAATTCACAGGTCTCGTGAGGATTGTTTTTATCCTTGTGTATTGGACACAAGCCCTAAAATATGTGGAGGCACAACAGCTTTTGCATTCCTTTGAAGAATAGACGGAATTGTGCTTTTTTGATCAGCCAAGACTGTGACAGTGAACATCAGCATTGGGAAGACAAAAGAATTTATTCAGTAATAGATGCCACTCTTGTGGAAACAGAGCACCTTTGAGTGGTGTAAAAAAATGAGAATATGCAAAGCTTAACTAATGCATCTGGAAAAAACTTGAAGAGTCTGTATGGAACTGAACTGACAGAATCCTCTTTGATTTCCTTTGTAACACCTTCCAGTGTCTTAGATCCATCCAGACATTTTCTCAGTGAGCCACTGTAACTATATCTACATGTCTCTGTTTGTCTATCTACCTACCTATCTGTTTGTCTATCTATCTATCTATCTATCTATCTATCTATCTATCTATCTATCTATCTATCTATCTATCTAGCTATGCATTCATCTGTGCATCTCTCCAACCATCCATCTATCCATTCTATCCATTCCATCCATTGTCTGTCTGTCTGTCTGTCTGTCTATCTGTCTGTCATGATATCCTGCAAATCCAGCACTCATATATAGTCCCTCATTCCTGTGAACAGAGAAGGATTCTGCACATATAAAGAGAGGAACATTGAGATACTACAATAAAAAGCAGGTCTATTCCTAACCTCGGTGAATCCCCTGCCTATACATTTGTTCCATTGCAGCTAAGCTATAGCTGGCTTTTGATTTCTGACGATCTTGTTAGCGGTTATATTCTGAGAAAACATTCTGCATTAGTGATCTGAGGCTCTGGTCTAACACAGTGTTGTCAAATCCCATGGTTCTCTGAAATCCTTACGGAGAAAAAAAAAGCAATATGTTAAAGAGACCCTGCTGAGAAATAACATCTGAAATGGTGGAACAGGATCAAATTCGGTGACACGAGAGGTTATAAAGCTGAGGAAAGTTTCAAGGAAAACTTTTTTGAGTTTAAGAGGTCTTACTCCACTGGTGCTGAGAATAAACACCTGTGTTTCAATCAGTCATGTAAGAATGTGTTGCCAGCTGGCATTAATCTAGGTCACCTCAGAGAGTCAGGTGACATGCATGCTCACATAGCAATGGATAGTCAGCATCAGGATGGCACCTTTCACATATTAATCACCTGTCAGTCCTGGACCGTCGTTGACAAGCGAGAGTCATCTGAGAAATATGAAATAGTGTCTTTGCTTCGCTTCACTTTACTGTAAGACACCTGCAACACACTCTTTTCCTCTGGAGATCACATAGAATTATTGATGAGTGCTGCCACTCAGCTGCAGTATGTGTCCCAGGTGTCATTTTTTATTTTTCTTCCTGTTTGCTTCGCATACACATGCATTCAACAAAACAAACCACAGACCTTGAATATTTTCTACTGAAAATCTCATTAACTTTGTTTTGAAAATACAAGGGAATGGATTTAGGTTTAACTTGTTTATAACCTCTAATAACGGATTTTATTTTTCAGATTTAGATTTAATTTAGAATATTTGATGCTGCTTGAATGAATTCTTCTGTACAGAATACTATGTGATCATATCAGCATGTCCAGAGGTTTTTAAACTGGAATCTGGGACACCCAGTGGAAGGGTGCTAGAGGGGTTCTGGATAAATGTTTGAAAGAAAAAATGTGTAAAAATGAAAAAAAAAAAAAAAAAGACATTATTATGATTCCATTATAAATGCTAATTCCAAATCATGAAATTCATCATAATTGTTTTATTCCTTTGACAGTATAATGTTTCTCCTACAATTAATTATGTGGAGTCAACTTAATGGAAAGTAAATATTATTTCCAGATGTCATGAATCTGGTCCATGGACTTACATCTGCTTGCCACCAGAGGTCACTCTTCCGTTACATTGACTCTCACACTACACAGACTGTTACATGTCACTCCGGACTACATTTCCCAGCAGCCATTTCACTAATCACACGCTCACACCTGAGACCCATCACACAATCACACACCCTACATAAGCCTTGGACTTCCTCGTTCTTATCGCCGAGTATTGTTCTGCGTTTATTGCTCTCCTAGTGATAGCTGCGATACGGAGCCATTCCATGTTTCCTTAGTCTTAGTCTAGTTTATCCTGGTTATTACCTGAGTCATTCGTGTGCTGATCCTAGCCTGTGTATCTCGTTTCTTGTCTGTTCTCTGCCTGCCCTGAAGTTTATAGCCTGCCTTGGATATATATCTCTCTCGTCTCGTTGTTTGGAATCTGTTTGCCCCTGCCTGGACCATTGCTCGTGTACCTGGATTACCCCTCTTGTCAAGCCCTCTGGATATTGTTCGCCGATCGAAGACCACACCTGTTTACTTGAGTACTCATCTGTCTTGCCCTCAAGATACCTGTTTGCCATTTGTTCGACCCTGCCTGTGTTTTGACCATGTCTATTAATAAAAGCTTGCATATGGATCCACATGTCTCTTGTCTCATTCGCCCTGTTAAACCAGATAACATTTACACATATTTATAATATTTGTATATTTTATATAAAAACACTATGTGTCAAAAGCTTGGAATAATTAATTTTTTTTAACGTTTTTGAAAGAAGTCTCTTATGCTGTATTTATTTGGTCAAAAATTCAGTAAAAACAGTAATACTGTATAATATTACTATTTTAAATCACTGTTTTCTATTTTAACAGTTGTGCTGCTTAATATTTTGGCGGAAACCTTTTTCTTTCAAGATTCTTTGGTGAACAGAAAGCTCAAAAGAGCAGCATTTATTTGAAAGGAGATTTTTCTTATGAGTATAGTAACCATCATTGTTGAGTTATTGCTATACTTATTAAAAACTATATATATATATATATATATATATATATATATACATATACATACAGGTGCATCTAAAAAAATTTGAATATCGTGAAAAAGTAAATTTTTTCTTGTAACTTATTTCAAAAAGTTAAACTTTCATATATTTTAGATTCATTACATGTATAGTAAAACATTTCAAAAGTTTTTTGTGTTTTAAGTTTGATGATTAGAGCTTACAGCTCACGAAAGTCAAAAATCCTGTATCTCAAAATATTAGAATATTTACATTTGAGTTTCAATAAATGACCATTGCTACAGTATAAATTCCAGGTATCTCTTGTTTTTTGAAACCACAATAATGGGGAAGGCTGCTGACTTGGCAGTGGTCCAGAAGATGATCATTGACACCCTCCACAAAGAGGGAAAGTCACAGAGGGTCATTACTGAAAGGTGTGGCTGTTCATAGAGTGCTGTATCAAAGCATATTAAATGTAAAGTTGACTGGAAGAAATTGGATAGGAAAATGTGCACAAGCAACAGGGATGACCGCAAGGTTGACAATATTGTCAAGCAAAGCTGATTCAAACACTTGGGAGAGCTTCACAAGGAGTGGAATGAAGCTCAAGTCTGTGCATCAAGAGTCACCACGCTCAGACATCTTCAGGAAAAGAGCTACCAAGCCACTTCTGAAACAGAAACAACGTCAGAAGCATCTTACCTGGGCTAAAGAGAAAAAGAGCTGGATTGTTGCTCAGTGGTCCAAAGTCTTCTTTTCAGATAAAAGTAAATTTTGCATTTCATTTGGAAATCAAGGTCTGGAGTCTGGAGGAAGACTGGAGAGGCACAGAATCCAAGCTGCTTGAAGTCCAGTGTGAAGTTTCCGAAGTCAGAGATGATTTGAGGTGCCGCGATGTCTGCTGGTGTTGGTCCATTGTGTTTTATCAAGTCCAAAGTCAATGCAGCCGTCTACCAGGAGATTTTGGAGCACTTTATGCTTCCATCTGCTGACAAGCTTTATGGAGATGCTGATTCTCTTTTCCAGCAGGAATTTAGCACCTGCCCACAGTGCCAAAACCACTTCCAAGTGGTTTGCTGACCATGATATTACGGTGCTTGATTGGGCAGCCAACATGCCTGACCTGAACCCCATATGGAATCTATGAGATATTTTCAAGAGAAAGATGAGAAACAGTCGATCGCTGTAAGCTCTAATCATCAAAATTAAAACAACAACAACAACAAAAAACTTTTGAAATATTTTAGTTTACATGTAATTAATCTAAAATATATGAAAGTTTCACTTTTTGAAATGTTACAAGAAAAAATTAACGATTTCATGGTATTCTAATTTTTTGAGATGCACCTGTGTGTGTGTGTGTGTGTGTATATATATATATATATATATATATATATATATATATATATATTTAAATAAATATTATTTACAGTTGTAAATGTACTACCCAATTTCACTGACTGTCTGTCCATCTCATTAGTTCTGCAATCTATTAATTGGTGTCACTGGATTAGAATACAGTAAAAACCCAATGCAATACCCACATTGATTTAACACCTGCTATAGCTCGAAGCAGTGCACTTATGTTCAAAACACTCTAAGTCAACACTTTACATGCTGAGCCTGCAGCTCGACCACATCAATAAGGAAATAAACGCAGTTACTTCACCAGCAAAATAACCTCCGTATTTTTCACTAATTAAGCATGTTTGTCTCACCACATATGGCGAAGCTCGCATCACATACGGGGTTATCCTCAGTTCAGAACCTCTCCTCGGGTTCTTCTGGGAATCACACAGCCCTGAGCACACCAGCTTCATAGTTTGATGGATACAGATTCTATTACCTCAAATCATTACCATAATTTTCCCCAGCCATCCACGCCATTTGTTATCAAAACCACATTTCAGACAATTGCAAGGCATTTCTCACGCCTAGCAAATCTGTTTTGCCACATGTAGTCATGATCCATCAATGTAATTTGAAAGAGCACAAGTGTGCTTTGCTATGAGCGACAGGCAGTTATTGAATTAGAAGAGCATGGCTCATCTTCACCTGTCAACACAGTTGCTAATGGCCTTAAATCTGAGCAAAGCCATGCCAAGTTTTCTATCAAGTCTGTGTATTCCTGACACCTGTAGCGATTATCCACAAATTAGCAAAAGCTACTTTATGCTTATATGCGTATGCGTCTCGCATGGGTACTTGGGTTAGCCAAAACTTCTAATACTGGTTGTTGCATAAAAATGTGGGGTTTCTTTAGTAATTATTATTTATTCAGCATGACAATTAATGCAAATCATAAGCTTCAAAAGGGAAACAAAACACTTGGTTAAAAAAGACACAACCAATCACAGTTTAACAGAAAAAGGTGTTGAACTGTGTCACTTACTAAACGTGACATATGCGATAATATTGGCCATGATAATACTGAAATACAATAAGCTTTATCCTTATATGGATTATCCAGTAAATGTTGCAATGTGTCTTTCAAATAGAAGGAAGGTGCCTAAATCCAGAAGAATTGTGGTAACGTCTCCAAGATGCTTCAGGAGACATACCTGCAAAGTTCACCTAGGGCAAAAGCTGCTTTAAACGCAAAGGATGGTCACACCAAATGTTGATTTAATTTGGTTGATAGAAGTTAATTGATAAAGAAAATCTATGACATTATTTTTGACAGCATCCCCATATTACAGCATTTTTACACAAGTGCCTAAATCTTTTAACAGTGCTGTAGCTTTGCAGGTAGGTCTCTCGAAGCATCTTGGAGATGTTGCCACAGTTAGTCTGGATTTAGTCTGTCTCAGTTTGTTCTGTTTCTTCATGTCATTCCAGACAGACTGGATGATGATCAGATTAGATCTCTGTGTGGAGCACTGGCTGTTGTCAGACTCCTTATGCAAACAAATCTCACTGGATTAATACAATTAATGGCAAAATGAATGTTTGGAAATGTAAACTGATATTTCCTTGCTGACACACTACAGCAAAAGATAGAAATAACTGACTTAAAACCATTTTTAGCTGGTGAAAATACTAGTGTTCTAATCATTTTGGCCACCACTGTATAAACAGGCACTGAAAGCAATGGATCAGAAATCAATAAAATGACATCAGTATAAAGTTATAAAGATATTTGTATGTAATTGGAAAAAAAAAAAAGATAATAATAATACTTTTATACATTTTTTTTTACTACGTAAACAGTCTCATTTTTGCCAAGAAATAACAAATACCAGGTGAAATCAAAATTAGACTTGTGAACACCGACTGTCATATACTGTTTGACTTTTTCTTTGATTTGTTTAAAAGCCTAACTAAGGACAGAGGCTGGCAAATGAGCTGTTAGCTAAAAGCATCACATTTAATGTAACAATGTTATTCTGTATTATTTCAGTAAAATAAACAAAAATAAGAAAAAAACTTAGCCTCCTGCTGTGATTATTTCAGTATATAAAAGGCTTGTGCTTCTCATAGATCATTTGCACTCACTCAGATTGAAATCAAGAGTGAGTATATCAATCAAAAGGCCAATAGTTCAGCACACAACACTAGACCTTTGTTTGTTGTGCAGTGGAGAGCTTTCAGATTTCTTTGATCTCTCAGATAAATCAGTTGTAGCCCCTTTCAAGCACACACGCACACACACTCAGTACTCAGGAGTGTGTTTATGCTTTTGTGTTTCTGTATTCCCTCAGCATCACGGGCCGTTATTTGTCCTCCCTGGTGAGTCTTTGGAGGCTTGATCCTGTCAGGAAGTGTGTTGGGCAGACTGCAGCAGACAGGATAAGTGGCCGGTCAGCAGAGCAGCACTCCTGCAGGATCCATTGGGACTGACTGCTGATAGGCGATGGGTCAGCGCTTGCTTCTTTACCTGCATCTACTCTCTCCACCTTAAGAGGCTACAAAAGTAGGTCACAGGAAATATTTATTGTCATAATAAAACTCAACCTGCAATGACAGGAGTCACTCATGATGGTTACGTGATCTGAAACCAGCTCCTATACTGCAATTTAATTAAGTGTATTCTGAAACAATGTCAGGAAAAAAAAAAAAGTAGACTATGTAGGAAATCCAGACACCAAATAGGAACTCGTTTACTTACATTTTAGACACAATATTGCCGGTTAATTTGTATATTTTTGCTCCACCAACAATAGTGTAATTAGTAAATCCAAACTAAGGCAAACAAAGCAATGTCAACCACAACACAGTTCTTCCCAAGTTTATCAGTGTTTTTTTTTAACAAATTGATTGAATAAATCAGTCAATTACACTTCCCTGCTTTGTTCCTGAATTAATCAATGTTTTTGAACAAATTGAGTGAATCAATGAATCAATGACTCACACTTGCTTCATTCCTGAATTAATCAGTGTTTTTGAATGAACGGATTTTGAATGGATGATTCATTAAGTAACGACAGTCATTTGGAACCAAATTTGGGAAAAAAAAAATTCAGCATCACATTTCAATTCTTTTGAGCGAGTCAGCACTTTTAAGCAACTTGCTCATGGCAGTCACGATTTTAAACTAATGCTTGAGTGAATGATCCATTTAATGACACAATCGAAAACAGTCACATGTCGCCACCTATTGGCACATTAGGATCTGTAAAAAGTACACTCTGTTGGGCTCATTTAATAATTAGTATTAATTTTCTATAAGGTTTTGATAGACTTACCTGAAACTAGCATACCAAAACCATTAAAAGTTTAACACCTATAGTGAAGACAAGCACACACACACACACACACACACACACACACACACACACACACAATCCTGACATGTTTACCTAAACCTTCATAACATTTCCACAAAACAAAATGGTGTAAGGTAATATATGCCATATTTACCTGATTTAACAGTTTGACACTCCACCAGGGAGCTTCTGTGGCAGCTTTATGCTAAGAGCGAGTTTATTTGCAAACTCTTTATTAGTCCAAAGTAGAGCATCCATTTAATTACAAACCTCGTCCATGTCTCATAACGAGGCCTGTCATCGATATTTATTTGGAGAGAAATGGGTCCTACTTTATATGCTAAACATGGAGTCACAATGAGTTTGCACATTCCCTGAGCTGGAGACACTAATGGCTTGCTGTAGTCTAATGAATGATACATTGAACCATGACACAACCTCGGAGACAGAGAGAGAGACACGCACAGAGAAAGAGGGAAATAATCAGGGGAAGACAAAAAAAATGTCCTCAAACATTCTTTCACTTATGTAAAGAGAGAGAGAGGACATGACCTTTGAGGAATCTGCAGCAAACAGTATTGTGAAAGAGCTTCTTTCTCCCTCTCTTTGTTACTTTCTCTCGTGCTCTTTCTCTCATTAGTGTCTTGTAATTAGAATTTGTTTACTGATCAGTCATGCATTATGTGACATCGTAGTTGTGGAATGAAGCTGAAGATTACATGAACAGCACGATCACAGTGGCAAACAAACAAGCCTGATTCTTCTTTACGGGCTAATTATTGAGTTAGAGACCACTGTGATCCAAGTAGATAGAGTGTGAGGTTGTTGTCATATATTTTACTACACAGTTTCTGAGAAACATGACAGAGTCGCTATGATTTTCATCATAAGAGATAAGATCTTACTGAAAATTGTGGTAAAGCAAGTACTGACGTTTGCACAAATGAGAATATGTACGTGCTATTCTGAAATCTTTTTTGCAAATCTAGTATGTTTTTAATTCTATACAGCAGTAAACAACTTTAACAACAGCAACAAAATCCTATTTCTACCCAATAAACACATTTATTTTCGTATTCAAAGCAGATAATGTTTCTCTTACCCTCCCTAAAATGTAATATTCGCCTAGCAACTGTGATCATATTGAAATGATGCTCATAATTCCACACTCTCCCTCTAATTTAGCCACTATCAGGTTCGGTGTCGTCAGGTTAATGGCTTCATTTGGCTACAAATTGCCACCCTGGGCTGTGCAGGCCCGCCAATTTCCATTTTTCATCATTTGCTAGATAAGCCATTGAAAATATTGCCAACAAATTTCTAGTAAATCGATTATCTTGGGTTCAGAGTTTTTTAAGTGATAAAGATCTTGCAACTTGCCGGTGAAATGAAAGATGCCAAATGCCATCAAGGGAAACAAGCTCAAAGCTTGAGCTCATTCAACTATCAGACAAACGCATATCTGATATGGTGTGGAGTGCTGGGGACAAAGACACTGGGCAGAACAGTGTAAACTAATCTTGCTCATGGTAAATTAGGTGTATGGGCATGTTTTAGAAAACTTAATCTTCATTATCAGTCATTTTATTACACGCATCACTTTGTGGTTTTGAGTGAGATTTCAAGCAATTCATGTCAGGGTGATTAAACCATGCTATTTTTAAATAATTCTATCAATATATTTTTCTAATTTATAGTGCAGTTGGACTGGACTATTTTATATGTGTTGATCAGAAATGTGTTAGAGGTAAGCTGATTGACTGTACTCAACTCTGTGAAGGAAATGCACAATAGAAATAAAGTGAATGTAGCTTGCCCCTGCAAAATGGTGCTAATGTGTTTGAAGTGGTTTTAGTGCAGTGTTATGAGTTTGTGATGTGGGTTGTTGTTAACTTGTTAAAATTAAAATCACCCACTTTAAAAGATCTTTATATGACTCAATGGTTTGGATCCCTTCCTTAATGTAAGTCTGTTACAGTGGTTCTCAGCCAGGGGGCCAGGGCCCAGCAAACTTCAAATGGGGCCTCAAGATGACTTTAAATGATTTAAAATAACACAAAAATTAAGCCTAAACATCTAAAAATCAAGATATGCTGGATATATGAGGTAGGCTAATTCTGTGTGATATATAGAACTGATAAAGTTATGTAAATGAATAAAATCTTAAAACACAATGACAATTTTTATAAGGATTAAGGATTAATATGTTTTTTTTTAGCTCTAAAATATCTTTAGCTAGAAGTAGAAATTGTTTCTTTTCTTTTTTTTTTTTAATCCTCATCCTTAATCCTGTGAATTATAAAAAACTTGAAAAGTCATGCGGCCTTTGAATGTTGTTGACTTGGAGTCAAAAAGGTTGAGAACCACTGGTTTATTGGATTTTATCACTCCTTTTATCCTTTAATCTGTCCATAAGATTTTGAGGTATCATTTATGTCCATAGCACAAAACAGTGTGGGATAAGTAACACGCCAAAGTTTAATACTTGGGGATAAGCACTTAGCAGGACACATTTTTCCAATGTGAACAGGTTTAATTACAGAACTTGAAATGAATAATGTATGAATTGCATACATTAGTGTGGTCACTGAGTCCTCAGAACAGCAGAAGGCAGCACACAAACATACATAATGTAAAACGTACATGGGATTCTTATGCCACTCCATTAGTAATGTGAAAACAGAACAGGCAGTTAAATTTAGTCATGACAATTTAATCAAAAATTCACCATTAATGTGGGACATATTTTTGCATATATGCAAAATGTTAGCTTTGTGTGAAAAACAAGCCAATTAAATGAAATGAAATTTTCATAGGATTCAAAAGATTAGTATTTAACCAACAAGAAGTATGAACTGCTTTTATGGTGCTACTTTTGTTGTGTGAGGAGCTTATATAGTACTGCAGTAATGACATATTTTTGTAGGCCGACCCGGAAGTTAGCATCACCATGGTTTCCTTCACAAAAACCCAACAGGATTTTTCCATTCGCTTTTGAATTATTGCAGGCCAACAAAGGTTTACACGTTTTGTTATTTATGATAATCTTCACAATTGAGCACAATTTTAAATTTTAAATCTTAAAATTGCCACAAATAAAAAGCAAAAGCTAAAAGTAGGCTATAATTAAACTACACCATGGTTGCATGACTTCAGTATCAACATTACTTAACATCGACATGACATTAACATCGAGGGCCGCAATGGAAATAAGCCAAATGGCTTTATTGTGTTTTTATCCTCGACAGTTTTTTTAAAAGTGTATGGGATACTATTTATTTTGTACAGTTGTTTATAAACTTGTCAAATAAATTTCAATTCAATTCAATTCAACACCATTAAGGTTCAGACAATTATTTCAGTCTTTATTTAAAAAAAAAAAAAAAAATTTCCCTAGAAAAGTTTGCATTAGTTTGTAAGAGCATCTGAGCATGATTATAACCCCATGAGGCTGTGAAAGTGGAATAATGAATAGATGAGTTGTTTGAGTAGATGACCCATTGACAATGGATCCAGAAAGGCTAACTTGCAAAAATGCATCATCCCTGCAGATTTTATCACCTTATGTGCCAAACGTTTGTTTTGAATTACATAAGGGTGTAGATAAGTGATGACAATTTAAATTTTTGGGAACAAACCTTTTAATAGAATCTTTGGTAATGTGTTGATAATGGCACCATCTTTCTGAAATGAGTATGAATTGGCTCAAAAGTGACTCAGGGTGAAGACATAAAATCTGGTAGAGGCAAGGATTCCTTGCTTGAAAATGGACTGCTATTGTCGGTGCAGTGCATATAACTCAAACAATCTGAACAGGACACTAGGGAGATTTTCATGGTATCAGAGAGCATTCTCACTGAACTGGCAAATTATTCATGATGAGTAATATTTAGATGCCCTTCTAAATAACTCTTTCCGATAATACAAAGCATATTATAAAACATTGTGAAATTTCAGACAATAAAAATCCTTCATAACGCTCACATGTTCAATTACTGATGCTGATGTCTGTCACTACCAAGACCAGTGGAGAATTCTGGGAAAGCATGCTGAGTTTATTCTAGGCTGCAGGCACAAATAATCCAGGAGAGAAACTCTAATGACCAAAGCAAACTCTCATAGCTCCAGCTTCCAATGCATTTACTCCAAAATGACTTTAGCAGCATTTCCTGAACGAGCTCTTTTATCATTAGAGCCTCAAACTATGGAATATAATATTATTGACTTCATCACCATACGTCTTCATAAGTGGATTTTATTGCCTTTCTGTTCTCTTATTTTAAAGCTGCACTGGGGTGCCAAAACAGCATGCATTGTGGGTAATGACTGGCATCAATATTACTGTAATGTGATTGGGTGATATGTGGCAATCATTAAGGGGGACGGTCAAAAAGGGGTCTTCTTGTGTAGCCTACTTGTGTGAGAAGAGATGCCACAGCAACAAATTTCTTCTATGCATGCATCTCTCTCTCTTTATACTTACACATAAATATTATAAATCAGTTCTCAAGTTTATATACTGTTATTGTCAGTCTGTGCATAAGTGGTGTAGATTTTTTTTCTGTAGATTACATTGTTTCGCCAGTAGGTGGAGATAAGTGACTGCTTTTATGAGTGAGTCACTGACTCATTCATTTAACTGATTCTTTCAAAAACACTGATTCATTCAGGAACAAAAGTGACCACTTCATGAGTAAAGGCCCTGGTATACTTCTTTTCCAGTGTTTCACTCTGTCTAGTGCGCAGCTGTCTGTAAAGCTTTCAAAGAATACTCAACTTCAGATGCGTGCAGATGGATGAGTTCTGTCTCAACATTCACACGGACCGTCTGCGTGGACACAAAATTGAGCTGCATGTGAGCGGTGTGTGCGGATGTTCATGGACACTTCTGATGACGAAAATTACACCACATTGGAATTACTTAACTTCAGAACTCTTTTGAGACTGGCTCATTTCGCATAACAAAATCATTTTTACCATACCAAATGATTCAGTTTTTGTCACGTTTCTGCAGTGGTGAGGCTAGGAGCACAGAGATGAAGGAGCTTAAACTTCACAATCTTTAATAAACCAAAAAGCAGGGGACATAGGGAACGCAGGTGACACAAAATGACGTTGACACTGGACAAACAATCAAGGGACAGACTACACTTTAAATACAAGACTAAATGAGGGAAAATGATGAGACACCTGAACTAAATGAACACAATCAGACACGGTAGAAACTAGGTCACAGGGAGCATGTGAGGAGAAAAACACACAAAGACCATCCATGGGCGAGACATATCGCCCCCCCTCCCGGAAGGCGCGTCCTCGCGCCACATACAATCGAGGGGTGGGAGGGTGGGTGCCTTGGAGACCCCTCAGGACAGGCTTGTGCGGGACGGGAAGCCTCCAAGGCAGTACCAGATCCGGGCACCATGATGGAGCAGGCAGTTCAGGGAACCACGGCGGAGCAGACAGCTCAGGGGGCCATGGCGGAATGGGCAGTTCAGGGGGCCATGGTGGGGCAGCCTCCGTGGCCTTGGCCTCAGCACTCGGCCCAGCCTCTACGACCGGAGACCTATAGCCCCCCCCCCAAAAAAAATTTCTTGGGGAAAATTCTGGGTTCCCTGGCTGGAACAGGCTCTGAGCTGGATTCAGAAGTCCTCCCTAGGCTGCACTCAGGAACAGAAGCTCTCTCTGGGCTGCACTCAGGATCTGAGGCCCTCCCTGGGCCAGACGTGTGAACAACAGCCCTCCCTGGGCTGGACGGGGAAACAGGAGCCCTCTCTCAGCTGGACGTGGGAACAGCAGCCCTCTCTGGGCTGGACGTGGGAATGGGAGCCCTCTCTGGGCTTGACGTGGGAAAAGGAGCTCTCTCTCGGCTAAACTCGGAAAACTGAGGCCCTCCCTGGCCTTGACGTGGGGACAGGAACCCTCTCTGGGCTGGACGTGGGATCAGGAGCCCTCTCTGGGCTGGATGTGGGAACTGGAGCCCTTTCTGGGCTTAACGTGGAGGCAGGAGCCCTCTCTGGGCTGGACATGGGAACAGGAGACCTCTCTGGGCTGGACGTGGGAACAGGAGACCTCTCTGGGCTTAATGTGGAAGCAGGAGCCCTCTCTGGGCTGGACGTGGGAAACAGGAGTGACAGAGGGCCCCGACGAAGGTGGGAGGAGAGGGGGCAGGTCAGCTTATAAATCCACAAACACTCCTTCTGAGCTCCACAGTTCCAGATCCACACTCAGCTCACACTCAGCCATGGTGCAGTGGGCAGAGCTCCTCTCCGCAATCTCGCTGTCCACAGCTTTTTCCCTTGTGGCGGGCGTTGTAGCCGGCTCTCGCACCTGGTCTGATGTCATTTGCAGCACCGGCTCCGCAGCGATCCTCAGCTCTGTCGCTCCGTGCGGCGATGGCTCATCGGTCGTGGCAGACTCGGTCTGTCCATCCTCGGTGGGCTCGGGCTTGGGCTCCGCACAGTGGGGAGATGGTGGGCTGGGCTCTGGGTCTGGCTGTGCTCTGGATCGGGACAGGACACTCCCCAGATACTGGATAATCGTCTCCCTCCAGCTCAGTCCAGTGGTGTCTGGGAGGTCGACGGGGCAGTGGTAATTGGCCCCGATCCAGAACAGCGAGTTCAGCACAGCATCGTCGAACGCCATTAAAACGTTGAGCTGGCTGAACTCAACCCCATACTCCAGGAGGGGAAGGTCCTTACAGGCAAGGGAGGTGAACAAAGCGGCAAGGGGATCTGTTGGATAGACTTTTGACTGTCAGGATCTGATTTGCAACTGGATGAGTGAACCCCCTGGGTTCTGGTTAGAGCACAATATTATATAAGGATGAGGAGACAGGTGATTGGGTTTAGATGATGTATTGATAGGATCATTTCAGTTTACAGGCAGCAGAGGCATTAGTTTGTAGGTCAACGAATAACACCTCAAGGTAACAGCTTTAGGAAATATCACAAATGAACAGGTAGAAATGTCCTTTCAGAGATCGACTTGACAGATGTAAACTTCAGAAGGCAACAGCGGCTTAACTAACGAGACTGCTCATACGATGTCAGAATAAAAGCCCTCTCTTAAAGGAGCCTTTACAACAGGATCCATACAGAAAAACAAAAAACAAAACACTGAACAAAACGCGGAAAACAAATGGAGGGGAACACGCAAATAAACCTTTTGTTGGTCCGTTGTTCTGTCACGTTTCTGCAGTGGGGAGGCAAGGAGCACGGTGACGAAGGAGCTTAAACTTCACAATCTTTAATAAACCAAAAAGCAGGGACCATAGGGAACGCAGGAGACACAAAATGTTGACACCAGACAGACAATCAAGGGACAGACTGCACTTTAAATACAAGACTAAACGAGGGAAAATGACGAGACACACCTGAACTAAATGAACACAATCAGACACGGGAGAAACTAGATCACAGGGAGCACGTGAGGAGAAAAACACACAAAGACAGTCCATGGGCGTGACAGTTGTAACTACATATATTTAAATTATATATAATTAATCAATTGTATTAATTATTAGAGCTGGGTAAAAAAATAGAGGCTATTTACACTAAGTGAAAATAGCATATTTTCTTAGCCATAGGTGCTATTTACACTAAGGCTGTATCCGAAATCGCCCCTATACCCTCATTCACTATTCCCTACATTAGTCCACTCATACAGTTCACTTGAAGGAGTGAATGAAAACGAGTGAGTGAATTCGGACACTGAGTGCACCGGAAGGACTGCCGCTTTTGCATAGTTTGCTTGCTGTTTAATAATCATTTGATACGGGCAGCTCCAGTAGTAAGATTAAAGGATTTATCTTGAACTCAGTCACGGAAATTATGTATAACCCCTAGTTAAACAATTTAATAATCAATTTACATTGAATGTGTACCTGTGTTGTATTACGCTGTATTATGCTTGGATGAGCACTTTTAAAAATGAATGGATGATTCAGCCGCGGGAGACATCTTCTGGCGAGACGCGGCAATTTATTCGGCGCGCGACCCTCACAGTGTATTATGGGTATTCTCTAGCCGTTGAGTGTACATCGGTTGTACACCCGTTTTTCCGGTGCATTGTGGGATTGAATGAGTGCACTCGAGAATGTCCACTGTGGTTTCGGACACCACTAAAAATGGCTGTCCCCTCAAATAGTGCCCTATTTGAGGGTTTAGGGGGCGATTTCGGATACAGCCCAAGTGTAAATAGCCGCTATTTACACTAAGTGCAAATAGGAATATATGCTATTTACACTAAGTGAAAATAGCAGTATTTTTAGCGATATGCTATTAACACTAAGTGCAAATATAGTAACGTGAAAAGGTTTTTACCCCCTTCCTGTTTTTTTTTTTAAATTTTTTTGCACATTTGTCACACTTAAAAGATTCAGATCATTAAACAAATTTTAATTTTACACAAAGATAATGCAAGTAAATACAAAATGCAGTTTTTAAATTACGATTTCATTTATTAAGGGAAAAAAAGCTGTTCAAACCTACCTGGCCCTACGTGAAAAATTAATTGCCCCCTCCTGTTAAATCATGAAAGAACTGTGATTAACCACATTATTTTAGAAAGTTGAGTTAAATTTCACTAGCCAAACCCAAGCCTGATTACTGCCAGACCTGTTGAATCAAGAAATCACTTAAATAGAACCTGTCTGACAAAGTAAAGCATGCTTAAAGAGCAACACATCATGCCGCAATCTAAAAAAATTCAAGAACAGATGAGAAACAAAATAGCTGATATGCATCAGTCTGGAAAGGGGTATAAAGCCATTTCTAAGGCTTTGGGACTCCAGTGAACCACGGTCAGAGCCATTATCCACAAATGGAGAAAATGGAGAAAACTTGTCACAGTGGTGAACTAAACCCAGGAGTGGCCGGCCTAACAAAATTACTCCAAGAGAGCAACGACGACTCATCCAGGAGGTCATAAAAGAACCCAGAAAAACATCTAAAGAACTGCAGGCCTCACTTGCCTCACTTAAGGTCAGTGTTCATGATTCAACAATAAGAAAGAGACTGGGCAAAAACGGCATCCAGTTCAAGAGAAGTGGCAGCGAGAAGCGCTCGTGAACCTCCTCATTAGCAGTTTCGGCACGAAATAAACATCCGAAGGTATGTTAAAAGAAATACAATTTACCAAAATCTGTATCCTTTCTGATGTAATCACTCAACCAGTGTTTCAACCGTGGAAAGACATCAGTGTAACAGCTTGTAAACAGTAGGCTACAGGAAAAAAAAAAAAAAAAAATCTGTGACCATAAACTAGTCAGCTAGAAAAAAATAACTTTAGAGAGGAGCATTTTGATAAATATATGCACCATATAACATATTCATTAATTTTTACTGCTCTTCTATGTTTAATTTATGTTTGAATAAATCCGTTTTTATGAAAGCCACCATTTAAAGTGCCCCTATTATGGTTAATGAAAGGTTCATATTTTGGTTTTGGGAGTCTCCAACAACAGGTTGACATGCATGCAAGGTCAGAAAACACTTTCATTTTCTTATAATATGCATTTATTTTTTACCTTATTTCCTGATCGACTCCCAAATGATTCGCTCAAGGATTCATTTTTCCAAACCCCTCCTTTGGGTGACGCTAATCTGCGGTGATTGGTCCGATTTCATTTAAAGCAGCATTTGTGAGCACTGTGCTGCTTTGTGTACAGCCGTTACCGTGGAAACAGTTATTTTTAACGCTCCAAAAGCGGCACCTAGTGGAAGAGATTGAATTTGCATTTTCATTCAGACCAACGAGAAAATCACTGTAAAGTTTTACTTGGCCACTGGGTGGTACTGTGGCACAGTATAATTGTAGCACCGGTGTAAGAACCAGGTGTGTGTGTTGGTAATTGGGAAGCACACAGTTTTTGACCGCACGGCAGAGTAGCGTGCAACATGGACTACGATCTTATGCTGTGTCTTCAAGGTATGGACTTGGATTGCACGTTAATGAACAAGGAACACTCACTATTTCCGCTTGCACGGACTCTGTTTGTAGTCGTTCTAGAACTTACTTATATTATCAACGGCAGCGGCTTATTGGGAAGCCGTAACACAAAGTCAAAAACTGTGCTTCATTGGATAAAAACAGATCGCTTGGATTAAACGTCAATGCATTTGTTTCGACGGACAAGAACGACACCGTTTGTTTGGATAAAGGCTTCTTGTTTCTGCACATGAGGACATCGTTTCGTCAAGACGCCCTTGGGTTCGACTCAGTGGTTTCGTTTGGATTGTATTTCTTCTGGTTTGCCGCATTTGCTGTTGGATTTACGTTGCGCGCTCGTCTCTTCAGGCCTGATCACCGGGACGGTACGTTTGTTGCAACATCACAATGGCCATATGAAATTATGTGTGCACACAATCGGGGTCGAGTATAAATCCAATGCATTGGTTGCTAAAGATTGACTGACATTGCTTTGTATATTAATTCCGTTTGTTCACTGTTTGCAAAATGGAAAATGAAAAGTGTATGAATTCTGAAGGGGTTACTGTGTCAAAGCAAAGTTTGCTTAGTGTTGAAAACGAATCTGAAAGAGAAAAAAGACCAGTTAAATTAACAGCTAAAGCTTTGGTAGAAAAACTCGACACCTTAAACAAGGCTAAGAAACTAATAGAGTCAATTAACAGGTTAATTAATATATGATGACAAAGAATACGAACCTGAGGTACGTTTGGCCTTTGAAGATTTTAAGAGGTTGTGTTCAGAGGCTAAAGACACTCATGAGTCACTATTGGTTATTTTACCAGTTGATAAAGCTGAAAAACATGAAATATGGTTCAAAGCAAAGATGATACCAAACAATGAGTTCATTGACCGTGTAAATAAATGGTTATCAGACAAGCCAGAAGGTCAGAAAAGATCTGAAGTGGGCAATGTAGAGAGTGATGTTGGTCCTGGAGGCAGTGTCTCAAATGTGTCTCATGCTACCTCCAAACATGGTAAACGCAGTTTCGTAGCAGTAGTTCGTCCATATTATCTGCATGTATTCAAGCAGAGGTGGAAAAGGTCGCACTTATGGCACGTGCTGCTGCATTGAAAGCTAAACATGCTATTGAAGCTCAGGAGGAGGAATTGAGACGGAAAAAGGAGCAATTGGAATTGGATGCTCAAATAGCAGGTTCAACAGCAAAGATCATGGTGTTGCAAAAGTCTGATAATCAAAGCAAATGTTCTCGCAGTACAAGTTCAACTTCAAAATCAAAGAAGAGTAAAAAAAGTGTGGTCATTGCAACTGATAAGCTCAGTTATGATTCTTCTTGGTCAATGTTTCAATCCCAGTGCAAACGAATATGTGCCTGTGAATTCAATGCCAGTTAATACAGCTGGAGCAGCTGGTGTCTCTGCATCACAAGATGTAACTCAGAATCAGAGGAATAGATGGAATGATCAACAAATATTCCACACATCTGAACAATCTAATTTCCATTATTCTGCTCAAATGCAACATAACTTGGGAATTCATCATGCAACACACGTTCTTCCACCTCCGGGCAATCCCCTGCTTGAAGTCCTGAAAAGGCAAGAGGAATTAACAACCTACCTTGTTCAACAGCAAGCAAATCCTCACGTCTTACCAAAAAGGGAGATTCCAGTCTTTGATGGTGACCCATTACAGTATATTCCATTCATCAGAGCGTTTGAATATAGCATTGAGCAGAAAACAATCAATAAAAAGGATCACTTGTATTTCCTCGAGCAGTTTACAAGGGGGCAGCCTAAAGACCTGGTCCGCAGTTGCCAACATATGGCCCCAGACAGAGGCTATGCATTGGCCAAAAGGTTACTAAAGGAACATTTTGGTAATGAGTTTAAGGTATCTACTGCCTAGATGGAGAAAGCCTTGGGTTGGCCCACTTTAAAGGCTGAGGATGTGCTGGGATTACAGGCTTATGCTTTGTTTTTGCATACGTTGCAACACAATGGACGAACTCTCGTATAAGCAAGAACTTAACATGCCTAGCAACATGAAAATGGTTGTAATGAAGTTACCTTACAAGCTGAGAGAGCAATGGAGAGGTAAGGCTTGTGAAATTATGGAGTCTAGTCATGGCAGGGCAAAGTTCTCTGATGTTGTTGAGTTCATTGAAAAACAGGTTAAGGTGGCATCCGATCCTGTGTTTGGAGATATCCAAGACAAGCATGGCACAGGTAAATCCAAAGGTCAAACCCGCAAATCCTTTACAAGAAATAGTTTTGCCACTGACATTGCTGCTTCCGTTTCAGTTAAGAAGTCTAGCAATGCTTCATCACAGCAAAGACTTTGTACTGTGTCTAAGTCTAATGGAAACTGTTTGTTTTGTACAAATCAGCATCCATTGGAAAGGGGTTTTGCGTTGAAGAAAAGGACTCAGCGAGAAGATTGAATTCCTGAAAGCTAAAGGAATTTGTTTTGGTTGTTTAAAGACTGTACATTTGAGTAAAGAATGTGAGAATCGTTTGAATTGTGACATTTGCGGAGAAACACATCCCACAATCCTGCACATATATCACAAGGAGATAACTGTAAAAGAGCCAGAGGAAAAGCGCAAGGTAGTGTCAACTCAAACTTGTGGTCACACAGGGGCTGGTAATTAGAGGAGTCTGATGTCAATCCTACCAGTTCAAGTCAAAGCTGTTAAAGGTAACAAAGTGATGCGGACATATGCTTTTCTGGACCTGGGAAGTTCCGCAACCTTTTGTTCAGAACATTTAAGGAATGAGTTGAATCTGAGTGGAAAGAAGGTCAACATTCTTCTTCGCACCATGGGTCAGGAACAGTCTGTGTCCTGCAGTGTTATTGATGTACTGGAAATCGGTGGTATAAACACCAACCATTTCTTCCCACTTCCTGCTGTCTATACACAGCAAAAGATGCCTGTTAGCTCTGAGAACATCATTACTCGAGGAGTTATCGAAGTGGTCATACTTGGACAAGGTAAAGATACCATACATTCAAGCAGGTGTTGATTTACTGATTGGAACTAATGCAACTAATGTGATGGAACCATATGAGATCATAAACAATCATGGTAATGGGCCATTTGCCATTTAAAACCCTATTGGGATGGGTTGTCAATGGGACTGTGGAGGGAAACGGTGACCACAAGAATGAAGCTGGACATTCTGCTGTTACTGTTAACAGAATTTCTGTTGTTAAACTGGAAGAGCTGCTTAACAATCAGTTCAATCATGATTTCAGCGAAAGGACTGCTGATGAAAGAGAAATGTCAAGGCAAGATCTTCGGTTTATGAGCATAATGAACAGTACAGTCATGCTCCAGGATGATCATTACAGTCTAAGATTACCATTCAAGATTGATGGCGTCACACTACCTGACAACCTCTGTGTTGCTAAGCAACGACTGCATGGTCTGAAATGAAAATTGGAAAGAAACCAAGAGTTTCATGAGAAGTATACCAATTTTCTTTCTGATGTTCTACACAAAGGCTATGCTGAGAAGGTACCAGATCACCAACTTGATCGTGTGGATGGCAAAGTTTGGTACATTCCTCATCACGGGGTGTTTCATCCCAAGAAGAGATCATTGAGAGTTGTGTTCGACTGTGGAGCAACATATAAAGGAACATCACTTAATAGTCAATTGTTGCAAGGCCCCAATCTTACCAATTCTTTGGTAGGTGTATTGCTGAAATTCAGGCAAGAACCAGTAGCCTTCATGGCGGACATTGAAGCAATGTTCCACCAAGTTAAAGTGGCTGTTCCAGGCTGCGCATGCTATGCCTTGAAACAAACAGCAAAAGACAACGAAGCTGACTTTCCATCAGAAGTGATTGACACAATCAGCAATAACTTCTATGTGGATGACTGTTTGAAGAGCGTCTCCTCTGAGGAAGTGGCCATCTCCATGGTTAAAAATCTCACCTCTCTGTGTCAGAAAGGAGGTTTCCGTTTGGCAAAGTGGATCAGCAATAGTCGCAAGGTGTTGCAGTCAGTCTCTGAGGAAAACCGAGCCAAGGATATACAGCAGCTGGATCTGGATCGAGACAAGTTGCCCGTTGAAAGAGCTTTAGGTCTCCAGTGGAGTGTGGAAGCTGACACCTTTCAATTCAAGATTTCCTTGAAAAATCAACCGTGCACAAGGCGAGGCATTCTCTCTGTGGTAAGCTCTATGATCCTTTGGGTTTTCTTGCTCCACTTATTCTGCCTGCTAAACTTCTGCCTTTTACAGGAGTTGTGCAGACAGACTTTGGGCTGGGATGATTCTATACCATCAGTCTTCCAGAAGCAATGGAACCACTGGATTTTCGAGTTGGACAAAGTTGCAGAGTTCCAGATGAAGAGATGTTTTAAACCCATGGATTTTGGACTGCCCACTCATGCTTGTTTACATCACTTTGCTGATGCTTGCTAAGCTTATGGCACAGTCTCCTATCTGAAGATATTGAACAGTGAAAACATGGTACATGTGGCTTTTTTGCTGGGTAAGTCCAGAGTAACACCATTGAAGCCTGTGACCATACCTCGTTTGGAGCTTACAGCGGCCGTCTTGGCTGTCAAAGTTGACATCATGGTGAAGGAGGAGTTGCAACTTCCATTGGAAGATTCTGTCTTTTGGACTGATAGCACAATCGTCCTCAATTACATTTAAGAATGAGGACAAACGGTTTCATACATTCGTCGCTAATAGAGTGTCTTATATAAGAGACACAACGCAACCTCAACAGTGGAGATATGTGCCCACTAAAGAAAATCCTGCAGATGATGCATCTCGTGGGTTGAAAGTGGAATATTTCCTGAGCAATAAGCGATGGATTGATGGTCCCAGTTTTCTCTGGAAGCCGAGTGATAAACAGTTCCCCACAAGTGATTTGACATTGACTGATGATGACCCAGAAGTAAAAAAGGAAGGTTTTAGGTAAATGCTGTGTTCTTGCAGAATGGACAAAATGCCACAAGTCAACTTCTCCATTACTTCTCAGATTGGAAACATCTGAAAGTTGCAGTTGCCTGGGTTTTGAAACTGCGGAAACTTCTGTTGGAGCGGAGTCATAAACGAAAGGAGTTGTCTTTGGAGCAGATTGACATTGTTGCTGTAGATGCAAAATTACAGGAATTTAAAGCATCTCCGGGCAGACAAAGTTTGACTGTGGAGGATCTGTATAAGGCTGAGATTAGCATCATTCATTTCAGCCAACAGGAACAATTTCAGGAGGAAATTGCTGAGCTTAAGGATGGAAGTATTGATGTTAAAAGAAACAGTTCTGTCTATAGTTTGGATCCTATGTTGCATGATGGACTGCTGCTGGTGGGAGGAAGACTTGGTAAGTCAGCTATGCCAAGTGAAAGGAAACATCCCATCTTGTTATCGAAGGATCAGCACGTGTCACATCTCATATTTCGAGACATTCATGAACAATTGGGTCATGGCAGCAGAAATCAGATGGTTTCCAAGCTCCGGTGCAAGTACTGGATTACAAATGCCAACTCTGTTGCAAGAAAGATCATTTCCAAGTGTGTCATCTGTAGACGTTATAAGGGAAAGTTGGGTGAACGGAAGATGGCAGACCTTCCAGTGGAAAGGATCACCCCTGATTTACCACCTTTTACTAATGTAGGAGTGGACTTTTTTTTTGGCCCCATCGAAGTGAAAAGGGGACGGAGTAAAGTGAAAAGCTATGGAGTGATCTTTACTTGTATGGCAAGTAGAGCTGTTCATTTGGAAATGGCATACTCACTCGATACGGACTCATGCATCAATGCCTTGCGTAGGTTTGTCTGTCATCGTGGACAGGTCTCTTGCATGAGATCTGATAATGGGACAAATTTCATTGGTGCTGAGCGGGAGTTAAGAGAGGGACTCACTGCATTAAACAATGAAAAGATTCAAAGAGCCTTACTGTAGAAGGGAGTTCATTGGAATTTTAATCCACCTTCAAGCTCTCATTATGGAGGAATATGGGAGCGTATGATTCAAATGGTGAGACAGATTCTGTGTGCAGTCCTTCGACAACAAACACTGGATGACGAAGCACTGCAAACTGTCTTATGTGAAGCAGAACCAATTTTGAATGATCGACCCATCTCTGAACTATCCAATGATCCCAATGATTTGGAAGCTCTTACAACAAATCACCTTCTGCTTATGAAAGGAAATCCTGCATTGCCGCTTGGTTTGTTTGAAAGGTCTGATTTGTATGCCAAAAGGAGATGGAGACAAGTGCAATATATTGTGGATCTCTTCTGGAAAAGGTGGGTACATGAATACCTACCCTTGTTGCAAGAGCGACCAAAAATGGAACAAAGAACGTCGAAATCTTACCCTTGGAGACATCATGATTATTGCTCATCCTACAGTACCACGTGGCTCATGGCTTCTTGGAAGAGTTGTGGAGACCTACCCAGACAAAAGAGGTTCAGTAAAGCCGATTCTGTGATTAATAGTAGGCTACCGGTAAATCTCCATCACGTGCTTTCAGATGGAGCGGCATTTAATACACAGAGCAGCAGATCACTGACAAGCTACACAATATCACGTTCATAATCGCAGATGAATTGCATTTGATTATGAACGCGATATTGCTTAGCTAGTCAGTGTTAGTGTTTTTATTAATGCCATTTATGTTTTTGTTAATACAGCATATAGGACTAGTCAACTAAATGAATGAATGCAACATTAAAGATGAATGCACTTTTGGAAGTTGAATGTAAGGGAAATGTCATTTTGGAATTTCTGTGATCTAATGCGATATTGTTGTTCATGTTATTGTTCATGATGAAATTTTCTTTTATTGTTGTAATTTATAGCAAACAAGATGACTCATTGAATTCATTTTGGGAGCGATGACTGATGAATGTATTTTTAGTCCAGTGCCTGTATATAAGATTATGACCAAGTTCAGAAGCTGTCATATGTGGATCAACTTACTATGTTGTGTATTTTCAATATGAAAAATAACTTTCATATTGATTCAATGGATTTATTGCATTTTGGGGGAAAAAAATAATACAATTTTATAATAAATCTTTGAAAATCAAAATCTGGATTTGAATTTTAATGTTGTTATAACCTAAAGATGCTACGTGAAAGTTTGAAACAGAAAATATTGGTTTTCATCTTGACACTTTCTTGGTAAAGAGAACACATTTTTACTCAAATTAATCAAAATGGATTTATAGCGTTTTGGAACCAAACTCTTTATATATATGGCAATGGTCCAGAAGACAATCATTGACACCCTCCACAAAGAGGGTAAGTCACAGAAGGTCTTTACTGAAAGGGGTGGCTGTTCACAGAGTGCTGTATCAAAGCATAGCCGTCTACCAGGAGATTTTGGAGCACTTTATGCTTCCATCTTTTGACAAGCTTTATGGAGATGCTATTTTTTTTTTTTTTTTTTCCCCAGCAGGACTTTAGCACCTGCCCACAGTGCCAAAGCCACTTCCAAGTGGTTTACTGACCATGATATTACTGTGCTTGATTGGCCAGCCAACATGCCTGACCTGAACCCCATATGGAATCTATGGGATATTTTCAAGAGAAAGATTAGAAACAGTCGATCCAACAATACAGACGAGCTGAAGACTCAATAGTGCCTCAGCAGTGCCACAGGCTGATCGCTTCCATGCCACACCTCACTGATGCTGGTATTTGTGCTAAAGGAGCCCCGACCAAGTATTGAGTGCATAAATGAACATACTTTAAAGAACTTGAACTTTTCTGTTTTGCAAATCCTTTTTTTGATTGATCTTAGGAAATATTCTAATATTTTGAGATCGAGTTTTTGACTTACATGAGTTGTAAGCTCCAATTGTCAAAATTAAAACAAAAAAACTTTTTAAATGTTTTACTTTACATGTAATGAATCTAGAATATATGAAAGTTTAACTTTTTGAAATAAATTAAAAAAAAGAACTTTTTCACGAGATTCTAATTTTTTGACCTGTGTGTGTGTGTGTGTGTGTGTATATATGTATATATTTCAAAATAATCAATACTGAATCAAATTGCATCGCAAGCTTGTGAATCAGAATCAAATCGTGAAATTTGTGTCAAAACCCAGCCCTATTAATTATGTATAATTAATCCATTGAAAAATATTTTATGGCTAAATTAAAAAAAAATCTCTCTAACAATGTTAAGTTCAGCAAGTATTTAAGCCAAGTCTTCCCACTTTACGACCCCTCACCTTCAGATTCTTGTATCCATGGCAACACACCAGTTGCCAAGACAGAAATTGGATACAGATCATTAGGACCCGCGTTTCTGAGCGTCCCATCTCCATAAAAATGCGGTAAACAACTTTTAAGGGCTCAGCAGATTCCGTCATGCTGCGGTCCTCTATTTCCTAATGAGCCACCTGTCAATACAACTGCTATCTTACGCACAATTACGCTATCAGTCCTGACACAAACAGCAGGCCAAGCATGGGGAAAACTGGAAGATGAGAAAAAGGGAGTGAGGGTTTGGGTTTGTCACATGGGGGACAGAACGTGACACATTAAAACTAGAGCTTTTGGAAACCACCTTAAAGTGACTTTCTGTTTCTCTTGCAGCTGTTTGTAAATCAAAAGGTAGGACTCGGTGACTCACTCCAGCATCTCTTCGTCTCTTTCTCTTCACTTCCCCTGCGGAGGAGCCTAAGGCAGGAGAACAGGTGCGCTCCCATTCACCGTAATGCAAATGTGAACTTTACAGCGGCATTGTGGCTTCTCAACTACTCTATGTAAAATATCACCCCATTGGCGTCTCGCTACCTCTAATGAGCTGCTTTTCATCCTTGAGAAAAATAATGAGGTTTCTTTAAACCCCGCCACCTGTCCTTCTCCAGCAGCTAAACAGGGCAGAACCTCATGCTGTGGGCTGGTGCAACAAACGACCACTTCCGAATTTTTGAATTGTAAATCGCTTCTTGGAAGCACAAAGCAAATGAACTGAATAACAATGGAGAGGTAATTGTATGTAAATAGACGTGTGTATTCATTGGATTGTAATGCTATGAGAGAAGCGTGCAGACAGTTAACCAACAGTATTTATGCTGAATGCTGAAGTGTTACCAGGTTACTATTATAGTGGTTTATTTAAGATTTAATCTGATTTGTTAAAACAATCCTAATCTGTGATACACCTGTAATCAGAAACATTGTTAATTCAATTAATGTACATTAGTTTGAGAAATTTAGCATTACATCACTTGCTCACCAACAGATTCTCTGCAGTGAATGGGTGCCGTCAGAATGAGAGATAAAACAGCTGATAAAAACACCACATTAATCTGCAAGAAATCCATTGGTGAGGAAGTGATGTAATGCTAAATTTCAACAAATTTGTTCCAATGAAGAAACAAACTCATCTACATCTCGGATGGCCTGAGGGTGAGTACATTTTCATTTTGGGTGAACTATTCCTTTAATAATGATCTTTTTTCATCAAATATTGACTCGGGCTATGTGATTATTAGTGATTAATTTGACTAATTAATCAGCTCATCATGTAATTAATTTAATTAAAATCTCTAATTTATTGACAGACCTAATTACATTATTTTAAATTTATTCATATTCTGTGCATTACAAAGATGTAATATCTGGAGGTGTTTATACCTAATTAACTTCGTGACTGGGATGATTTGAACAAACGGTGAAAGGCAAATGGAGGGAACTTTACAATTTTATTTATTTATTTTTTTATTTTTTTATTTCTTTTGCTGAAGGCAATAATCAACATTTGTTCACTTCCAATGATGCTGGATCAGATGCGCAAATATCTCATTAACTTTCCTCTGTGTTTATGAGAATGTTGTTTTTGTATAGAGAGAAACAATTTTGGACTATGATTACTGATTTTCTAACTGGCAGGCTCTCTTTGAATGCTCCTTCAAATCAGTCAATCCAAATTAAAGACATTAACTCAGTTTCAGAGGAATAACTATGATATGCCAAATAAATCTGGCAAGAAAACCATCACTAAATCTGTTTCTTTTATGGCTGACTTTTTAAATAGACGAGATCATTTTGATTATTGAGATCACAAATGAAGAATAATGTGAAAAGACAACAATCAACCACAGTGATTTATTGCCTTAAAAACTGGTCACTACAACCAGACATTTTGGCTTTTGAGAGTATGATTGATTTAAAAAAAGAAACTAAAATCTGCAAATATAAACAAACCTATTAATTTATTTATATATATATTTATAATTTTATTTCAACTCATGTACTATACTGTAGATACAACATTGCTAACAAACTCTAGCCTTGAGAGGCCTAACCCGAGCATTTATTCAAAGGTGGTGATAGATTGTACCACAGTCAGAGATGCTTTTGAAGGTCTTGTCATGAGTGTTGACAAATGGACCCCATCCATAACCTGCTGCGGACTGACTGTACATGTGAAGCAAAATCCTGAATGTGAGCATAATGTAAAGTGATACAGAGATGGAGGAAACACCCCTCCTAACACAGACGGAAACATAAAACACCAAGCCATGGGGTGGAGGCCGCCATCCTGCCCTCTCATTGATCAGATGATGACATGAGACAGACGGAGATGAAAATAGGGTGTAAAGAAGGGGAAGCAGAGAAGAGAGTTATTTCCTCCCAGTAAACTGCCTTTTGTAAAGATCTGAAAAAACGACTTTTTGAGAACAGTCCGTTCGCGATCGCATTCCCGGTTCCGACTGCACTAGTTATACTGCTCAAAGGACGGCCCTGATGGGGATCATAAATTCACCTACATTTGGGGGAGCAGCCAACAATTTACATCAGGAAAATTGCTTAATAAAAAACACCAAATAATGTTTTCCAAGCTAACTAAAATATATTCTAAGAAACGTTTGTGTTAAACATGATCAGTGGCAATGTAGGGAGCGGATTCGAGGATTGCGCTCTCTGGAGCGGACTCGGGGATTGCGCTCTCTGGAGCGGACTCGGGGATTGCGCTCTCTGGAGCGGATTCGAGGATTGCGCTCTCTGGAGCGGACTCGGGGATTGCGCTCTCTGGAGCGGACTCGGGGATTGCGCTCTCTGGAGCGGACTCTGATTTTTTTTCCCCCAGTTTTGCAATGCATATCTCTGTCATATGCTGATGGCCACATTGTCTTGCTTACAGTGGGAATTAGGGATTTTATTTCTGTTGGAGTATTTCTTTGTGATCAACAATAAAATGTTACAGAAGACTTTAGCTTGTAACTACCATCAATAATGATTAAAAATCAAAGAGCAAATGCTCAAAAAATGTTAAGGTGCATTGCTTAGAGCTACAAAGCTTATGCTTGTTAGTTTTCCAGTCCTCTCCTTAGATCAAAACACACTTCAGATGTGGGCAAGGGAATAACCAAGCAGGCTGAAACCTACCATATTTAGGCTCTGGAGAAGTGTGTGCAGCAAGATGGGAAATGACAGAGATTTTCCTGGAGTTGGACTTCAAATACAGCAGTGAACACTTGTCAGAAAGAGGTTCTGATTGCATCAAAATCCCTTCTGCACAAAGTCACCTGCTCTGCTACATGTATCACTGAGACATCATACTGGCAGTTGTGCTTAGTTGTATCACAGTGACTTTGCGCATTTCACACTTTCACAGTTTTGTTACTAATTGTATACATTCATTTTTTAGTAACTTGTATACATATTTAATTCCTTCTGCAGGCCTACTGCCTATTATGCAAGTCAAGACCAAAAAGTCATAATTTAATTGAAATATTTCCCAACCTGTTATTTGCTGTTTTAACATTTTACTGATTTTACATGGTTTCTCATGACAAAAGGAAAGATAAAATATAATCATAACACCAGATAACTGGTGCCTGTATTAATTATAGTGATGTCAAACGATTAATCGCATCCAAAATAAAAGTTTTTGTTTTCAAAATATAGGTGTGCGTGCTGTGTATATATATATATATATATATATATAAATACACATGCATGTATATATTTAAAGGGGTGGTTGACTGTTTTTTTTTTCTAGGCTTGATTGTGTTTATGGGGTGCAGTCTAACATGTTCATGCTGTGTTTTTTAAAAAACGCATTATTTTTCACATAATTAACACCACTCTGTCCCTTCTCTGATAAACGCCTCGATTGTTTCCTGTTTTTATGAAGCCCCTCCCTCAGAAATACACGATGGGCTCAAATTGGTTAGCTGGCTCAGTGTGATGTGATTCGCTAAACTGCCTCTAGTGCGTGTCTAAACGTCCCGTCCCTCACCTCAGCGGCATGTGCTCCGGTTGTATTGTAAACAGTGGTGTCCTCTATATTGCTTATCAATTTGAGCCAGATTGAGACAGAGAATCTTAGTGAAGAGGATCGCGCAGAGCCTGTGCAAGCACGGTTCTTAATGGTATGTTTGTTTGTTGTTGTCTCATACTTTTAGATACGCTGTTGTTTGTAAATGCTACTGCTTATGTTAGATTTAATATACGGTTTTATTCTGATTAAAGCTTTAATACAGCACAGCAACTGCACGCGCGTCCATGTATTACACTTCTCATTACTGTGTGAAAATAAGTGTATAATTGGAACAGTTTGTTGGAGCTGAGCTGATCGGAATGAGAGAGAGAGAGACAGATGCAGAGCGTGTGCAGAGCAGGGTGATGCGAGGAACAGGATTGAGAACTGCTGCTTTAGAACATTGATTTTGAAACTTGTGAATCCATTAGAATCGTTAGAAGACAGAATCGCGATTCATATATGAATAGATTTTTACGTGCATCCCTAGTTTTCTCTTCCTCTTCTCTAAAGCAGCACAGCATGGCCTCGCCCCCTTTGCTGCGTGTTCCCGGGGGCGGGGTTTATCTGGGTTCGTGACGTAACGGACCCGGGAAGTAACTCGTTGTAGTCCCTTACCAGTCATTTTTGTAGGCATTAAACTGCCAGAATTTTAAAAGACGATATCTCCGTTTGTATTGAACTTTCAGCTCTGCAACTTTGCAGATATTGTTTATGCTCAAACAGCAACATTACACACTAACTAACGTTAAAAAAGTGAAATCGCAATCAACCACCCCTTTAACAAAAATGTTACGTTTATGTGTGTAATATATTTATATATTATATAATTTATATGAATATAAATATATACACCTAAATACATATAACTATTTTCAAAATATATGCCGTATGTGTGTGTCTTTATATATACATAATAAATATACACAGCTCACACACATTATGTAAACAAAAACATTTATTTTGGATGTGATTAATCATGATTAATCATTTGCCAGCACTAATTAGTTACACTATAAACAGCGTTACCTTGGTATAGGCAGTTAAACATGAAAATGCGTATGCTGATGCATACGGCGATACGGTGCTGTGAGTATTTAAGACATACTGCTGCTGCACAAATAGCATAGAAAATAACACGTAGCAGATCTGCATAGGTGGAGCTGGGGAAGGTGGAGATTTTCTGGACTCTGAAAGTGCGCTACAAAATGCTCAAGTGGATGCTAACCAGCCATTTAAATGTAAAGCAGCAAGCTCATTGGTTGCATATGCAACATGAACCAATTAGCTTGTGCCAAGTCGTTTAATGCTGTGAATTTCATCAGTTACGTTAAGACTCATCAGCCTGCACCATCTAGAGTTTCATGAAAGAACTGGCATATTTATCAACCATACATTCATTTGTGATATGACTTTTATGAAGCATCATTGTGTAATTAACTCACATTTTTTTGATGCAAGTAAAGGCTAATAGTTTGAAAATCCTACATTTTGGCATTCTGTTATTAATTATTAATTGATTAATTCACTGTTTTTAGAAATGGTTTAGTGTCTTCGAAAAAGTCCGTTAGCATTAGCAGTTTTCAGGAGGACAGAAAGAAACTCTACAGAACAGATGGGAAGCTCCAAGATTTCAACATTTCTGAAGGAGCTGCAGGCCCGGATACCCAGCTGCACACTCAGACCTGCACGCTCAGACCAGCACTTATCGTTTTTTCAGACAGTGCCTGCTGCTGTTTGGATGATCATTTGTTTTGTAGCGTGTACTGTAATAATTTCCAACATTATAAAACTACTAGCAAGTAGCAACATGGGACACGTGAGTAAGGTTATTAATTTTATTAAAGCGATGAAAATTACCAGGTTTTATGGCATAAATCAATGTGACATCTTATTACACCAACAAACAAATAGTCTATTTTAGTATTTAATGAAAGTTTAGATAGATAGTTCGATAAAATAAGCTGTGAATTTTGTTCTCCCCAGTTATTTTCAAACACGTGGTGCATAACCTATTATTGCTAGCATATCCTATAATTGCTGTTTTCTGACTCAGAGCTTCACTTCTGTCACATTTGAAACACTAAAGCACTAGCTTGCCGTCGCACTCACGCAGTAGCTTCAAACTTAAGGTATTCTTTGGTTCAATATGGCTGACGCTGCCAATCCTTCAGTAGTGGATTACCTTAGTAAACATGAACTTGAGCTTTTTGTTCATACTGAAAGATTGTATTTCAATTCAGATGCATTTACATTGTGACTGTGCTTTAGATGCAGTCAACTGAAACTGTTTACAAAAGTATGGCCCAAATGGCCCATATAATTAGCCCGTTAGGTCAATGCATCATGGGGTCTCCATGGGAGAGGTCTATCAGGTCATCATGATTTTACACTATCATTAGCTCTCCATGGGGTGTTATTGTATTGTTTGTAGCACATTTGTTACCAGGTATAAATGTCTGGTCTCACAGACAGTACCTTGGGTTAAGGTTTTTCTGAAGGATGACCTGCTAACATCGCTGCTGAAGATCTGCTACACTGCTACCTTCAATAAATTCTTCTCCCCACAAGAACTTTGGTCAAGCTTACTTATTTTATGTATTAGAGAGTATTATCTAGTACACTGGCGAGCCACCCAAACCACTGCTCAGCCAAATACAGCAAAATCTAACAATGCAAACTGGTCATGGGCGCTCAAGGCCCATTGATGCATCTAGGGAGCAAAGGCTAGCTAAGGGTGTGTCCAGTGTGATTACAAAGATGAACTACTGTAGTTTAAAATTGCTGAAAAAACATAATGCCTGCCATGATATGTGTCAGAACACATACACAGCGCATCACATTTTGCTAAGCATGGGGCTGCATAGCTGCAGACTGATCAGAGTGCCCATGAAAACCCCTGTCCACTCCCTGAAAGAACCTACACCAATGTCTTGGTGCCAGACACCACAGGACATGTTCAGGTGTTTTGTGGAGTCCATGCCTCGGATATCAGAGCAGCTTTGGCAGCACGAGGAGGACAGAATATTGAGCAAGTGGTTTTAATGTTGTGGCTGATAATTGTATCTGGATGTGAATGATATGACCCCTTTAAAACTAATTGATGCATGCTGTAAACTACATGATATCTGCTGAAATCCTATTGGTTATAGTTTAAAATAAATGTAGATTTTTTTTTTTTTTTTAAATATAGTATAAATAGTGTAGTATTTTATCAGCTATATGATGGTTCCTTCATTTCTCTATTAGCTCCTGTACATGTAAACCCTTTAAGCCCAAGATAGCAAATTCATTTCCATGACATTCTTTGTGGAAAATGCCTGGCCTAACACAAAAGCAGAGAACAATGTCACTGGAATCTTGACAGTAAAAAGACTCTCCCAAAACTGTGACAACAGCTCCTGCATCGCTACCATACCGAAGTGTGCTGCAGATAACGGCCCAACAATTTCTATTCTTGTTGTTGAGAAATATGGCTGCACTGCACTATTACCATTGTATTCTCCATCTTGATCAGATTTATTTAATTTTTCCCTGATCCTAACTAAAAAATGATTCTGGATTTGAGATGTTGATCTGTTCCGTCTAGCATTTGTTGTATTCTTGCCTGCAGAGGGCAATATTGCACCTTTAAAATTGCTTGCGCTCTCTTGCACGGTGGGCTTCCTCTCAGTCTGCTTTTCCTGTTTTTCTCTGACATTGATGACCAAATGGCTGTGAGCAGGCACAGTAGGGCAGCGTTTTGTACAAGACATAGTTTTGCGGATAACAGTGAGATTATGTTTGCCATCTGAAGCATGTTTTCTGCAAATTGAAGGTGACTCCAGGCTGAAAATTAGTCTAACAGCTCTAGAGACTCTGCTGTCGTTCTATTTTCTTTCGCTGCATTGCCTTTCTGCATTTGAAGTCTCTTTGGCAACGTCTTGATGCGACTTCTAAAATCTTAAGCTAACAAGCAGAGTGCAAGCACTTAAATTAGTGTCAAGCCTGTAGATTACTCATTAAAGATCAGAAAAGCAATATGCGTATGCAGCAGTGCCAAGCAGGGCACCTGTCACGAAGGTTAGTCATCTCTGCCAGCTTCTACTGCAACACAGAGCAGCAGATACATGAACCCAGCAGAGATCTGAGGAACCGTATGTGCGTGCGTGTGTGTGAAAGATAGATGGCTGAGGAGGATAGATGTGGATTAAGGAGGGATATAAAAAGATGAGAAGAAAGTAGTTTTGTGAGGCTAGATCAGAAGTCAGTTCTAGCTTTGCTGGCTATTCCTCCTCTATAAAGCTAAGGTTAATTCTTGTATGCTGCAACATATGGATAACGCAGAAGTTGTGGCAGCTGTATTTGAGAGGTTGAGGAGAAAAATTTCCAGCTTCTGTCTCTTAAATTTGCCCATACTGAGTACTTGTTCTGTGAGCTATTCGGTTTCCTTCATTGTTATGTTTGATAATAACGAGGTTGAATTTGTTGACTGTGATCATGAACAAGAACTTATGATATACTTGAGGCATTATTTTGCGATAGTAAAAATTAATTACCATTTTAAACTTGTAAAAAATCCTTTGTCATACATTTTACCTTGTTTTACTGTCAAAATAACCCATAAATGTATACATAAGAAGCTTCATCTTGAAAGTTTACATTTGAAACCCCTTTTTTTCTTCAACTTTGGAGCATACTATAATGTTCAAATGTTTGGTTTCAGTAAGATTTTTTTATCTTGAAATCAATACTTTTATACATCATAGGTGTAGCAAATGTATTGCTCATTGTTAATGTTATTTTATTTTTTATTTTTTGCTTTACAATAGATATCTTTAAAGATGTTTACTAGATCTTTACCTACTGGATAAAATCATTTAGTTAAACATGACTGGCAAGGCCTTCAGTGACTTTCAGATTGGTGTACCATTTAGAGCAACAGGACATCTCCGCTGTGACATTTTAACAATATTCATTATCAGAAACAAAAAGATGCAACATAGACTTGCTTTATAGCAAAATGGCACTTTCAGAGTGCACAGTGGGTCTTCTGATCTGCCTGTGGATGTTAAGAAGGGCAAGTGAAGGTGGCAGAGAGGATTATGGGCCACAGTTGTGGCCCCATGGTGGCCCATAAAGAGAAGTTAATGGCTTGGTGTGGAGTGAGAGAACTCCTGTGCCACGAAGGCTGTGAAAACCGATGACTTTTACAGCGTGCTGATCCACAGCCTGTCGCACACTCCCCTTTTCTTCCTCGGCAGGGATTAGCAGGACTTTCTTCGGGATTTATGGCAAATGAACCGCTCTTAATGACGCCACAGTAGTCATCTCGCACGCGCTGTTGTGCGGTTAGTGTCACATACTCCATGTGAAGCCCAGGCTGCACGTGCGGCTCTGAAACCCCCTCGGCAGGAGCAACGTTTCAATGGTGTGAAGAAAGATTGCTGCAGAGAGAGCTGGTCTTGGGCAGAAAGAGCAGACTGCTCAATGTCACATTGAGGAGGAGGAGGAATACAAGATGGCAAAAAGCGTGTATGCGGGCTGATGACTGACTAGGATGAGTGTGATGACCTGGGCAGAGTGTGTAAACTGCAAGAAAGGATGCAGCAACAGGAGTCAAAATACATGCAGCCTCCTGCTGAACACACAGTCTGAGAGCAGGTGTTGATCTTTCAAATAATAATTCAGACAAGCAAATATATTGGAACTGTAGCTGTATCTTACTCAGTGATCCCAGTTCTGATGCAAGTGCATATGACCATGCCCCTGTCTTTATCCTCTAATAAATCTTTATTCAGCAAGAATTCAAACTTAATGGCCCATGCACAAATAACAGGGAATAATTTAGACCATGCAAGATGGGCAAAGTTTTGATCGTTATTTTAAAATGTATTTTATTATTTATGGTGAAAAGTTTGTACAAACTGTAAAAGTTATGTATTTAATTTGTAAATGATGATTTTTTTAAATTTATTCTTATTCTTATTTCTGAAAAGGATTTTTTTTTTTTTTTTCTCGTTTTGGGCCTGTCCCAGAACACACTTGCTGTCTTGGCCACTTGAGAGCATGTGTATGTTATAGTATGTACACAAGTTTATGAGCAGAGGAATAATTAAATTAAATTCAATTCAAGTTTATTTGTATAGCGCTTTTTCACGATACAAATCGTTGCAAAGCAGCTTTACAGAAAATTTTAAGTTTCTACATTATATTTAGGAGTAGGTTATTGGTGGTGACTATGCCAGAAATGTACAGTAAGAATCATGCAGTTAGTTACAAATTACATGTAATCAAACAGACGGTGAACACTATTAACTGCAATGATTATATGTGGTGTTTAAATGCTGACGCAGAAAGAATTGTTGAATTGTCGTTATTTTTTATTTCTTTGTGCACAAAAAGTATTCTAGCAGCTGCATAAAATTATGTTTGAACCACTATTGTCACGTGGCCTTTTTTTAATGATGTCCTTACTATGTTTCTGGGCCAGGGAGCATTGTCTATGCAGGGTCAGAAAGCTCTTGGATTTCATCAATAATTTCTTAATGTGTTCCGAAGATGAATGAAGGTCTTATGGGTTTGGAACAACATGAGGTTGAGTAATTAATGACAGAAATTTCATTTTTGGATGAACTTTCCCTTTAACGCACACTAAATCCAAACTTCAGAGTGGTATTTGAGGCTAAGCGTATTCCATTCATTACGTTCAGGAACTCACATACTCCGAAATCATGAGATGTGAGGAAAACTTTACAGTGTAAGTTAATTTGATTAGACACCACATATAATGGGTCTGTACATTTAAAAAAAAAAAAAAAAAAATGCAACTGCTTTATCACAATTAGAAGCACCACAATTAAATTGTCATTCATAGGGACTACTGAACAGAAATTTAGAAGTTTATTTTAAAGTATTACATGTAAAAAATATGTAAATATACCTCTTGCATTTTTACAGCACTGTGTTGTAAGTGTGCTATATTGGTTAATCAAAAGTTCTACACAGACTGCAAGTGTGGGTACTGGGACAAGCCCAATAGTTTTTTATTTATTTATTTTTTAACATTGTTTTCCTTCACCACGCCATTGCTTTCATTAAAGGGATACTCTACCCAAAAATAAAAGTTCCGTCGTCATTTACTTGCCCTGTGTCTGATGTATGTGATGTTCTTTTCCCGATAAACAAAAGTCCATATAATGCAAGTCTATAGGAAAATTGATGCCACACAAAAAGCACACAAAGCAAACACAATGGTAAACAATACGACCCCAGTTGATGAATCTAAATGTTTTCAGAAGCGAAACGACAGGTTGTGAGAAAAATACGTATTTTAAACTTTTAGATTATCACTTCTAGACAATAGTTTTGAACTGATTCATAGTCTTAAAATGCTAGGATGTTGGAGGTTCCTCACACTTGCATAATATATAAAAAAAATTGTCTAAAATTCTTTGTGTTCATCTGAAAAACATCAGTTGTATACATCTGGCACGGCATGAGGGTGTGTAAATGTTGTCCAGCTCTGTGCATGTTGTACATTATTCCTCAGGACAGTTGTTATGCAGATGACAACAGAATAGCAGCAAAGCGTTTATCGTGAAATGACTGTCCTGTAATGCTTTCTAAGCCCTGGGCTTCTATGATGAGGACACCCTGGTGAAAGTGAAGCCTTGGATTACTCAGAAAGCCAAAGCCCTGTCATCTCACCTGTCATGCATGGCCAAACACAAAATATGGAGTGACTAGTGCTTCAACACTTTCTAAAGGGTGACAAAAGGAGAGGGACTGTTAAAGTGTCATATTTACAGAATCAGAACTGCAAGCAAACATCAGTGCAGCTAAAAAAGTGAAGGGAGGTCAATGATATGACTTTATTTAATCACCTTACAGCTGTAATTTCAACATTGACTAGATATTCATTCTAAAAGCATCAAAAGGCAATGCATAATGTTAATATGGATATCAGCCTCTTGTGATTTTACACATATTTTATAATTTTTTTTTTTTGAACAATTTTATTTTCAAACATTGTCATACAGGTTAAGACAACAGTTCATTTTGTCATTATAACTGGATAAATAAAAAAAAAAAATAATAAAATAATAATAATACATAAATGAACACAAAGATAACTCAACACCCTTAACAAAACAAACAAAATATTAATAATAATATATATATATATATATATATATATAGATATAGATATAGATATATATATATATATATATATATATATATATATATATATATATATATATATATATATAAAAATAAAAAAATCCAGCAATAACATACTCTCAATGTCCATCAATTCCACAAGAGAGTCACCATCTAGACTCTGCAAAAGTCATAGAACACTTTCCAGATGGACCAGAATACATGAAGTTTGTTTTTCAAAAAATAGGTAATCTTTTCTAAGGCAAGGCATGAAGTCATCCCCTTTATCCATTGAGACACGCCAGGACTTTCTTCTTTTTTCCAAGAACATGCAATCACACGTTTAGCTTCCAACAAACAGAGAATTAACAACAATCTTTCATGTTTGGTAATTTTAAAATTCAGAGGACAAATATATAATATACACAACCTGGGATCAAGAGGAATTATTTTACCAATGATTTGACTTACAATATTCTATATTTTAACCCAGAAACAATTAACTTGAGTGCATTTCCACATACAATGGAATAAAGTTCCCTTCTCTTGTTTACACTTGTAACATACATCAGGAATATTCGGGTTGAAATGATGTAACTTAACTGGAGTGATATATTGTCTTCTCAACCATTTATACTGAAGCAGTCTCAAATGGGTGTTCATTGTCTGAGTTTGGGCTTTTAAACATGCTATTTGCCACTCTGTTATATCAACCTGCAGGTCAGACTGCCATGTTTGAAGTCTGGCATTAAACAATTCTTTAGATTTGGCCACAAACTGTTTGTATACCAGAGATATCTGACATCTACCTTTCAAACTGTTAAGTGTAATATTTTCCAAAGTAGAAAGAGTTGGCTCAACCAGACTTTGGCCTTGTCTTGATTGAATGAAGCTACGTAATTGCAAATATTTGAAAAAGTGCTTTTGTGGAATTCCAAAACTTGTCCTAATTTCTTCAAAGGACATAAATTTTCCTTCGGATCTGACATATTTGATATTCCATGAACTCTGTTGGATGTGAGATCCTTCATTTGCACTGTTGGTGACATAATTACTTCCTTTTTAATTAACAGACCATTTTTTACTAGCAGGCATTGAGGTCAAAAAGCCATCATATAAGTCTCCTAAAATTAAATAATTTTCCACAGACAATAAACAGTTACAGCTATTAGACTTAAACTCGATTTTTAATTAGAAATGCCTGATAAATCAGTCACATAAGTTTTTGAACAATTTTTTTTAATGTATTGGCATCAGTTGATGTTGAATATTTAATTGTACATGCTCATATACTTTTACTGTACATTTAGATTACTTTTTTTGTCATTTAATGCTCCTTTTAAAGTGTTAGTTCAATTTATTCCTTAAATCTTTAAAAAAAGTACTAATAATGTAATAATGCTGTTAAGGGTAAATTTTAAAATTAATAATTAAAAAAAGATTTTAGTAATGTATTTAGACAAATAACACACAACTTTTATATTGGTCATTTATCTGTTATCAGTGAGAACACTGATCTTTATAGATATTGTAAAAGTTTATAGACATTGTAAGGTTTATTTTAAACCTTTTTAATTAGGCTATTTACATCTGGCTGTCAGATCTCTGTCAGATGCTTTTTATTAAATGCCACAAATATAAGACATATAGCATTTCAAAACAGCAAAAAAGCATAAAATGTAAAATATAGTTATAGTTAACATCTGAAACATGCGAGACTAATTAGAGTGACAGTCATGGCAAGACTAGTATTGTCATGACGTCTCATCAGCATTTCCCTCACGGTGTCAACTCTGTCACCTGTTGCCATAACAGCCATCTGTGCTGCACATTAGCACCCGACAGGTTTCAGAAACATGATCTCAAATTATCAGGACCTATCATAAATAAAAAAAAAAAATCCTTTATTTCAAACAACGTTTGCTTAAAGGGATACTCGCCATTTTGGAGAGCATCCGATGGACGCAAAGTGCGTACGCTATTCTCTGTCATCAGTAACGCATGGATACGTGGTTTTAGTTAAAATCAAAGTGTAAATAAACGTACAATACGTATCCATGCGTTACTGATGACAGAGAATAGCGTACGCACTTTGCGTCCATCGGATGCTTTCCAAAATGGCACTACGCTGACACAGAGAGACAGAGGAGATGAATTGTTGAATAAATGTCATTATTTTTATTTTCTTTGCATACAAAAAGTATTCTCGTCGCTTCATAAAATTCGTATTGAACCACTGATGGCAGATGGACTATTTTGACTATGTTTTTTATACTTTTCTGTGCCTTGACAGTGTAATTTACTTGGCAGTCAATGGGACAGTCACAAGCCTCCTGGTTTTCATCCAAAATATCTTAAATTGTGTTCTGAAGACGAACGAAGCTTTTAAGGGTTTGGAACCACATGGGGGTAAGTGATTAATAACAAAATTTTCATTTTGGGGTGGAGTATCCCTTTAATACTGACAAAAACAACCGTAATACATAATGCATAATATAATTAATGAATTCAAAGATATATGCTATATATATTGTTTGCATGAACTACTACTAGCAATACTCTGGTATTAAAAATGTGGAGCACAATCCGCAACAGAATGAGTCTTAATTTGAAGATATTAAGGTTCTTCAGATAGTGGTAATATGGTAATGTCTCATGACCTTTGGTATAATGAATTATCTACAATATCACCTGAAACCAAAAGGTTTTTAATGCTTTAACCTTTGTCCTGTTATGAAGATAATGCAGTTCATTGAATTCACTATTACTCTTTATTACCAAAGCCTGGAAGTACAGTCTAGAAACAACCTTTTTTTTTTTCCCTCAAATTTACTCTCTTCTTTGCTTTCTAGTCTTTATGCATTCTGTTTTGATCAGTAACAAAAGTTATTTCCTACAAGGAAGAGTAAAACAAGTCTCCTTATTATTAAAAGGAAGTTCAAAACCAGACAGGATTTGCTCAAGGCTTATAAGATTCTACTGCTGATGTCTGGATTGACTAAGTCTTGATCTGAGCTGGTGAAATGACATTTTTGCATGGGCGGCCACTGGGCAGCTGTTCCCTCTGGAAGCAGCCTGCACATGCATTATTAATATTGCCGATAGACATCGACTTTAATGGCTTGCTTTGAAAAGAGTAAGAACTTTTCCAGCTCCTTAAGAAGAAGGATGTACATCCTCCTGACATCTAGAAGCTTCTCCCTGTGCAATTAATGGAAAAGTGTTACAGCTCACTTTTGTGGGTTAATGCATCACAATTTTTCCAAATGTGGAGAACTTAATTATTACATATTTGTTTTTAAGCTTAATAATAGTAATAATAACTGCAAATAATTTAATATGGCTAAGAAAAATGATTTCGGAAAAGATAATTTATTTATCATTTATTTGTAGATGTTGCTTGTTTTGATGTGTTATGTAATGCAGTTACATTCATACATTTGTGAATTTGTGGCTTAAAGAAATAGTTCACCCGAAAATTAAAATGAGCTGAAAATGAACCCTCAGGCCATGCAAGATGTAAATGAGTTTGTTTCCTCATCTGAACATATTTGGAGAAATTTATTATTACATCAGTTGCTCACTAATGGATTCTCTGATTGAGAGTTCAGACAGCTGATAAAACCATCACAATAATCCAATAATAAATCAATTAATGTCCATAATACATAACGCTTTCTCCCTTTTGTCCACTCACTTTGAAATCTTCTGACATATTTGTTTTGGCTTGCACATGATGCTTGATCTGTGCATATTTCTCTCCTGATTCAGACAAGATGACTTTTTCACTGCGGAAAGCAATATGGATAGAGGACTCCTATTTTAGCTTGAAGCAACAGTTTGAAGTTAAATTTGCTTATCATAAACATGCAGCATTTTGCTTCAGAATACATTAATTGATGGACTGGAGTCGTGTCATTTACTTGTATATTATTGTGATGTTTTTATCAGCTGTTTGGACTCTCATTCTGACGGCACCCATTCACTGCAGATGATCCATTGGTGAGCAAGTGATGTAATAAGTTTCTCTAAATCTATTCAAACTCATCTACATCTTGGATGGTCTGAGGGTGACAAAATTTTCTGTAAATTTACATTCTTGAGTGAGCTATTCCATTAAGCTTTGCAATTTGGCTAATGCATGTATCCCACAAAAGTATTAAAATAGGACATCGAATTCCATTGCATTTCCATTGTTGTGACATTAGTGTGCTATGTTTATTTCTTTAATACTGTGCATCAACTCTGTGTCTTTGCTCTCTAGACAGAGGACTGTTTTCCGTGTGCGTCCGTTCATCTGTGCCCTGCAGGCAGTGTAATTAACCCTCTATCGATCAGCCCGTGTACACCCTGCGGTGAGGCGGCCCGTGAAAACTGCGTGTTGCTGGGCTTCTCTATGTGTGCTCTCAATTCATATTTAATCGATATTCCATTAAAGTTGTGTTTCTACAAAAGCCCAGAGTGATCTGAGTGGGGCTGGTAAAGGAACCAGTGTGGCTTTGTTTTTTTGGTTGGAAAATTCAGCAAGTTTTTAGACTTGTCAGGTCGCTGTCCTGAGTAGCCAGGCGGGGAGAGGATAATCCTACAATGTTGAGGTGACTGAAAGTATTGGATGGTCAAACGCTAAGGCCATCGATTAGGAGTTTTGCTGTCACCGCTGTGGCCTTTGTCTGTCAGTGGTGACAAATTAGTCCCCTGTGGTAAATATAAGGACCTTGTGGACATCCAGAGGCAATGTTTGTAAAGATCAGAAGAGGTTTTTGCTGTTAACTGATTATCATTCAATACACAACATACAGGGGGTTTGGAAAACCCAATACCAACCAGAAAAAAAAGCCTGCTTTGCCATGAATGTATCCTTCTTTTCTTCTGTCTGTTGTCCTAAACACCTGCCAGTCTAAACATCACTCCCACTTCTTCTTACCTGATGAATTTATCAGATAAAGTTGTTTCTGTGTCAAAGCTGCATCCGTGTTGTAGTAGCATATGCCTTGAGTATGGAAGAGCTCTCGTGACAGGAGTTGTCCTGCAGCAGCTGCCCTGACAGACTGTCACAGAGCAGAGATGAGGAGCAGCAGTTTGGTAAATGATTAAATGCTCCTCGCTGTACTGAATACATAACAGGCCTCTCATGAGTCACTGCATATCAGTTCAAGCAGTTTCATGAAAGCAATAGTCATACTTTTTTACTTTTTTTTTGTACCTACTGTGTTAATTTTAGGGCGGAGTATGGATTAAGATTTGATTCTGATTCACTAGCTCTCAATTTAGTTCCAGTTTTATTTAGGCATATTTAAGTTACAATGTCCATTTGCTTATCTATATTTGTCAATGCTATAAATTATACAGGACAATGTTTCTGAATTATTCTTTTTTTATTAAAGTATTATTATAATATCTATTAATATTTTGAATTGGCTTATGCTTTTATATATACATGATATTTATTTTTAAGTTTTAGGAACTTTGTGTCTTTGTCTTTTTTTTTTTCGTAAATATTTCTGTTTAGCTTTTTTTTATTTTTATTTCAGTTTTGTTATTTTGGTACCTTGACTTGAATTTCAGTTAGTTGCCTAGGCAACATTTTTAATTTCAGTTTATCTAATATTTATATTTTATTTCAGTTTTATTTAAATAAATGATTTTTTTAAGTGAATAATAGCAAAACTGATTTAAAGATAGAATGTTTTTTTGATTCTCTCAAAATAATGGTTAATAAGAGTCATTTATTTGTGAATTGAACTACACTGGTCACGTTTTGTTTATTGCCATTATTTCATACACAGTTTTTTTTTTTTTTTTTTTTTTGGTATCGTATGATATCGACCCAAAAGTGTAAGGGTCAGATTTACTAACAACTTGTGCAAGCGCAAACCATCATTTGCTGTTAAAATAGTACTGTCAGGATTTACTAAAGACAAGCAGTGAAGAATTAGCGCTGAAAACGCGTGGACAGTTATTTTTGCGCCTGACCTTATTAATATGCATTTGTAGGAGTTTACCTTTCAGATGCAAAATTTATGAGAGAGTATTGAAATGAATCAAGCAATGTGATTTACTAATGTCCGAGCTCATCAAATTACTGCTATTTGTGCCATTATTTAATGCTCCCAAAAAAGCATGTCTTAAACTATATTGCACCTGTGTTGTAGATCACCCCGATGAGCATTGGCTCTGCTTATTTGCGACTACACTAATTCACGCTGCGCTTGGTATATTGCATTGGTCGATATGTAAATGAGATGTTGCGTCTGTGTTCTTTAATTTGCACGTTGTCAGGAAATCACCTGCAGAAATTTCCATGCCCAGTTTAATAAATCCAGTAAATAAAGTTGGGCCTAAATCTTAAAAAAAGGCCTAAGGCTTTTTAAAAACTTTTAGCTCGTAGCACATTGGCAGTGTCCTTGTTTTAAACATCAGGATATACCTTGGACAGACTTGACATTTTTCTTGAGACTTTTTGAGCTTCCAGAACTCAATTTCTTCAATGGGAGGTCATTTAAAAAGTTGTTAGAGCTACAATAAGATATATTGGAGTTCAGGTGGGTCTTTTCAACTTGTGAAATTGAATTTTACAATACTAATGAATTAGTAACAAGTCATTTATCAACCATTTACATAGTGCCTTATGCAAAATTAATACCTTCTGAATAAGTTATTAACAGGAACTTGTAAAAATGGTTCTGGGAGGCTCACTGCCATTGTTAAATATTAAGGAAAAGCAGAGGCAATGACAACTTCTGCTGAGCAGTGTGAAACATAGGTGTTAGATCTGTAATCTCACAGGTGTCTCCACAGATACCAAATGAGAACAAAAATGCAAGTGTAGACAGAGGAGAGCGAGAACAAAATTGAACCATGTACATTATCTGAACATTTCCTCAGGCCATTTGTCACACAAATGATATTACCTCCTACCTCAAAAAAGACTGTGAGGCAGAGCTGGTGCTTCAGGCTCTAGAGGAAGACTTTTGGCAGAAACTCTCTTACAGGAGAAAGCAGAGAGAGAAAAGTCAGTTCTTGAAGAACAAACTTGCTCGTCTCTCACTCAGAGACACCTAATCTAACCTGATCCACCACAACTCCCCTCTTAATACATGGGAGACGGTCATTTAGTCAGCCAGATCAGGGCTGTCAGGCCGTCTGGAGATTCCAGTCCTTCTTTCTGAGGGAGGGCAGAGGGTGGGGATTCGGATTTAATGTGATTGGGATGTCAGTGATGGCATCTCTGGCTTATCGCCCGGACGTCTGCTGCAGGTGACACGGCCGACAGTAATGAAAGTCTTACTCTGGCGAAGATGAGGCCATCAGAGCTTAGAGTCAGGCCTCTATCTGATTTAGAAGAGAGCTGTGGAAGAAAAACTCAATGCCAAAACTACAAGAGACAAGTGCATTCTGGGCCTGTACATGGGTTTGCTGTTTCTACAAGAATCTTTTCACGGGTTATTTAGACAACTAATGCTTATATGCAGTTAAAACCTGTTTACTGGTTTGTGCACTTCCCCAGCTTAGCAGTTATTAGTGTTTCTTTTGTTATTACTGTTTAAAACATTAGGGTCGGTTATATTAGTTTTTTTTAAATACATTAGACTTTTTGTTCAACAAGGATACGTTAAATTCATGAATAGAAAATTAAAAGAACATTTATTTGAAATAATAAATCTTTTGTAACAATGTAAAAGTCTAAAGACATAGGGCCCTATCATACACCCGGCGCAATGCGGCGCAAGTGTTTTTGCTAGTTTCAGCCCGACGCAGTTCTCATTTTCCCGTCCTGCACCACGTTTCCCGACGCGCAGCGGCACACAAACATGCCAAGTATTAAAAATTAAAGGATTACAGTGTAAAAGAATATTATTGTGTAGGCTACATACATATAAAAATGTCATACATGTCATAATGGATAGTCATTGCGTGTATCAGAATTAGCCTACCTATTTGCTCGCACATGAGCAGATCCGTTTGCTCTCTAGAGATGCGTTTCGCCGTTTAAATAGCGAATCCGCCATGGCGCGAGCGCAACTCGCTCTTAAAGGGAATGGGAGATGAGACTCCAATTGGTTTATTGCACGTTATGCCCAAAAACACACCCATTACTCATTAAGAGAATAGGGAGCGCCGACCGTTTTCCTGTTGTTATACTAGCAAAAGTGGATTCGGAAACGCCCTAAGTGCACCTGCGCCATGCGCTTTAGACCATGTGCTTAGATTGTTAAAATAGGGCCCAAAGTCTTTACTGTCACTTTGGATTAAAAAAGTACAATATATTCCTCAGAAATATTAAGCAGTTCAACACAACCAAATTAGTATGCATATTAGAATGATTTCTGAATGATCATTTGACACTAAAAACTGGAGTAATGTCTGCTGAAAATCCAGCTTTGCCATCACAGGAATAATTTACATTTTAAAATATATTCTAGAATTTTTTTTTTTTTGTGATATATATATTTTTTTGTGATATTTCACAGTATAACTGTTTTATTGTACTTTGATTAAATGTAGCCTTGAGAATACAAGACTTATTTAAAAAATATTCAAAAGTTTTGAGTTCAAAAGATTTTTTTTTTATTTTATTTTATTTTGAATATAACTGCAATTCTCAAATTTAAATTAAATTTGAAAAGAAGTAGGATATAGAATTGCAATTAAAATTCTGAATGTAAGGAAGTAGGATTAAAATAAATTAAAAGTAATTAATGTAACTTTAATTTTTAACAGGAATCTTTGTTGTATTGTTTGACATGATACAATTTATTTTGGCAGTAGTTTATACATTTCATTATGTATATTTATTATGTATTGATTTATATATTTATTATTATGTATTTATTATGAGTTGATTTTCACAGAACAGGGTGGATAACTCACATGGACTAAAGCCTTTTAATTTCTAATTTTGACTTTATGGGGCATTTAATTATTGCTTAAAGACTTGCTTAAAGAAATGTAGAGATTAAAAAAGCTTTACTATGCAGTAGTTTGCCCTTTAGTGAGATGAAAAATCGGTATGATCGGCCTATTATACACATTTGTCTTCTACATCACAAAATAATTATATAAACTTGGGTGGACATCATAAATTGAGTTATTTGACTGAGTTGTAGTACCGCTAATTAAATGACTCTGAGACTCTGAGAAGAGAAAGAAAAGAGTCTGTATGTGTCAGGAAGTCCTTCCTCTCCACCAGCACCAATTATCTTTGGAGACGGCAGGACGACACTGCTCCGGCACGGGGTAAGATGGGGTGGAGGTGGGTTTGCTGTCCTCACCTCTCTCCCACTGTGTGTGGGCAGCCAGCCATCTCATTACCACACGTAGACCACAGCCTCAAGTTTCTCCTCCTTTCTTCTATTTTTGTCATCTCTTTTTCTTATATTAGTCACCTGTTTTTGCTTCTCCATTCGCCATCACTGTTAGTATGTTTACTGCCAGGTGATTACAATGATCTATAACCTTCTTTATATGAACACAGGATGAAAACATCCACAACACTTTGTCTTCTATGTTTGGAGTCACTGGATAGTGGGAGCAGGATAAAAGTTTTCTTTTTCTTTCAAATATAGAGCCAAAAAGCATGGTTCCTTAGTGATTCCAAGTACATCGCTAGATTATTTTTATTGTTAAAAATTCATATGATTATTTACTGACCTGAGAATCAGGCTATTCACTGTATTTGATAATGGTCATTGTTTTACCCAGAGTTTCTAAACTTGGGTTTGTGAAGAAACTGCAGGAAACTGAAAGGTAGCTAGCTACCAAGTTAAGGTTGATAATATAAGAATAATCATCTGTTTGAATTCCTCTTTGGTGGAATGTCTTGTTCATGGATATAACATTTTATTTAATTCACATTCCATGTCACATGATCCTTCAGAAATCGATTTAATGAATCCTTGCTAAATAAATAATAATAATAGTATACTTTATACTTTTATGTATACACATATATTCTTTATTTTAAATCACTGCAAACTGAACTGCTACATATTCACAATGTTTCATAGAGAAATGGAAAGAATAAGGATATTCTCGCTTTCTGAAGATAGTATCCCCATACACCAGTAACAATATGCTAAGTGTGATGTTTGTGGCAACATTTAGAAATTTAAAGATTGCTAAATACGCTGTCATTAAATGTAGTGGGATAATGTGTCGAAAGTAAACATTTAGTTCCCTTTAGTTTCCACCCATTTGCTGGGCCAGTGACAAGGTTAATGTAAGGTTAAAACATTTTAATTTTGTTTTCTGAAACATATATATTTGTAAATTAATTTGTAACCGATAAAAAGGCATGCTCTCAAACTCACACACAAACACACGCAGCAAGGACAAATTTTTGGGGTTTAGACAATGAAAGCCCTATATGCAGTTCCTGCTGCATGTTGAAGTAGTGCCCAGCCATGTGTATTTTAACTCTATATTACATGTTGTGTAATAGACTCCCTGTTTGCCACTAGCCAGGAAGATTTTCACCTTTGCTGCTTCAAAAGCTTCCTATGGTTCGGTAATCCCTACATGTGATGGGTGCAGCGGCGACTTCAACACTTCCTGCCGTTTGATCCGCGCTGTACCACACTTTCTGCACATCTGTGATAGGCTTTGAAAATGGAGCTGAAATCTCCCTTGAACAAGAAGCAGCATTACTCAGTGTTAGCCTGCGACTGCTGTAACTGCACTAATGAATGTACTGTGAGGAAAAGGGCATGTGGTTCAGGATTAGATTATTACAGACTGGAATCACAGGATGAATCTGAGGCATCTCTTCAAATATTCAATTCTGTTCAAATCCCAAAATATAATTTATTATACATTTTCTTATCATCATTGTTATTATTATTATTTTTTTTTTTTTTGCAGTTGCATCCTATATTTATTTCATGTAGGATATATAAGCAATATCATAGGAGTAGGAGTGTGATATGGCACTTTATGAGCATGGCTGTGATGGTGAGTATCGAAGGTAACACATGAGTTGCTTTGATGCTATTATATGAAGCTATTATATGAAGTTAAAAAAAGTATAATGTAAAATATTTCAAAGCTGTATGCCATGAGCTATATGCTAAAAGTATAAGCCTAAGCAGAGTTTTATGATAGAGAGATCGACTGAGTGAGTGTGATTTCCTGCATCTGATACAGCATTCATTCTTCAGCTCAATCTCATGTTCATAATGGAAAAAACAGATTGAAAGTCCTCTGAGGGAAGCGATATTTGTCGTAGTATAATGCAATGAACATCAATTTAACAACATAAGAGTCAACATAAAGCCAAAGTCACTTTCAAGGAAACTCTGTTCACTATGTGGCCATATTTGCAATGCATTCAGGCAGCTTTTTCAGGCATGCAAAACCAAGCCCTGTCTACTTGAATAGCTATAGGGAAATCCTGAAAAAAACAAAACAAACCCTGACATGAACTGTTAATGTTGTTTCTTATGCTCAAATAGCATTAAAAAGCTTATATTTTAGGCTGGAAGAAATGTCACTGACTACATGTTTCAGAACGCTGACAGTGCAACAGCAGCTGCAGTGATGTGATGGCTTTATGAAGTCGCTCTTTTATTTAGAAGGGAGGACTTATTCCACCATATTGAGCGTTGCACTTTCTCCTATTCATGTGGGTGTACCAAAGCCCAAAATGTACATTACTTGTAAAAAAAATAAATACAAAATAAAAAATAAAAAAAAAACCCTTAGCATAGTTATTTTAATGAATATCTATTAATTGTGAACTGTCACACTAAAAATTATGGGAATGTCAGTTTACAGTTTGCAGCGGTTGCTGTGATACTACTTCTGTTGACGGACCCCCCGGTTTCCATTTTTGATGTGCTGCAGCTAGTCTTTAATATAAACATTTATTACAAATGTCATTTGTGTCAATAGAGTGTGATGTATAGTCCTTGACTTTTACATTTGAAATAACAGATTCTCTCTAGAACTGCTACACGCCTGATCAGAGAGTACAAAATGGTAGTTCTCAGGTATCTTTACTCCTCAACTCCCAAAAGGTCTGAAATAACAATACAAGTTATGTATATATTTAAAAATGATAAAACACTTGTGTTTGTTGTGTCCATTGAACTGGTTCCTGAGAGCTCTACCAGGAAATCAGAAAATTAGAGGTTGAGACTCTTGTTTTTGACAGGAAATATCTGTAAAATTATTTTATGTTAAGAAATCTTTCTTTTTACATTTCAACTTTTGTCTCTATTGGATAAGAAGAAACCGACATGCATCTGTCACTAATTGTTTGATTCTTCACGGTCAGGAACCAGGTTGTGACAAGAATGTTTAGCACAGTCGTTTTCCCAATTAACATTCCCTCATGTCAGGGATGATGTAGACTACCAGAACCCTTCGTTCTCGTCTGCGAGGTTTCATCGAGACATTTACGGATCTGTGAGTGTTCATCAAGACATTTACAGACTTGTGCACAGCGGATATGAGGAATGTGCATGAATTCATAATTAAAGATTACAGTTGAGAACTTTATTCAAACATCTGTTCCGAACGTGGCTTCACAGTCAAAGATAATTAATCTTCTTGTTTCTCAGGTGGTCGTGGTAGCATATCGAGACGCTCTCATCTCACTGTGTCAGTCGCCTACAGATAATGAAAGCAAATTGAATATACTCCTCCACCAAAGTTATAACTAGAAATAAGTGACGAGCCTCCAGAATCCCGTTTTGAGTTGGGAGACTTCATACTTCAAGGTTTATGGTTTTCAGTTTATTAGTTTTATGTGCCAGTTCTCTGCATCAAAAAACATGAACTGGAACGCAAATAGAGTGTATGCTGTGACAAAAGCTTAAAAACTACTTCGATAAGGGACAGAAATATTCTGAGTGCAGTTTGAATTCAAAAACATTGTAAGTGTAGTTTTGGGATATGATGTGCTACAGCATCTCTCTGCCCATTTATTAAATACAATTTGAATCAAACTGACAACAACATTTTTGGACTTTTGTTGAATGACTTTGCTTATACCTACATTGTTCATTTTACATTGCCAATTGCAAAATCACACCTGTGGAGATCATCTTCAAGTTTCAGCCTTAAAAACTGAAAATTTTTAACTCTGACTCTCGAGGTCTACTTACTTGCAGAGTTTAGCTCCAGTCTTGATCAAACTCATCTGCCTGTAGATTTCTAGTAAACCTGAAAACCATGGCTGTGTCCAAAACTCCAATCGCGAAATGATTTCGGCAAGGTTTCTGAGGCAACACAATGGCTAAAGAATATTTAATTAATATAATAGTAATTTCCCATTAGAAATAACATCAAATGTGGAATAAGTTGGTTAAAAACATGTATGTACACAGAAACTGACCACCAACCACAGTTTTCAGATATATTTTTAGCTCAACTGACATGGAAGGGAATGCACAGGATTATGGGATATCAAAGGCAGTGAAGGATACATTTATGCTGCCTTCAAAAATTGATCAAATGAAGGCATCTCAACAAACAGGAAGTGAAGATAAGTTGGGTTTGGACGTGCCTTGATGACTTCCTATGTTGGAATGGATCCTCCGAAGGATCCACCTTTCGGACAGACCCTCTGTTTAGCTTGTTTAGATGTATTTGATAAGGGTTGGCCAAACTCTGCAGGAAAATGGACCTCGAGGGCTGGAGTTGAGAACCCCTGGACTAGATATTTGCTCACTTCATTCATTCTGTTTGTGTCTCTTCAAAAGCATGTCTTTGTTTCCAGTTGCCTCATTTTCCCCGACCCTTCATACTACTGCAAAAGGAAATAGAGAGATATCTCTGAGGATGAATATACGCCACAGTCTGCTTACTAATTGGCAACACAAATGCAATAACACATTGGCATGATGAATATGCAGTCTAATGTTTTTCTGTGGAATCTACAAAAAAGCCTCCCTCCCATCTCTTTCCATCTGTTTATGCAGCTAAATGTAATTTTGAGGTGTTTCTCTGTCTTATGGTAATTATAATGGGACTTTAGCAAAGCATAATTCATATATGTGATTGACAGAAAGACCAAAGTGCTTTTTGCACTAATACAAAAAGTCTAAATTTAGAGGTTTTCTGGCAAGCTTTACATGAGCTTTCTTTCTCCGATACTTATGGCAGGGTCAAAGCTTTGATCATAACACCTGTCATAACCTGTAGCGTTGACCTTTGTGAACTCTATATCCATATTTTTCCAGGTTGCCTTTTATGTTTGGCCTGAATTGGGGTCAAGCCCGCTTTCACTCAATTAATGTTTGCTGGTCTGTTAGAACTAATACAAAGTTTGTTTGAAGCCAAAAGGCCTCAAGAAATTGCATTGTAAAAAAAAAAAAAATTATATAGTATACATTTTCTTTTTCATTTGTGTCAGTAATAGCTGACATCGGTGTTGCAGTTGTCTGAGACACTGCAGTTATCAGTATTGTATCAGTCAATCCTATGGTTCATTATTGTGTTCAGTTTCCAGATCTCAATCTGTTGTTGGCTTGACAGTAGAACAGCATTAGCCAACCGTTTAAGTCATATGATAAGCATTCAGCATATTCAGCTCATGAATATTCAAATCACAACTGAGTCCTGATTGGAAAGCACCGTGAACACTCAATGGCCACTAAACGGTTTTCATTTCTGTTAATAATACTTGAATATGTTGAAAGCTGTGGTCCCATTACAGGTGGAAAGCTCTAGATCTCTCAATACACCTGGGTTTCACACTCTCATGTTTATTCTTATGGGTTTTGTAATTGCATAATGAACCCGGACAGAAAAAGAAAAAAACACAGCTGCTATTTTGGGTCATGTTGCCAGCCACTGGCTGCCACCCGTTGTGTGAGGCTTTTTTTTCCACCCGCTGCATGTATGTATTTTTGACAGATGGGTCGCTTGGCTTCCTTTCAGAAAAAAAGCAACAAACAGTTTTGGCTGTCAAGCGCACAGACTTTGTGACACTGCATGTTGTCACCGCTGACTTCTCAATATTTCCATCATTCCAGCATGCTGGAATTTAAAATTACCCATGATGCTTTTCATAAAACATCTTTATACAGGCTCTGTGCCTGTTTCAAAATTTGTGCCAGTTATGAAGCTTTTGCTTCTGTATAAATTATTTGCAGCAAAAGTGCAGACTTGAAGTTTGTTTATTTGTTGATTTATTTATTTACTTTATAATTTGTTTAATTTCATAATTATTATATTATTATAAAATACACAAAAATGTAAATGAAACCTAATTAGTTATATAAACTGTGCCTCTTTCAAATTCTATGCCAGTTCTGATACTTCTGTTTCTGTATAAATCTATCTGTCTGTCTATCTATCTAGTATCAATAATTACAGTAAAATTATAAAATAAAATATAAAATTACAATAATTCATACAATAATACAAATAATACAATAATAAGAATTATGATTTTAAAGATAAATTACAGAACTTCATATAAAAAATAACATTGATTGTGGTATCAAAATGTCTGTGTGAATGGATTTATGCAGCGTCTTATACATATCTTAGCCGTGTGAAAACATTTACAAATGGTAAATACTGTGGATGCTGTTTTATGGCTCTCTGATATAGCTATACTGCAGTGATTCATGGTGGACAATTTTTGCCCAAAGCTGACAATGACCCATGCTGGTGCCCAGGACACAGGGGTCACAAAGAGTGAGCTCTAACATGAGCAGAAGGCTTTCTGGTGTCCCTCTGGCTCATGTGCTTGTTGTGTCTGTGTGTGTCACTCATCAAATATTTTGAATCTCAGCTTACTGTTTTTGGAAGTGTGTTTTGTTTATCGCCATATGGGGATGCAAATTTAGCTTAGAAATTTCTTTTCAAATTGCCAATAAAACTGTCAAAACAGATGCGTAACGCACACACATACAAGGTAAGCAAAGTAAATGAAGAAGCAAAACAGAGTAGTGATTCTACAGTGCCAAGCTGTCAGATGTTCACCAAATGGTGATCCAGTGTTGCAAAACTATTTTGCACACACAAGAAAATATTAACTTCTTCTCAAAACACACGCTCACAATCTGACAGTGAATGTGTCCATCATTAGTCAGTCCTAATGAACATTCAGTTTTGAAAAGCCAGGCCTGTCTTCTGAAATGCATTTCATTAGCACAGGCATAAAAAAAGAGTCTGTGAGTTAAACTTTCAGCCATTTTGGCAACTAATAAAAAGTGGATCATTTATAGCGATCAATACAAAGTCAGAGCAGTTTAGACAGCCACTTTCTAACTCTTTTCATAAGTAGATGTCAGGCTCATGCAGAGCAGCTGATATATTCTTAGTCCAGCAAATGTGAGCAAAACTCCCATCTTCCTGTCACTCACCTTCAGGTCGTTACAGAGCAGCCTGCAAAGTTTTTGCCAATAAAAAGACAGCAGTTATTACATGCACTGCTGCACGACCCTGAATTCCTCAGACAACGGGATTAATTATAACGAAGGACAAAGAGAAGCTTATCTGTTCTTCTGTGCTCGCTTATGTCAGTGCATGACAATAACTGAAGGAGCTGCTGAAAAAGCTGTAGATGACTTGTGTACATCTATGGGCCATATGAAGACCTGGTAGGTGTGTTACATATGATTAAATACATAAAGTAAAAACAGTTTACTAAATGAATGAAAATGTTGTTTCGCAAAACTTCTGGTGGAAAATATTTACTCTTTCAATTCTCATTTGTTTAATTTATATCCAGAGTAAAAGGATGATCAGGATCACAACTTGTAAAATTGTCACGCCAGTCAGTCAAATTCATATGCAGCTCAGTCAAACAGAAGATCAAGTCCAACTGAACAGCATTACGGTTTGCCACACAAGTCAACATTCTGTGTATGTCTCGGGTGAAGTCTTCAGTCTGAAAGTCCCCTGGTGGTTATGCAATGGATGAATATTTCATTGGCGAAGTTTGGGCTCGACCACACACACACAAGACAAGCAGAAGCTGTGTAGACTTTTTAGTTGTGAAAGATTCAAGCTGTGGCCAAAGTTTCATTTTGTTTTCGAATTTTTCAGTAATGGTGTAATTTTGCAACATTACGAATAAATTCCATTAGATATGTTTCATTGTTAATGTCTTATGTAGCCAGACTTCAGACTTGTGGAATAAAGTCTGGTCCATGTTGCACCTTATTCTGACAAGGGGTGGGCGATATAAGTAAAATCTTATATCACGATATGAGTCATTTTATTTCACGGTAATGGTAGCACAATTTATTTTTGCTTTAAATAAGATCTTTATGATATAAACATTTTTGATACCATGGAAATTTAATAATTCTTGTCACCAGTGTCAATATCGCAAAAAAAAAAAAAAAAAAAAAAAAAAACTATATATACATATATACATATACATACACACAAGCAATAGGAAAAAAAAACTACAGTGGAACAAATAAATAATAAATGTTTGTAACGCCGCACCAGCAGAAGGAGCCCTCTCCTGAATATTGACTGTGTCCCGCTCCCTCTGCTTCACAGGTTCACTTCCTGTTTGTGAGCTATTTAGCTGGGCCTGGCTAATAGACCATTGTGAAGTATTCCCAGTTACCCTGCCTTACTGAGCGTTTATCCTTGTTATCTTGTGTATCCAGTGTATGACCATTGCCTGCCTTGTTTTGTTCTCGTTTACGGATTTTCCCTTGCTCTGACGTTTGGATTGGACTGCTTTTCTTTTTATGAACTTTGCCTGCCTACGTTTACGTTATTTGCCTACTGATTTGGATTTGGTTGCTGTGGATTTTAATAAACATCTGCATATGGATCTGAACTCGGTCTCAGCCTCGTTACATAATATTTCGCCTGCGATGGATCCAGTGGAAGCTTCTAATCTGCAGGCGGCATTCGCTTACCAAAGCGACATTCTCAAGGGATATCAGGAACAGCTGGGTAAACTACAAGCTGCTAACGACTATCTTACACAGTATATCCGATCGCTACCACCCGCCATGCCTAAGAAGGTAAGCTTTGCTTTACCCGATAAATTTGATGGTACAGCTGAACAGTGTAAGGGATTTCTCCAGCAAGTAGAAATCTTTTTCAAACACCAAGGGGATGATTTCAAGTCTGATGAGAAGAAATGTGCTTTTCTCATGTCTCTGTTAACCAGTAAAGTGATCGATTGGGCCGCGGCGATCTGGGAAACGAACAGTTTATTTCTAAGATCATACGCATATTTCGTTCAACAACTCAGAGATGTGTTTGAGCATCCAGCAGGGGGCAGGGATGTCTCGACACAACTTTTACAACTGTCTCAAGGCCGCCGATCAGCCGCTGATTACGCCATTAAATTTAGAACTCTCGCAGCTCAGAGCGGTTGGAACGATATTGCACTCTAGGCTGTTTCTCAACGCAGTCTGAATGTGGAATTACAGGCAGAACTCACATGCAAGGGTGAAAAACAATCATTTTCGGAATATGTGACTCTGGCTATCAGAATTGATAACCTCATGCGCAGCAACCCCACTAAATCGAAGTCACAATCACCAAGAGTCTTTCCAGCCAATCAGACTATTCTTACATCCAATCCAGCCCTTTCTACAGTTCTATCCAACCCTAAACCTATGCAGCTAGGAGTTACTAAACTCTCCACGGAGGAAAGATCATGCTGGCTGTTACACAACCTATGCTTTTACTGTGGAGAGGCAGGCCACGTTAACGCTGTGTGTCCTCTAAAAGCCCGGAGGACCACCGAAATTACCAGCCGGGTGAGTGTTGACAATCTTTCTCTCCCGATTACAAAATCTCTCACTGTCAGTGTCAAGATTACCACTGAAAACAATTCTATTGATTTCACAGCGTTGATTGACTCTGGGTCTGCATTGAACCTGATCCATCAAGACCTCATTAAGAAATTCAACATCCCCACGCAACCTTGTGTTCCGCCACTCAAAGTTAATGCTGTTGACAATAAACCCATTGGAGAAGGAATCACCCAACAAACTCTGCCCATGCAACTGCAAGTAGGACTGTTTCATCTAGAAACCATCTCATTCTACGTGATTGATTCCCCACGCCACGAAGTAATCTTGGGATACCCTTGGTTATCTGTTCACGACCCAGCCGTCTCTTGGCATTATGGTGAGATTACACAATGGTCACAGTTCTGCTATTCCTACTGTCTGAGTTCCAAAGTTACCAAGTCTTGTCTCTCTACTAGTATTGAAAGCCCTGTTTCAAGATCAGTCACCATTCCATCGTGCTACCAGGAGTATCAAGAAGTCTTCAGTAAGACTAAAGCCACCCTGCTCCCACCTCATCGTTCCTGGGATTGTGCCATAGATCTCCTACCCAACGCGATGCCTCCCAAAAGTAAGATCTACCCCCTATCACGCCGAGAAGCTCAGGCAATGGAAGAATATATAAAGGAAGCTCTCAGTTCTGGTTGCATTCGCCTATGAACTTCCCCAGCCACGGCTGGCTTCTTCTTCGTGGAAAAGAAAGATGGAGGACTTCGGCCTTGCATTGACTACCGTGGTTTGAACAATGTCACAGTTAAATTCCACTATCCACTACCTTTAGTGCCCGCCGCCCTAGAGCAACTCCAAGAAGCAACAATTTATACCAAGCTAGACCTCCGGAGTGCCTACAACCTCATCAGAATTAAAGAAGGTGATGAATGGAAAACAGCCTTTGTGACCACTAGGGGGCACTATGAATACCAGGTCATGCCGTATGGGCTAGCTAATACACCAGCAGTCTTTCAGTCCTTCATCAACGAGATCTTCAGAGACATCCTGAATAAGTATGTAATTGCATATATTGATGACATACTTATCTACTCCAAGACAGAAAATAAACACCAAGATCATGTCAAGACCGTTCTATCCAGACTGTTGGAGAACCAACTTTATGTAAAAGCTGAGAAGTGTGAATTCCACGTCAAGCAAACTTCATTCCTGGGTTATAACGTCAGCCATCAAGGCGTGGAGATGGACAGTTCCAAGATTTCTGCAGTCACTGAATTGCCCCAGCCCACCACTGTCAAGGAACTTCAGTGCTTCCTAGGATTTGCCAACTTCTATCGACGCTTTATCCGTAACTATAGCATGATTGCTGCACCACTGACGTCCCTGCTGAAAGGTAAACCTTCAAAAATAGAATGGTCTGAAAACGCCACACTAGCCTTCACCAATCTCAAGGACAGTTTCACAACTGCACCCATTCTCAAGCACCCTGATCCCTACCTGCCATTTGTCGTAGAACTTGACGCTTCGGATAGTGGAATTGGTGCCGTACTCTCTCAATGCCACGGACAGCCAGGAAAGCTCTTTCCATGTGCCTACTTCTCAAGAAAACTCACTGATGCAGAACGCAACTATGATGTCGGTAACAAAGAACTACTATCTATGAAGGCTGCCATTGAAGAATGGAGACATTTGCTGGAGGGTTCCACGCACCCATTTCAGGTAATCACAGACCATAAGAATCTTGAGTACATCAAGAGTGCCAAGAGATTAAACCCTCGTCAAGCGCGCTGGTCGCTTTTCTTCACAAGATTCCAATTTACCGTCACGTACAGACCTGGCAGTAAAAACAGCAAGGCCGATGCACTATCCAGGCGACATGATCATCCTCAAATAGAATCCAAGCCAGAACCCATCTTACCCCCATCTGTTATCATTGCGTCCGTTTCATGGGACCTGATGGATGAGATTCAAAGAGAGCAGCAGAATGAACTCGCACCTCAAGGTTGTCCCCCCAATACACACTATGTACCTGGAAATCTTCATTTAAGAGTTATGCAATGGGTCCATACATCACTTTGCTCTGGCCACCCAGGTATCTCAAGAACTCTCCATCTCACACAAAATTCAATCTGGTGGCCATCAATGATTAAGGATGTGGCTAACTATGTCAAGTCATGCTCAGTCTGTGCCCAGTCCAAAACACCCAAAGAATTACCCTCTGGTTTACTACAGCCTTTGCCCATTCCCCAACGCCCTTGGTCACACCTTTCAACAGACTTTATCACGGATCTACCTCTGTCAAATGAATTTACTACAATTCTAGTTATCATTGATCGATTCTCTAAAGCCTGCTGTCTCATACCTATGAAAGCCCTCCCCACTGCCATGGAAACTTCTTTAGCACTGTTTCATCATGTTTTCAGAGTTTATGGCATACCCGAAGACATTGTTTCCGACAGAGGAACACAGTTCACCTCACAAGTATGGAAGGCCTTCTGCAGACAACTGGACATCATCGTCAGCCTGACATCTGGATATCATCCTCAGTCCAACGGACAAGTGGAGAGATTGAACCAAAAAATTGGCAGGTATTTACGGTCATACTGTGGTCATGAACAGCATCGTTGGTCAGAGTTTCTACCATGGGCAGAGTATGCGCAGAACTCTTTAAGGCATTCTTCGACTGGTCTCACCCCATTTCAGTGCGTGCTTGGATACCAACCCCCTATGTTCCCGTGGTCACGAGAACCATCTATGGTACCTGCAGTCGATGACTGGATTCGTCGTAGTGAGGACAGTGCTCATGTACGTTTGCAAAGAGCGGTCAGGAACCAGGAGATCCAGGCCAATAGGCGACGTCGCCCACACCCTCCCTACCAACCTGGACAAAGCGTCTGGCTCTCTACACGGGACCTCAAGCTGCGGCTACCTAGCAGGAAGCTCACCCCAAGGTATGTAGGCCCATTTAAAATCTTGTCACATACCAGTTGGAGCTTCCTGCTAATTATCGTGTCTCTCCATCCTTCCATGTTTCCCTCCTCAAACCGGTCCACCCAAGTGATGACCCCAACGTCGAGGATCAGGTGCCACCTCCGCCGCTGGACATTGATGGATCTCCTGCATATGCGGTGAGGGAGTTGTTGGACTCCAGACGGAGAGGGGGTCAGCTCCAATATTTGGTGGACTGGGAGGGGTACGGACCTGAGGAGAGATCTTGGGTAGCTGCACACGACATCTTGGATCCATCGCTTATTGAGGACTTTCATCGAGCCAGACCTGATCGTCCAGCACCACGACCACGGGGACATCCTCGTCGAGTGCCAGGAGTCACTCCTAGGGAGGGGATTCTGTAACGCCGCACCAGCAGAGGGAACCCTCTCCTGAATATTGGCTGTGTCCCGCTCCCTCTGCTTCACAGGTTCACTTCCTGTTTGTGAGCTATTTAGCTGGGCCTGGCTAACAGACCATTGCGAAGTATTGCCAGTTACCCTGCCTTAATGAGCGTTTATCCTTTTTATCTTGTCTATCCAGTGTATAACCATTGCCTGCCTTGTTTTGTTCTCGTTTATGGATTTTCCCTTGCTCTGACGTTTGGATTGGACTGCCTTTCTTTTTATGAACTTTGCCTGCCTACGTTTACATTATCTGCCTACTGATTTGGATTTGGTTGCTGTGGATTTTAATAAACATCTGCATATGGATCCGAACTCGGCCTCAGCCTCGTTACAATGCTACATACATTATATAGAGTAATCAAATGTATAAAAACACTTCATATTCTTCACTGTGTAAATTAAACATATATTTCTTCTTATTAAAGTTACAAAAGTGATTTGGTCAAGAGCAGTGAGAGGTTTTCTTTCTTACGGTTTTTGATTAACATGAAAGACAGATAACAGGAATATTAGACTGCTGTCACTTTAAGAGCTGCCCAGATCCAATATAATGTTACACATGTGTTTTCTTTCTCAGCTGTTCACTTTCATTTAAGACCTAAATTACTGTATTTATGAGGATACTTGCAAAGACGGGCATATCAACACATACAAACAATACGTTTTCGTGACCACGTGAGTGTGTATCCGCTATAGAGACGACGTCCAAAATGTCTACCGGCTGACAAATTTCTACTGGTTAATTGTGTCCTGTTAATTGTGTACAGGTATATCGCCCACCCCTAATTTGGAAATAACTGTCTGATCAACATGTAAAGCTGCCAACTGCATTTTTTCCTTTTGCATGCCATTTAGTGACACATATTTGATACTATTACATTAAATTATAGCAGATATTTTACCAGCGCCTGTTTTTTTTAGTTTAGTTCATTTTAGTGCCTTTTAAATCGATGGTCATTCCTGAACCATAACGTTTAGACTAGATAACTGTGCTGCTGTGGAATGTCTTCATTAACCTACATACAGTTACCTTCATACAATATAAAAATGAACGAATAATTCATAATCTGAATCTAAATTTAGAGATGAAAGGCGGACAGTGTACGCTGTGCTGTAAAATGCCACAGTTACTGAGGTAATGTGAATAATGAACAAACCCTGTCTTACTATCGCTGATATAATACAGTTCATCAAATAGACTAAAACTGAAGGATGCCATTCACATTTTCATTAGAATTATTGAGGAAGAAAGCATCTTAAATTGGAGCGTTAAGGTCCGCTGACATCAGCGATCTTGACAGATGTCATGTTTTATGAAAGCACACTCAGCAAAGCATTCAAAGATAAAAGCATCATGCCATTTTAGTCTACAATGAATCCAGGCTCCTCTTGACCAGCTTCTGCCCATTTGTGCTACTAAACTCTAAATGACATTGAGTTCCATTAGCTCATTAGAAGAGAAGCATTGTGTATTTCATTCAGTGAGATAATGAAGCACACTGCTCATTAGCATTTCACAGTACACGTCAGATGCATCTCTAGAAATTAGTTCATTGTTTTAAAGTAATTTGACAGTGTGACCCATGACAAGACACTCACTCATGTAGATAAGATAAAACTTCAAATAAATGATGTGGAAAAGATAAACAAAGGGGAAAATGAAGATATGGCTGTAAGCCTAGTGATATAAATTTATAAAGGAAATAGTCACACTTTATGCCTCTGAATATTTATCAAGGTTGGTTTCTTTTAGAACAAAAAAGACTAAAAAATACTGACAAGGCACATTGTCACAATTAGACTTGTGTTCTCAGGACAATGATAATTAAATAAAATGAAAAAAAAAAAAATATATATATATAAAATTTAAATGTAAAAAAATATATATTATTAGGTTGAACTGTTCTCAGGCCAAGATAATAATAATAGTAATAATAATAATAGCAATAACCCCACTGGTAGAGGAAAAAAACAAAAAACCAAAAAAAAAAAACCCAAAAAAAAAACATTTATTTGAGGGTTTAACTGAGTTTCAAAACCTTACTGAGATATAAACCTGATGACATCTTCCCTGTGTGAAAACTAGCCCCGGTCTCCTCTAGTTGGCCTTTCACTCTTAAAAATAAAGGTGCTTAAAAGGTTCTTCTCAGCGATGCCATAGAAGAACCATTTTTGGTTCCACAAAGGACCATTCAGTCAAAAGTTCTTTAAAGGACCATCTCTTTCTTACCTTTTTATAATCTGAAGAACCTTCTTTTGCCACAAAGAACCTTTTGTGAAACAGAAAGGTTCTTCAGATGGTAAAGGTTCTTTATGGAACCATTTAGACAAAAAAGGTTCTTCTTTGGCATCATGAAGCACCTTTATTTTTAAGAGTGTACACTCTGACAAATACTTGATTTCATATGTCTATAAGCAACATGTCTGTTTGAAACTATTGGCCCAATTGCTGGTTGCCAGAAGGACATTTCTAACTCCAAATTATACTGACATTGAGGGAGGTTTGAGACCAATTATCCTGCTTAAAACCATTTATTCCAAATGACTGTTTGCTTAGCGGTAAACGCCAGTCATTAGAGCCTCAATATTGATCAAGTCAGTGGCACTTCAATGTTTGAAATCCATGACACTACGTTTCAAGTTTGAGTCTACCAAGTCAGCAGCATAGTTTGGTGGATTGCTACTTTTAATGAAGGGAAAAATTATGATTCATCACCTTGTGACACAGAAACACTGCTGAGAATCTTTTGACACACGCTCCCTCCCTCTCTCTCTCGCTCTCTCTCTCTCTCTCTCTCTCTCTCTCTAGAGGTTTGGCTTTAATCTGTCGCTTTCAGCAGCGAGCAAGCCGGGTCCTCTTTGAGCTGCTTCAGCCTGCCTTCATCTCACAGCTGGGAGATCGAGTTCTTCTGTTCTTCTTCTGCGATCAGGGGACCTCCAGAGGTCTTGGTGGCATAAATCAGTGAGTAAAAAAGCAGCCATTCAGCCTGTCAGTCACAAATAAGCACTGCATGGACACTGCATTGCGAATGTTGACGTTTCTGTGTGACAAAATAAGGCCGGCAGGTGTCAGTTTGCATATTTGAGTGTGCCGTTGTTAATCTGTCTCGCTGAGATTGCAGCCTCTCCTTTCACCTTCACTTTAATTGGGTGCAGCTCTTGTTAGTCTCATAAGAGAGAAAACGGACCATGGTTTTCAGATGAATGCAGGGAGCAGGAGGGAGTAGGAGGGAAAAAGTTCGAAATGAGACAGTGATGAAAGAGGTGGTGATTGGACTGTAGTGGAGAAATGGGCTTTAGTACAGATGCAGTTGTTTTTGTTTTTAAATAAAATTTGTTAGTTTAAAAATAAATAAGGCTATTTTGTTTTAATTATTATTTAATGTTATTTTATTTATGTACCTTCTCAAAAAAATATAATGATTTTTGGTTATAAAATAAGTAGGCCATTTAATTTTTTATTTTATATTTTATTTACCTTATGAAAAATATATAATGCTTTGTGTTTATTATAAAATAAAAGTAGGTCTGTTTATTATTTTATTTTATCTCAAGTTGCTTAATCAGCACCATGGACAGCAACTGTAACATTGTGATACTTTAGAAAAAAGACATTTAATTAACCATTTTACAGATATTTATTATAAATCTTAATGAAGCAGTATAGTAATAAAGGTGCAACAGTAATAATAACTAAACTTGAGAATAGTTATCTCACAGGTGTTAAACTGATAAACAACTATTTTATCCAATTAGATCATATTTTTCCTTTTCCTGTTGTTGTGAAACATCTGTTGCTTGGCCTTCGTGAGTTTCCTCTAACTGTATTCTGCCAAACATTTTCATCCTAGGGCTGTTCTTTATTTAGCTGTAGTCAGTAGTGTTGTCAAAAGACCTGGTACTTCGGTACCTAGTCGGTACTAAAAAAAAAAATAAAACGTCACGGTACCTGGTTTTTTTAAGTACCGGTGGTACCGAGTACCCGGTCAACCCGAAAACGGAATTTGCAGTTTAACACGGAATGTCATGGAATTGGTCAAAGTTTGGATGAATTAATCAAAAGTAGGTCATTACACTTAAATCAAATCGCGATATGGACTAGTATCTGTAAATATTAAGCCGCAAAAGTCGATTCAAATATGAATCCCGCATGTTCTGCGAGTCTCTGTGTGAATGAATGAGTGGTAGAGACGCGCGATTTTGTTTACTACACACTGAAGCGCGCGTGACGCTCGCAGTGATTTCAGCAAACTCTATTATATTTCGTTATTATTGTTTTATAAAACCGTTAGTTCCATTCCTCGATTCTGATTGGTCAGCAGCTGCCCAGCAAACACAGAACGTTGTGAGGACGTCGCCAGTTCGTCGTCCTTTGGTCAGCGCGACATTATGGTGACGTTGTGAGGACGTCGTGGGAAAGTTCCATTTTTTTTAGAATCTTGGCTAAAGTCCCAGAAACGTTGTGGGCACGTCCTCAAAAGACGTCATGGAGAACGTTGTAGCGACGTGGTCAGCTGGTCTCATGATAACTTTTCATATTATTGCACTACATGTATTATCATGTTAAGATACCATTTGGATAGCCTATATTTTGGGAATTATACTTAATTCATCAAGCATTTTAAAAGATGAAATGAATAATTATTTGTAGATATAATGTCATCAAATTAAGGACAAAACAAAAACCAAATAGTTTGCTTAGCAAATGGTGATCATTGTTAATGACATGTTTGTGAATGACTGAGAATGAGATTTATTTAAAGAGAGCACGGGACAAATTAACATTTAAACCAGCAGCGCGCGTCACATATCTGAGTACTGCGCGAGTGCGCGTGCCCGTCATTAACGGTCAACTTCCAGCGGACGGACACGGAGGAAAAGGTAAGCGCTATAAATCTACTTGTATTCATCGTTTTTACTGATATATAACGTTAGATGTCACCAAAGATGAGTAGTGTTTTGTATTTTTTGTAGGTTTTCCAATTTAATTTAATAAATAAATGCCCTGTTCGGTTAAATTAGATCACGAGCAGTCTCATGAGGCGGTCTGAGGTAACGTTAACCGTTGAAACCTTGAGATAAAATTGTATACCTTTCTTTTAGTTATTTGAAATTTAACAGGATAAACTATACAGTATCCACTTTCAAATTCGTTAAACTTTAACCGTAGTAAAGTTAATTAGTTTGTTTGACTGCCTACCGTTCGTGCTAGTCGATGATGCTCATGCTAGCCATATTGTAAACTTGAATATAAACCGCTGTATAAAGTTTAATTAGACCGAGGCTGCCGAAATCATGTTCAGTGTCTGTGGGGTTAATAATTTCCGCCTTTCCCCCTCAAGTGACAGGCCTGTAAATTGTATCATCTGCTCGTTAATTGTGTTAATGGTGTTTTTTTTTTTTTTTTTTTTTGACATGCATGCTTTTTATGCTAGTTTAATTCTCAGATAGATCTGATACTTTTGTTTCAACAAATCTTTAATAAACAAATGGTTCACTTTTTTTTAGGTCCTGACTGCCACCAGTTGAGTCAGTGAGTTGCTTATAAGAAAAGATGCTCATTTGTTACAAACTAGTATTATAAATGTTTTATTCATTGCTGTAAAACTAAGTTTTTTTTTTTTAATCAGGTGGAGAGACAGTCTGGGCTGCAGCAACAAGACAACTATTACAAGTAGAGATGGGTTTCAAGAACTGGTACTACTTTGGTTCCTGACTTGTTCAGTACTGAAAAATGGATATAAGCTACAGGATCAATAGTGCTGCTATCAGTATTTTAGTAACGTTGATTCATTACCCCTTAGACACAACTACATATCATCCAAACCATCTCCAAGTGGATGGCAGCAAGGATCCAGGATCAAGAGATCATTCATCATGAAGACTGTTCCTTAGGAAGCAGCAAATCCTGGGTGAGAAACTAAACCTGGTTGTTTCAGCATCACTCAGGCAAGACAAAATACATTTAAATTGATTTCAGTTGGTTATATGTTTCAGATCATCCTAACCATTCTGTTGTCCTAGATTTGAAGACATGCTGGAACTGCATTTCTCATGGTTGAAAGATTTGTGCAGCGATATCCAGACATATAAGCAGCCTTCCTGGACCCACACGACTAAAGGCTCTGGAGGAGAGACAGGTAATCCACGGGGTTGGATTTAGGGATTCAACGAAACCAATTTTTCAGAACCGATCCAATACCGAAAATTCTGAGTATCTGCCGATTCCGATCCGATACCAGTGCAGTATTTTTTTTTTTTAAATCAATGTAGAATTTCTATACTTCTGTGTGTTGACCTGATCATCGCTCTTTTGTGTGTTAAACACAATCTACTAAATAGACAACTTGATTTTAATGAAAAATAACAAATGAAAAAATATATAATCATAATCTATGACAAAAATACTATTATAAACTAGATTATTAGATAATTCATCAGCAAAAGATACTCTAGAAAAATCATGGGTGCACAATAATTTGATAATCTAAACATTTAGTGAAACATTTTAGTGAAATAAAGGCCGTTCCACACAGAGCGCAATGCAAATTGCTGACGACGGTGCTTTCACACCGAGCACGAAACGATTGTTCACCATGTTCTAACTCACGCCTGCACGCTAGGTGGCGCCGACCAACAGTGTATTTTTCCTCAGATGTGTATATCGTATATGGATTTAACATCGTCCGCTGCTCAATATACAGCATTAAATTTTGATAAATAAAGTTTGGTTCTACAGCAGAAACACAAATATCTTTAATACTTACAAAAATGGCCTATAATATAATTAGAGGTACAATTAGCATCAAGCTACACTTGAAAATGTATGTAATTATTAATGTGTTTGTCTATAAGTCACTTTAAACCATCATCGAGTACTTCTAATAACTTCAGATTGTGATCTATAGTTGATTTTGATTATAATAGGCAGACTCGTTGTATGTCATCAACATCCTTTATTGTTATAAAAATACCATGAGCTGTATACAAAACACATACAGAAAATATATCGTTATAATCACATTTCTATTTGCTTTCATATGTCGTGTAGCGGCACAAATGCGCAACCCGTGTGCAGAATGATGCACTTGAAGCAACACGGAGTCACAGCGCGCAGCGCTGCGCATAGAAATGTTCAAAGCACAAAGGAAAAGAGATATTGGTGTGCAGTGTATTAAATCTGCGCGATAGTTTGAGCCTTTTCTTTTAACAGTTTTAAATCTCAGTTATTGTGCGCTCTTGTAAAGAGTTTCATTGTTTTGACTGTAGTAACCAAATGTGACACGCAGTTTGAATGCTGAATGGAGGATGACAGACAGCTGCAGCGCAGAGAAGAGTTTACATGAACTTGAATTTAGTGACTTAAATACTCATCTGTACCACACACTGAACTATGGAACAGCTTCAGAACACTTGGAATATAGGGCACAAAACTTTATGGTGCTTTATAATGTTTTGTGCCTTTTGTGAGGCTTAAAAATAACACAGAATAGTACACGCACAATAACGGATTTGGATTGATCTCTGACCGATACCCGATTTGGCAGAAAATGCCAGTATCGGATAGACGCACTGCCTTTATGAGCACCTCCCGAGCTCCTAGTCATTTTTAAATGTTTAAAAAATATTGGAGTTGGCCTAAATTTGACCAATGTAAAGACTCTCCCCTATTCCTAAACCATACACAACCACATCACTTTGCTTGTTCTGTCTGGGGGATCTGGGGACATGGTCTCGTTTAAGAAATTATTTACATTTTAACCCTTGTATTGTGTTCGATTTCTGGGTACGATTTTGATGGAGCGGGTCAGATTGACCCTAATTGCCTTCAATGTAATTCCCTAAATTTCACATTATTAAAAACAAGAAGGAATCAGGTATGAACAGAAAAATTTTAGTATCAGTATATGTCACAGTGCAAACAATTAATATCAAAAAGTATGATTTTTTTATAAATGTGTTTAACCACATTTTTTAACCCCTTAACTGTTACCATCCCGCTGGTAGAAGTTTACTACTATGCTTTACTACTTTATTACAGTTAAATCCTAATCTAATCATGACAAACTATATATCGTTGGAAAGGTCTAAGACTCCTAAATAGATATTTTATCACTGTTTTTTTTGTTACAAATTATATAGGAACAGTAATAGACTAATTTATGACAAGAGTGCACCTCAAAACATATGCTACATCAAAATGGGAGTTCTGACCTTTGTCACAAAATTATTTTTCGTTTCATTTTTCCCTATAATGTGTTTTAGTAATCATCATAAATTATATATCATTTGAAAGCTTACAAACCTCAAAATTCATCCCGTGAAAACCATTTTGAAATCAGACATTGCGTTAACATGGAAATGGTACTTTAAAATCTTTTAGCGGGCTCCTCCCCCTTAGTGTAACGGAGCTGACGAGACGAGAGACGTGCGGATCCATATACAGGCTTTTATTTAAAGACATGGTCATAAATACAGGCAGGGTCAGACGATGGCAAACAGGTATAACACAGGCAAGACAAAGAGTAATCCTAGGGCAAGCATGGGTCGACGATCGGCGAACAATATCCAAAGGGCAAGGCAGAGAGAGTAAATCCAGGTAACGTTAAACAGCAATAATCCAAACGAGGGGCAAACAGAGTCCGAACGGCAAGGCAAGGGTTAATCCAGGAAACACGGGCTAGAGTCAAAACACGGGAAAACAGGCAAGGCAAGACTAAGACTATGAACTAAGAACTGGGAACTGGCTCCGTAGAGTAGCTATCACTAGGATATGTGCGTACAATACTCGGCCGAGACAGAGAGGAAGTCCAAGGCTTATGTAGCGTGTGTGATTGCGAGATGGGTATCAGGTGTGAGCATGTGATTAGGGAAATGGCTGCTGGGAAATGAAGTCCGGGGTAGTGTGTGGTGTGAGAGTCAATGTGATGGCAGGGTGACCTCTGGTGGCGAACAAATGGAGGTCCATGGACCAGATTCATGACACTTAGTGAGGAGTGTCATTTTACAAAATGTATTGCAGTCTTTTAGAATCAAAACTTTTTATAATCTTGACAAAATACATATCGTTGGAAAGGTCTGAGTCTCAAGATTCCATATTTGGTGGTTATTTTGTGATAGAAGTAATATTGAGAGAAAAATATATATATTTTTGACAGACAAATTGCATAAAAAAAGAATCAATGGAGTTTGAATGGCACCCGGTGGCTAGTTTTTTTTATAACACCTAAACAAAATTGCATAGGAACCTCAATTTTTTTTTATATCAACTTCAAATTTGGAACACAACTTATTTAGACATGTTCATGGCCCTAAATGAGAAAAAGTTACAAAATTTCTGGAAGAAAAAGATAACTTAAATAGTATTTCATATACGTTGAAAATAGAAATTATAGCTCACTTTTACCATCTGAGCCTGAGAAAGTCTTTTTCAGCACTGAAAATAATGAGAAAAAGCTCATTTTTTTCCCTTTCAAGGGTAGTAAAACACCAACATAACATATACACAAGAAATATATTTACAAAAGATTTTATTTTATTTTTTTTTTAAACTTTTTTTTTTTTTAATGTTTTGAACTTGTATTCATAAAATAATCATGAAGAAAAATATCACGATTTACACAGAAATATTAAGTAGCACAACTGTTTCCAACACTTGACTACGTTTACATGTGCACAAATAATGTGATTATTTCCAATAATCAGAGTAAGGACTTAATCACATTATGATGTTTACATGTCAAGAGCAAAGCTCTTCACTCCCGTTTATGTGCAATTTCCATTATTCGTATTATTTGAATTGTGGTTATTTATTTACTGCCATTATTCACATAACATAACCCCACTGCTCAGCACAAATAGGTGTGTTACTGGCCGCTGTTTTAATTTGTCTAATGCACAACACGTTTGTATGGTTGTATTCCATGCTTTATCACCACCATAGCAATGTGATGGCAATCCCACCTCAGCTGGGTTTGCCTACGCTGGATGAGGGTAAGGAGCAGAGACCGGTGGCAGCAAGCTGTGCTAACGGAGTTTAGTGATTCGGCTCTCCAGAAATACAAAGCTTTCTTCCCCATCGTTTCTAATTTGGGGTGCGTTTCCCCAAAGCAACTATGGTCACAAGTTCCATAGTTACCAATAGAGTTCAGTGGAACTAACGACCATAGTTAGCTAACGATGCTTTTGGGAAACGCACCCCTGCAGGTGCGTCACGTCATTCATGTACGTCACGAGCACATGCACTTTGGTCAGAGTCAATAATGTGATTAGGTGCATGGAAATGCACTGATTGATAATAAGATTTTTGAATGGTTGTGTACATACATTAGCAACATTAACAAGATGATGTCCTCCCTTTCAGCTGCCAGAGAAGGATATTGACAGTGCAGGCTCAGGATGGCGAAGAGGAGGAAAAACACCTTTAACATAATGTTCTCATACCTTTGCTATGTGTTTTAATAAAAACAATAAACCTGACTACAATAATATGGTAAATGTTATTAAAAGATTCCAGTTTGCAAGGAATCTCTGACTCTGTACTAGAGGAACTCTTTGCTGAAGAAGACCAAGTGCTGAGGAGGAGCCTTGTTCTACAGCAAAACACTGCATCAACCCTCCATGAAAAGATGAAGAGTGAAGTGTCACCCTCCTGTCCTTCCCCCAGAAGAGCCTGCCTTCTGCTGCTGGGGTAAGAACGACACTCTTCCTCTTCTCTCACAGCCATCCAGCACCTAACTCTGCCTCCTCAGCACTGTCTGAAAGAGTCTTCTCCACACTCAGTAATCAGAGATCACAGATTCTCCTGAGAAAGTCAACATGCTCATTTTCATAAACAAAAACTGTTTATGTTTTTTGGGGTGGGCCAAATTATACAGGAGTGATGCTAGAAATCTCTATATTATTCATTCTACATATCTTTACTCTTTATGAATGTAATTTTCTTTATTTCTTTTATCTTCTGAGAAGCTCAAGAACTATGGTTCTTTGGTAATTGTAATATTGTTTAGGTTTATTTTCTGATAGCGAAGCAGTATTAAAGCGCACCACTAGATATTTGTAGCAGGTACCTCATATAGGATACTCAGGAAACAATTTAGCTTATTTCTGCAAAGAAGTAATAATGAAGTTATCTACTGAATCGTTTCATATCTTTTTATCATGTCTTTATTTTTTTGCACCAAATTATGGGAGTTGTATCAATAAGAGGGCTGATAATTATTGATAATTTTCACTGATAACATCATTATTTAACTATGCCCACCCTTAATGAGACACAAACTTTTTCAGTTGATTATATTGTGCAATTTATGAATTGATGTGGTCAGTTTTCTGTGCTCATGATTGGTAACACTTTGCATGGTTAAAGAACAGGTGTAATGTTCAAAATGTTTTGGTTTAGTATTTGTAGAAAGTAGCACTGAATAAATGTTGATTCATGAATGAATGCATTGTGTTTTTGTCTAGTTTCTATTAGAATTTAGTGTTTTTGAATTGGTTTGCACTGCTTGTATGTAATGAATGTATTTATAAATCCCCTATAATTAGATTACTATTAGATTTTATAATTTTATATTATAATTATATACAGCAGCGCTATCGGAGTAAAGAGGTTAGGAGAATGTTCAGGGAACCTTCAGAGAACTTTCTGGGAATGTTCTCGGAACGTAAATAGAACATTCCCTTTAGGTTAGGGGAACGTTCCCGGAACCTACCGAGAACGTTCCCGGAAGGTTCCCCTAACCTCAAAGGAACGTTCTATTTACGTAAAGAAAACTTTCCTGGCTAACCAATAGGGAACTGGGAACCTTCTGGGAACCAAAAAATAACGTTCCCAGAACGTTCTAGGAACCAAAATTGTTAGCTGGGAGGTGTCATTTCCCAAAACTTTTTGTTACTTGATTGAGTCTCCAGGCAAGAGACAGCTTACTACAAGCCTATACGTAACGACTTGTGAAAGTAATCATTTGTTGTTTTGTTTTGCTTAACTTTAATAAAGACTAGAGTAAAAGCCTGTCATACTTTTTTATTGATGTATTAAAAAGAATTTTAACATTGACAAAACATAGGTAACATTAAAGGTCTACTGAAGTGCCTTTGCACAGCATTATGTGGTGTGTGCTAAACCTAATCATTTTCACAAATCGCCTAATCATTTTCACAAATACACGCTGTAAAATAAAAAAGATATAAAATAACATGAAAATATCCCTTACGAAAATTAACCGTGGTTAATTACAACCAAAAAACATGGTTACTATAGGTAAACCATGGTAAAATGACTGCTAAAATCGCGTTTGGTCTCCTACGTACCTTGTTGGTGTCTACGCTTGCGTGGCCATTTTTTTGTGATTAACAGGAAAGTGTGTCCAGCTGAATTCAATTAGTGATTTGTTATACGGGTATAAAAACGTTATTATACTGCGGCAGCGGTCGCGGCAGCCCTCGTCGTGTGAAGACCGAAGTGTGTAAAGACCATCTACTCTACCGTGCGACTCCACCGGACAGGGACACCGGCAAGGGATAAGTTCGATTTTCATTTATTCTCTTTCCTATTACTTGTTTCACTTCTCTTTCAGTTTTTATAACCATTTCTTACTTGTATGTTTGGCACAGTTATTTTTTTTAGGATTACTGTTAAAATAAATGTAGTTTGATTTGTATATGTTATCGATTTTAATTTTAGTTACAGTTGTAGTAATGTTTGTCATTTTATTAGTTTTTTTTTATTATTATGTCTGTATAAGTTATTTACTAAGTTTTAGTTTTATTTAATTTGAGTTATTTTAGTACTTCAACAAACTACATGGAAATGAAATAATATTGAATTTATGGATATGCGTGTGTGTGTGTGTGTGTATGTGTGTGTGTGTGTGTGTGTGCGTGTGCGCATATATGTTTGTGTGTGTGTGTGTGTGTGTGTGTATGTGTGTACATGTAGTTGTTTTTGGTGTTTGGCTTAGTTTTATGTTAGAATCATTATTACACTCATACCTTTTGTTCTCTTAATATTTTGAATTGTTTGTAGCTTTATTTTGTTTTCATTTAAATGTTAAGTTTAGAAATTTTGTCATATGCATCTCTCATTTTATTTTAATTAATTTTTTTTTAATGTGTGTGTATATATACTATTTATAAAGTTTTAGCTTTCAGTTATGGATCAGTTTTAGTTGTTTTAATACTACAAATGATTGTTTCTGTTGTCCTCATTTGTAAGTCGCTTTGGATAAAAGCGTCTGCTAAATTACTAAAAGTAAAAGTAAAGTAAAAATTAAACATGTTTTGCTACACTAACCATAGTTTAACCATATTTGTAGTAAAACTGTGGTTATAGGCTGGTCATAAAAACGCCCAAAAAACACGGTTAGCCTACTTTTACTACAGTAATACCATTGTTAATTTTCGTAAGGGATTGTGTATAATAATATGAAATAAATGTTTTTAATAGATTATGACATTTACATCACAAAATATCAGGGAGTGACTTTTATTTGATGTGAAGGAGGGTTGCTGTAAGCCCCATCAGAACTAGGTTGCGGTACAGGGGGACGGGACTAATGACAGGTCATTGAAGGGTAAGTTGTGTAGCCTATCTGGAGTGCATATAAATATGAATATTAAGCTTGATATGTTTCATACGTTGTATATCCATAATAACTGCTGTCGGAGTTCTGATATTGTGTGCTACCCGCTCAGATTGTGCTATCTCCGTCTGTTTATTCGGCAGTATATAAATCTTCAGATTGTGTTTTTGTTTTTTTTTGTTTTTTTAACTTATTAGAGGTACAAAACGAAACACAGCTACTTTTCGGAATTGCACCAAGCAAAAATCATTCGAAATCATAACAAAAAGTAAAGATCAAGCGCCTAACAAGATCTCTGTGCGTTAATTCGAATGGTTTGTTTTCCCCCACGGCCTCAACGGATATGACGTTTTTGTGGGCGTTCCCAGCAATGCCGACCAAGTCTAAATACTAAACTGTTGCAAAATTATGAACAAATGTAGTTTAGGCGTAAGTTTGCACAACGCTGAAAATCTAATACCTTTTGTCGAAATATTCCACTAAACCTGTTGAGATACAAGGAGCGTAAACCGAAATTCTCAGTTCCACGCGCAATCGCGCATGTCCGGGAAACTCGTGAATATTCATGAATGCTCCGCCCACTGAAACCGAAAATCTCGGAAACAGAAAATCTTGTAACACCATTCGCAGCGAGCTTGATTGAAAGGCGAACTGACCAATCAGAACGCGGATATTATGTGCCGCCGCTGCTACCCAACAAACACAGAACGTTCCCCTAACGTTCCCATTAGGTGTTATGAATCTGGTTCATGGACTTCTGTCCGCTGGCCACCGGAGGTCGCTATTCCATTACACTGACTCTTACACTACTGTTGCAACTCACCCACGGACTACAATTCCCATCATTCTTTGCACTAAGTAAAAGCAGCCATCTCCCTAATCACACGCTCACACCTGAGACTCATTACACAATCACACACACTACATAAGCCATGGACTTTCTCAGTTACATTTCCGAGTATTGATCTGCGTATAGCACTCCTCAAGCGCTAGCTGCCTTACCGTGCCATTCCGTGTTTCTGTTCAGTTCCAGTATTGTCCTGCGTTTTTCACTGCCCTAGTGTTAGCTGCGATACGGAATTTGTTTCTTGTTTTCTAGTCTGCGTTCCCTGTATTTACCCCTGTCTCACCCTTCGGACTCTGTTTGCCCCTGCTTGGATTATATCTGTGTACCTGGACTATCTCTCTGCCTTGCCCTTTGGATATTGTTCGCGCCTTGCCTGGATTATTGCTCACGTTTCGGATTACCTCTCTCGTCTAGCCCTCTATATACCTGTTTGCCATTTGTTCGACCCTGCCTGTATTTGACCATGTTTCACAATAAAACATTGTTACATTAGGTTCCCATTTGGTTATTTTTTTGGAAACCAAATTAGAACGTTCTAAGAACGTTCCCTGCAGGTTATTTTTAGGTTTCATTTTATAACCTAAAAAGAACTTTCCCAGAACGTTCCCTGCAGGTTATTTTTAGATTTTATTTTCATAACCTAAAGGGAATGTTCTGAGAACGTTTCCTGTAGGTTATTTTTAGATTTTTTATTTTTTTTTTATAACCTAGAGAGCACTTTCCCAGAACGTTCCCTACAGGTTATCTTTAGTTGTCATAACCATGTAAACTCATTAAAACTTTGCAGATGTTTCTGATTATTCTAATGCTGAAATGTGTTTTTTTTTTTTAATCATAAATTATTTTTTGCATAATTTCATGTCTGAAATAAGCTTTTAATAAAGTGTACACATAAAAGTAGTCAAATCGCATTATAATGATAATATAATTCCAACTTTATAGCTGAAATTAAGCCACGCTTAAGCATAGTCTGAAAACCATATCATAAACACTAGGTTTGTTTGTATGTTTCTTTACAGCGCGCCTCTGATCTGCACGCACTTCCACATAATTTAAAAATTAATGGTCATTTCGTTTTACTGACTGACTAGCATTCGTTTATTGATCTCTTCATTGAATAAATAATTAATATATACGAGAGTAAATATTGTGATTTCAGAGAGATTTGACACGTCTTGAAGAGAACATGTTAACCTAGAGGTTTTTTTTTTTATTGACCAAAAGAGAGAAGCACATCATCATTAATTCAGTGGTAAGAAATGAATGTAATGTTATCCTGCTTAAAGTCAAATAAATGTTATTCATTTTTAATGTCTGGAAAAATAAAATTCACATTTTTAAAACCCAATATTTTGTTGAAGTCATTGTTATTTGGTGCTTAAGAAGCTAAAATCTGGGTTACTACATGGTACATGTTAGTTATAATAAAGAACGGATAATTCAATCTCATTTAATGCTCCTTATGATGGTTAAATGTGCTCTGATTATCTTTAATGATTAAACAATATTTTAAAACAAGACTTGTTTTAGTACTGATTACTGAGGTACATATCCGTCCGTCTTCCATGCCGCTTATTCTACCGGACGCGGGAGTGCTGGATGATTACTGACGTACAGCAGCGGTATCGGAGTAAAGAGGTTAGGAGAACGTTCTGGGAACCTTCAGAGAACTTTCTGGGAATGTTCTCGGAACGTAAATAGAACATTCCCTTTAGGTTGGGGGAACGTTCCCGGAACCTACCGAGAACGTTCCCGGAAGGTTCCCCTAACCTAAAGGGAACATTCTATTTACTAAAAGAAAATTTTCCTGGCTAACCAATAGGGAACGTTCTTGAGAACGTTCTGGGAACCCAAAAACTAACGTTCCCAGAATGTTCTGGTAACCAAAAATTGTTAGCTGGGTTGTCACTAAACTTTGTAAAGCTATGGATCCTCAAACTGTCAGCGAAACCTCGTAACTTCACCTCGCCTCCACTCAGAACAAAGCACCGCGAAGCGCGCACAGCCTGGAGACAGAGCTCCGCTTGTTTGCAATGCAAGGGTAAATAATAAATAACTGATGTTTGATTAAGTACAGCGTTTTCTTCGCTAAAACACTATGTCTGTAAAGGCTAATGTCTTTGTGTGCTTGAAGAGCGGAGAAGAGTCTTGCCGTCTAGTTGTAACCAATATAGACTACTTTTGAACGTTTTACATATCCTTTATAGCGCTTCATCGTAGTCTATATATCATGAGATTTTGGCCAAGTTTATTAAATGACAAGAAAGACTAAGCGCCCATAGCTACAGTGAAAGTTATAACCTGTAAGTCGAAAGCATATAATGCGATGCGCTTGCTGCCTCAGATGCGGCCGTTCTAATGACAGACAAAACACAGATCTCCGTCATTCCCTGATCAAAAACCAGCTCCATTTGAGTTCGATTTTCATAAAATGTTAGTGCAAGTGTCTAGTAAAGTCACATACCAACTCTGACGACGCGTTTAATTATTATTTAAATAAAAAACTAAAACGCTTTATCATTTTCTATCTTTTTTCCTATATTTCAGTAGGCTACTTAGTAATGTGCCGTGGTATTTTTTTTTATTTTATTTATCAAAACATCTAAATTCCGTTTACACTGGACGGCAGAATTTAGTCGATTTGCAACAACCGTTGCAAATCATTTGAACCTTGTGTGTGTGTGTGTGTGTGTACTGGTTTTTGTGGTTTACGGGGACAAAATTTGTATAATGACATGGGTATGACAGAGGTATTACAATTTGAAGGTGGTTTATGAGGACTCTGCCTATGTCCCCGTAACTCAAAAGGCTTAAAAAACATACTAAATGGTGTTTTTTTGAAAATCTAAAAATGCAGAAAGTTTCCTGTAAGGGGTAGAGTTAGGTGTAGGGTTGGTGTAGGGCAATAGCACATACAGTTTGTATGGTATGAAAACCTTTACGCCTATGGAGAGTCCCCGTAAACCACAAAAAACAAACGTGTGTGTGTGTGTGGAGAGAAAGCGGGGGAGACACAGGTGGACCAAGACAAGTGTAGGCTAGTGTAGAGGTCTTCTCGGGTCCTAAAATCCATACCCGACCCGAATCGACCCGAATCACTTCTTACCCGAACCCGACGTGCATAAATTATTATTATTATTTTTTTTAGATAAACCCGACCCGAGACCGACCCGATGAAATTAGACCCGAGTCCGACCCGACCTGACATTTATTTTCGAACCCGACTGGACCCGAACCTAAACGTCATTGACGTGTGCACAGCATGCAGCCCCGCATCGGTCCGGAAAAATCCCGGGATCCTGCTGACTGATTTGTCCGCTACGCCATTACTTTCATTCAGTTTATTTACTTATTAGCCTATTACTTTATATTTTTGCCTGCCTGTTGGATGCATGTTATGTCTGAGTTTGGCTTTCAATTGTAACCAGTGGATTTGAAATATAAACGTGATAGTTTTATAAAAATTAAATCGATAAGTTTATAGATCATGGATTTGTTAGTTTTGTCTGCAATGTTATTTACCTCATCTCTGGTGAAGGGCTTCTGCACACAAAAAAAGAAAAGCCTTGCATTGACACGCAGAGTGATGAAGTGAGTGGATTTCCTGAGGGATCTCATATCTATAAGATGGATTTCTGAGGTTACAAACGTATGTTCCTTTTTACGTGCGTTTCTCAAAAATGAACTTAACAGGAACGCACAAGTAGGCTACGCATCCAGGAAAGTTTAAAAGAATTCGGGTCTAATCGGGTCCATTTGGGAAAAGCACATTTATTTTAATTACCCGAGACCTGAGGCTGCTAATACCGAACCCGACCCGTGTCCGAGGCACTCGTAGAAGTTTTGGACCCGAACCCGCTCGGGTCTCGGGTCGGGTCTCGGGTTTTCGGATCCAAGTGGACCCGTGAAGACCTCTAGGTTAGTGTCATCTATTAAATACGTAGGCTACATCCAAAAGCCGGGATGTTTCTTTTTCTTTTCTTTTTTTTTTCTTTTTTTTTAGCCTATTTAGCATTTATCATATTTAACGCTACGAATAGTGCACACCAGCGACGGGATTTCGGCTGTAGCCTTCGAGCGCGGCTTGGACAGATTTCTGTGTCTCTTATTAAAAATGAACTACAGAGACTTGTGTTTTCCACGACCTGAACAGCGTTTATGTCGAGCGGCTGACCGGGAATTCTCCCAAATTTTCCGATGGCCACTTGGCCTGTGCAGCTAGTAGGCTAGCTGTTGATTTATTTATTTATTTTTTACATTGCAACAGACTATGACAAAATATAATAATCAGAAAACATGCCCGTGTCTACTTTTATTTTAATGGAGTTGTATCAATAAACAAAATCTCCAGTCTTTCGTATGCATCTTAAAGGTCGTGTTTAATTGTGAGTGTGAAGTGGGGGCGGCACGGCAGTGTTTTCCCTAGAGCGGCAGTTGAGCTCGCGCCGGCCCTGGTGATACTACTACTACTACTGTTGAAAAAATTTATAAAACTTTATTTTTTAAGAAATAATCATGCAATTTTTCTTCCATGTTTTAATTTTAATAGTAAATCCCCTTAATTTACCAAAAAATAAAATGTGTTTAAATTTCATTAATTAAAAGACAAATTAAATGTGGGTGAAACTTGTTTACTGATTTTCATACTTTTATTAGGCTACTTGTGGAAAAACTTGAAACACAATTTTAAAAGAGTATAAAGAATGGCATTAATTTTTGTACATTTTATTTTTGTTTGACATTGGTTTGAAATTGGTACCGAGAACAGTGGATTTTCACTGGTATCTGTACCAAATACAGAAATTTTGGTACCGTGACAACACTAGTAGTCAGTGTTGTCGTTGTGACCATTTCTTAATATTTCATAGCATGATGTTTGGGACCCTACATAACAGTCATAATAATAAATGTTACATTACAGCAGCTTGATGGCATCTCACATCTAGTAAATAAGGATCTCTGATAAAACAGAATCATTTATCTTGATTTGAGACTTTTGACATCTCATTCTGAATGAAATGAATCTTTGTCATGAATTAAATTCATTGCAGGGAATTCAAACACATAAAGTCTTCCAAACAAACAGAACATTTTCATTACATGTTTTTGCACTGCTGCATTGTTACCATTTCATTAGTTCACAAAATTTGATTTTCTCAGTTCTTGTCAAGAACTCCCATCCTGTAAAAATAACTACAAAGCTGTTCTAATGTGTGCATCTTATATGTTTACACATTGTTTGCAGGAGCGAGACAGCATGTTGCACATTTTTTTTGCAACTGCCTTCAAGATGATGTGTCAATGCAGTTTGTACATGCACTGTGTTTACATTTGTTTATATTGAATAATTTTTCCAGTAGCTGTTATTATATCTGGGCATCTGCATGCGCTTTAGCTTAGTCAGAAAAAGTGAAGTTAAAAAGCAACCATAAACCTGCTGTCGTTACATAAGAGTTTTACATTCACTGGTGTAATGCCATTTGTCAGAGGTCTCAAAAGCTCCTTTCATATAAATAATAAAGGGAGATATACTGTTCAAACTTCTTTCATGCTTAGAGAGCCATGTGCGCACGTTTCAGGCTTTTGTACTTATGTAGAGCATGAGCAGAGAATAGAAAAGTCATACATCATTTGAAATGTGACATTAGAAATGCTGTCAATATTCATTGACCCCATTTTTGAATAGAGTGAAAAGCCTTTCAGATTTGAATGTAACAAACACTCTCCTAAACCTAAATGCTCTTTTGGCATACACAAAGGCATGAGTGCTGAATTGTTTTCATATTCAAATTTCAAGTAACTGTGAGGCTGAATGGCAGCCTGTTTTTGATGTGAATGACCTTCAGCATTGCATTAGCTCACGGGGATCTGTGTAGTGAGCAAAGGCCTGCCCTCTGCAACTTAATTAATAGAGTGTCACACTGATGGGAGAGAATTTGGTTCAGGCAGAATCTTCTGCACCATTTAACCGTATAATGAGATGGTTTCTTCAACGTCTTCCCAAAAGCTGACCTTGCCAGCGCCTTTGAAGACCTGCTTTCAGTTTATACTGAATGGAAGTATTGATGATGGACGCAAAAATGTATAGTGGAGCATATTTGCTGTCAATGAGACTGAAAGCAAACAGTTTATGGAAATTATCTGATTGGTACAGGGTTGCAATTACATTTGGCCTGTGTAAGTGCATGTCAGTTTTAGTATCTTTTGTAGAGGTATAGATGAGTGAAGTTGAGTTTGAGAAAGGTACAGAGGAAGAGGGTGAGAGAAAGAAACAGAAAGAGATAGCAGGAAAGAAGGGCAGCGAGGAAGGCTTATGTTACCCCTAAAATAGTTAATCCAAAAATGAAGAATCGTTATTTACCCACTCTCATGTCATTCCAAACCCATATGCTGTTATTTTCCTACATTTCTGAAAAATCTTTACAGTTATTGATAGACAGTTCAAGGTGACCATGTCTGTCAAACTCCAAAAAGAAGGATAAAAGGCACCAAAAAAGCACCGTCAAATTATGACGTGTTCCCAGTCTTTTGAGGCAATATGATATATGTCAGGAATAGGAACTTCCTTGTCATTATTCACTAATATAATCCTACCATCCCAAAGCTTGTGTTTGCATCTAGAATTAAGATGTTTGCTTACTAACCAGATGATGTTGGATCTGAGTCCAATATAAAATTTGTCATTTTAACTGGTTTAAAGCCAGTTAAATAACATTCTTCAAGAATGTTTACTTTTGTGTTATAAAATAATAATAATAAAAAAAAAACAAAATATAAGTTTGGAATGAAATGAGAGAATTTAAAGGGATAGTTCACCCAAAAATTAAAATTCCAACCTGGTCTCATAGGAAATACGTGCCTCTAAGTAAGTTTGTGAAACACCATTATTATGTACCTTACTGCACTTTTCGAGGCAGTTTCAAAGTGAAGTGCCCAGTCAGTGGTGCTAAAACGCGGGTTTAATATGTGACCCAGGCGAGTTTTTGTTATGTTGATATAGGCACGTATTGCTGTGTTTTTATTACGTTGCTTCAGATACGTATTGCGGTGGTTCAGAATTAAAAGTCAAGTCAAGTCACCTTTATTTATATAGCGCTTTTAACAATACAGATTGTGTCAATGCAACTTTACAGTATCAAATAGGAAAATAGTGTGTCAATAATGTAAAATGACAAGATTAAACACTTAATTTTCAGTTAAAGGCATTTCATCATTGAATTCAGTGATGTCATCGTCCAGCTCAGTTCAGTTTAAATATTATCTGTGCAATCAAGTCGACGATATCGCTGGAAATGAAGTGTCCCCAACTAAGCAAACCAGAGGTGACAGTGGCAAGGAACCAAAACTCCATCGGTGACAGAATGGAGAAAAAAACCTTGGGAGAAACCAGGCTCAGTCGGGGGGCCAGTTCTCCTCTGGCCAGATGAAACCAGCAGTTCAATTCCAACTGCAGCAAAGTCAGATTGTGTAAAGGACTCATCTGGTTCCCGTGGTCTTGTCCCGATGGCCGTCTAGGTGACAAGGTCTTCACTGGGGATCTGTCTCTGGGGCTCATCTAGGTGTCCTGGTCTCCACTGACATTCAGGACTGTAGAGGTCATCTTTAGGTGCTGATCCACCATCTGATCTGGATATGGACTGGATCGGGTGGCTACTGTGATCTCGGAATAAGAAAGAAATAGACTAATATTAGCGTAGATGCCATTCTTCTTACGATGTAACAAGTACATCGGGTGTTATGGGAAGTTTTCCCGGTTCCGGTTGACCTAATTAATGCAGCCTAACAATCCTTTAACGAATTTGAATAGTAGAAGCATATTAGTGTGTTATGTGTAAACCAGGTAAAAGAGATGGGTCTTTAATCTAGATTTAAACTGACAGAGTGTGTCTACCTCCCGAATAGTGTTAGGTAGATTGTTCCAGAGTTTGGGCACTAAATAGGAAAAGGATCTGCCAGTTGATTTTGATATTCTAGGTATTATCCAATAGCCAGAGTTTTGAGAACGCAGCGGACGTGGAGGTCTATAATGCGATAAGAGCTCGCTCAAGTACTGAGGAGCTAAACCATTCAGGGCTTTAATAGGGTTTAATAGGGAGCCAGTGCAATGTTGACAGAACCGGGCTAATGTGGTCATACTTCCTGGTTCTAGTAAGGAGTCTAGCTGCTCCATTTTGGACCATCTTGAGTTTGTTTATTAAGCGTGCAGAACAACCACCCAATAAAACATTACAATAATCTAACCTTGAGGTCATAAACACATGAATTAACATTTCTGCATTTGACATTGAGAGCATAGGTCTCAATTTAGATACATTTTTAAGATGGAAAAATGCAGATTTACAAATGCTAGGAACGTGGCTGTCAAAGGATTGCTATCAAATAGCACACCTAGGTTCCTAACTGATGACGAAGAATTGACAGAGCAGCCATCAAGTGTTAGACAGTGTTCTAGGTTTTTACATGTGGGGGTTTTAGGTCTGATAATTAACACCTGTTTTTTTCAGAATTTAGCAGTAAGAAATTACTCGTCATCCAGTTTTTTTTTTTTTTTTTTATATAAGCTATGCATTCCATTAGTTTCTCAATTTGGTGTGTTTCACCAGGCTACGAAGAAATATAGAGCTGAGTATCATTAGCAAAACAGTGAAAGCTAACACCGTGTTTCCTGATGATATCTCCCAAGGGTAACATGTAAAGCGTGAAAAGTAACGGCCCTAGTACTGAGCCTTGAGGTACTCCATACTGCACTTGGGATCGATATGATGCCTCTTCATTCACTGCTACGAATTGATGGCGGACAGATAAGTACAATTTGAACCATGCTAATGCACTTCCACTAATGCCAACCAAGTTTTCTAGTCTATTCAAAAGAATGTTGTGGTCGAACGCAGCACTAAGATCCAGTAGCACTAATAGAGAGATACAACCATGATCAGATGATTAGAGCAGGTCATTTGTAACTCTAATGAGAGCAGTCTCAGTACTATGAAACGGTCTAAATCCTGACTGGAAATCCTCACAGATACCATTTTTCTCTAAGAAGGAATATAATTGTGAGGATACTACCTTTTCTAGCATCTTTGACAGAAAAGGGAGATTCGAGATCGGTCTGTAATTAACTAGATCTTTGGGGTCAAGTTGTGGTTTTTTAATGAGAGGCTTAATAACAGCCAATTTTAAGGTTTTGGGGACATAACCTAATGACAATGACAAATTAATAATAGCCAAAAGAGGATCTATGACTTCTGGAAGCACCTCTTTTAGTAGTTTAGATGGAATAGGGTCTAACATACATGTTGTTGGTTTAGATGATTTAACAAGTTTATTCAATTCTTCCTCTCTTATAGTAGAGAACGAGTGGAATTGTTCCTCAGGGGATCTATAGTACACTATCTGATGCAATACTGTAGCTGACAGCTGCATGGTTACAATTTTATCTCTAATAATATTGATCTTGGAAGTAAAATAGTTCATAAAGTCATTACTGCTGTGCTGTTGGAAATGCCTGCTGATGCTTTATTTTTTGTTAATTTAGCCTCTGTATTGAATAAATACCTGGGGTTTTGTTTGTTTTCTTCTAAAAGAGACATAAAGTAATCAGATCTAGCAGTTTTTAATGCTTTTCTGTAGGATAGGGTACTTTCCCGCCAAGCAATACAAAATGCCTCTAGTTTGGTGTTCCTCCAGCTGCACTCCATTTTCCGGGCTGCTCTCTTTAGGGCGCAAGTGTGCTCATTATACCACGGTGTTGTACTCTTTTCCTTAATCTTCCTTAAGCATAAAGGAGCAACCGTATCTAAAGTGCTAGAAAAGAGAGAGTTCATAGTTTCTGTTACATCATAAAGTTTTTCTGCGCTGTTGGATATGCTGAAGAATTGAGATAAATCAGGAAGATTACTTACAAAGCAGTCTTTTATGGTAGAAGTAATGATTCTACCATGCTTGTAACAAGGAGTAGAATTTACAGTTTTAGCTAAATGAAGTTTATACAAGATTAGATAATGATCTGAGATATCATCACTTTGCTGCAGAATTTCAACACCATTAACATCAATTCCATGTGACAGTATTAAATCTAGAGTATGATTTCGACAATGAGTGGGTCCTGACACGTGTTGTCTAACCCCAAAAGAGTTCAGAATGTCTATGAATGCTGATCCTAATGCATCTTTTTCATTATCAACGTGGATATTAAAATCAGCAAATTCTTTAATAACGTCTGTATGGTGCCCTAGTGGCCTGTATACAGTAGCCAGTACAAACATCACAGGGGATTTATCATTAACACTGGTTTCTCTAGGTAATGTTATATGAAGCACCATTACTTCAAAGGAGTTATACTTAAAGCCTGGCCTCTGAGAAATACTGAGAATATTGCTATAAATTTCCAGGGAGTGGGAAAATATCCAGGGAGTGTCGCTAAAACTGATATGACTGTGCAAAACTGTGCTTCACCTCTCAAGCACAGCTGCATACTGTGTGAGCTACCGAGCAAACCTACTGAACATGAAAACCCATGAAGCTGGATATGTGACGCTAACCTTCGAAGGTGTCAGTTTTGAAATGTCAAAGCATGTTAAAATTGATTTGAATAAATAACACAAAATTCCTCAAGTACTTGTGCGAAAATTAGGCTTTATTAATCAAACCTGTGGACCTGCAAATCATACTTTGTGTGAAAAGGAATAAAAGTTGTCAGAGTTTTACTGCCTCATTCAACTGTGTTCATTTCAACTGGAAACTGCAGCGATTCGTATAGGTACATTTTTTTCAGTTTTGCAGAAATGTACTTTGAAGCACGAATTTCCTATGAGACCAGGTAGGACAATTTTGTCAATAATTACTCAACCTCATGTCGTTCCAAACCTGTAAGACCTTTGTTCATCTTTGAAACAAAACTTAAGATATTTCAAAGAAAACAAAAATAATGACTTTATTCAACAATTCTACTCTTTTGTGTCATTGAAATTGTTGAATAAAGTCGTTATTTTTAGTTTTCTTTGCACACAAAAAGTCATCTCGTAGCTTCATAAAATTACCGTTGAACCACTGATGTCACATGGACTATTTTTTTTTTACCAATGTCCTTACTACCTTTCTGTGCCTCGAACGTGTGAGTTTATATTTTTGCAGGAATGGTGATGTTTTTTTCAGGATTCTTTGATGAATAGACAGAATTTAAGGGTATTTATTTGAAATAGAAATGTTTTGTATCAAATGTCTTTAATGTCACTTTCAATTAATTTAATGCATCTTTAATGCAAAACAAAAATCTGACTGCCCCCAAACTTTTGAATGATAGTATACATTATATCTCTAAATCTGAAAGAGAATGGTAAAACACCTAGAAGGATCCTTTCATTCTTCACCAGTGGGCTCAGGCAACAGGATCCATCCTAAAGGGAGAGCTAAAGATTAACTCTGACTAGCTTTGCTGGTGAAGAGAGAGGAAGAAGACAAGATGCCAGGCCGTCACACACAGATTAAAAGCAGAGTGTGGATGTGTGGATGAGAGAACGTGCATTTATGTGTGGCAGGCAGGCTCAGACAGCGCACGCCTTCAGCTTCTCACTGCCTCTGAGATTTGAATGACAGCTGAGGGTCCCAGAGGAGCCCACTGTGAGGCCTGAGTGAAGTTCTCAGAAACCGGGGCTGAAAGGACAAGATGCACAAAGACGAAGCAGGCACAGCAAAGCCAGCGCAACTGTCTGCAGTTATTAGTGACTCGTGGAACTTCTTGCTCATGGTTTTGTGTTGTCTTTTGGTTGGTAATTTCACATATACCCTATGTTCTGGTCCACTAACATGTACGATACAGTATATGTAAAGCATGTAATGAATCACGATTGCTTAAATTCATGTTTTGGTTTGTTTTTAACAAAAGTCTGATACTAAATGTACCCCCAGTTGGCCTCATATCTTTTCAAGACAAACAAATGTCAGTCTTATTACTGCTTTTATTAGATTCCCGTTTCCAAATGAGTTAGAAATAACAAAATGGCTTCTGTTCCTCATCTGAAGGCAGCTACAGCATGTTCTCATGTGTATGCAACACCAGTACCTTCCCCGCGACTGGCCCTCTGAGACGCTTCAGCTGGCATGATTCCTTGAGTGGCACTGACAGCCTGTCGCTGAAGTCAGCTGCTCCTAGAGCACCTGAAAATCAATTGCACAAACTTAGGCTGTGTTTCACTTTCTGACATAATAGGTAACGATGTCTTGTTGTGCTCTGTGTCTTCTTAGCAGTCTGTCTGTTCAGGAGAAGGATGGGTCGTAGTTAATGTCACTGACCCAACAAATAATAATCCAAAGTACCTGTGTGGTCTGGTTTTGTGGCATTTACAGCTAAAAAACAATGCCACTGCATTCATATGCAGATTAGTATGTACATATACAAACAGAAATCACACACAAATATCGTAGTGTGTGACACTTGAGTAAAAGTGTACAAAACAGGGCCTTGAAAGGATTTTTGTTTCTTTTTCACAGGCTGTGTGAAAGGACGATTCAAATAAAAATGTCAGAATACTATAGTTAACATGCAAAAGCACTGTGTATGTAAATAAAAAAAGATGCATTAAATTGATAAAAATGACAGTAAAATGATAATGTTAGAAAAGATTTCTATTTTAAATAAAAATTTGCTGTTCTTTCTATTCATCAAAGAATCCTGAAAAAATATCACAGTTTCCACAAAAATATTAAGCAACACATTTTTTTTTTCAGCATTCAGCAAATTAATGAAAAGAAATGTTAGAATCATATTAGAATGATTTCTGAAGCATCATGTGACATTGAAGACTGGAGTAAAGGCTGCTGAAAATTCAGCTTTGCCATCACAGGAATAAATTACATGCTGAAATATATTAAAATAGAAATCTGTTATTTTAAACTAACAATATTTCACAATATTACTGTTTTTACTGTATTTTTTTTATCAAATAAATGCACCTTTGGCAAGCATAAGAGACTTCTTTCAAAAACTTTTGAACAGCATTTTCCATACATTTTTATTAGATAACTAGATTTATTGGTTGATGTATTTGTAAAAAACTCTATTATACTATAGTTTATAAAGAATCCAAATGATTTTATTCCCAGTCACAAATTCAAAGAATTCATTTTATTTTATTTTATTTTATTTTATTTTATTTTATTTTATTTTTTAATGGGTAACAGGCTTGCAAAAATATGTGGGACACAGTTTAATATAGTTATTAAAATTTGTGATAATTAAAGTTTCAGTTTTTTGGATATCGCCAAGAAGTTTAAGACCTCTGAGGTCATACAAATCAAAATAACTGTTTATCAAACATATATAATAGTTTTCATCATAAAAACATTGTCCTCTATTTTTTTTTTTTAGAAATCCTAATGATAGACAAGCCGTGCACCGTTTTTTGTGAGTGCCTTGCATTTCCTCTCAGTATCTGTCACTATCTTCCTCTGTCAATCCTCCTATCAGACTTGAGTCTGTGACGGTCTGTGGCATACGGGAAACTGCATCTTCACTCGTGGCATCTGAGGCAGAATCTTAGTTCCTATTAAGTATTCACCAAGGCCCGCGCTTGCTGCTTGGCAGGTACCCCTCCATTAGCAGAAGCATTTGGAGCCATTAACATTGATAATTTCTAATTAGGATTCAGCAGTGACAGACAGGCTAATTGGCGGTTCTCCCTAAAACACACTGGTAATGGCTGCTCATATTAATTACATGCAAGAGAACATGTTTTTGGATGGCAACCACAGTGAAGAAAATAGAGTGCTAAAGGGGGCTGATGAGAGGGTTTGAGGCATGAAGCATAAGCTCAGTGTTTGTGGATTTTATAAAGTAGGCATTTAAAAGTCACTTCCATTGTTTGTGCAATGTCTTTTTTTAAACAAAAGACATTTTAGCACAAATATGACAGGTAATTCAGGAGTTTAATATGGTTGCTTGTATTTAAAGCTTGTGTAAATTCATTTGCTTCTTTCCAGAACATCATCAAAGCTCAAGGAGAAGGGCAATTAAATCTTCATTAGGAGTGAAGTGGGTTTTTATGTCTGGCTAATAACCCCAGTGTCGTTTTGCAGAGCCACGGGCATTGCCTTGAAGCTCAATGAAGTATTTCCTCAGTATGACTATAAGGCTAAACAAGACATGGCCGATTTTCTACCATGATGTGATTACTGTTCCATAGTAGCTGACCTGCAGGTTACAGATGTAATTATCTGACGCGCTGTGGTTAATATGATGACATAGTTGAAAGGCCAAGCCATACTTAATGGCCTGCTTACAAGGCCAGCGATCTAAAGAGTTTGTTTTGCAATATTAATAATAAAAGAGCACTATTTAACATTATTCCCGGGGTTCTTTAGACCGTACAGATGTGTGTTTCTGAGTGTTTGTGTTTATTCATGTTGCTGGTAAATGAACATGTTAAAGGTTAGCAGAGTGCTATTTACACAAAGATATTGAAGTATTGTTAGTCTTGCTGTGTCTATGCAATCACTTGAAGTTTATAATTGGGGCATTTAATGGTGTAATCTGTCCAGATGACATTTTAACACGCACTTACTGAGTACTAATCCACCTTATTAGTGAGGATCTGCATGTTGTCGTAGAAGAATTTCTGTGTTTCTGACAGCTGCAGCGTCTTATCCGTTGCATTCACACTTTACCTCATTATGATTGTTTGTCAGCTTTACCATTACGTGTAAATTGCATTTAAAATTATATATTAAATCTTTTATCACACTTTTATTTACTGTATTTTTGATCAAATAAGTGCAAAAAAAAAAAAAAAAGCATTAAAATAATGTACCATCTCCAAACATTTAAACAATATTGTATATATTTGGGAGAGCTAAGATGAAAGAGTGCTGGAAGCCTTTATCAAAAATAAAATCTTGAAAAATTGTGATGCAAAACGTGATACAATATGCACATATTTCCCAAGCAGAAAGGGATCTTAAATGATCCAATGCTGAATTAGTTTTATCACTCTTGCTTGTTTGTGATTGGAAGAAATTTTCCAGTTTCCCAATGAACTATCAGAATACTTACACTAAAGAATTATTTATAAGCGCCATCTTTTAGAACGCTTTTATTTCTACTGCTTGAAATATGAGGAGCAGATATTTTCTGCTCTTTCATCTGTTATGTGGCTAACTCATGAAAAACAATTCTCTACCTTCCACTCTCTTCAATATATCACTACTTCTCCTCCTCCTTCTCCTTTTTAAAGCAAAGCTGTAATGTTACTCACTGCTAATCTCACAGGCAACTTTCCTGCAATATCCCCTCTCTGTTTCAGAGTATCTTCAGCAATCTCATTCATACTTGTCGTCTAGATTGAATGAACCTGTTGAACAGTAGCTGTGTTTCATTTTATTTCAAGAAGTTCTCCACATCACAGTCAAAATCTTTGCTTTCTCTGAAAGATATTTCAACACTGATTTCTCATTATCACCAGAAGCACGATACGTCTAGATAAGACCAAGCTGCTGTTCTTCTTTGCTAAAAAATCATTGGTACATTTATTCTCCATCTCTGGCAAGATTTCAAAGATGAACACATTGGTCATCCCCATATCTTTTTGTTCTTGCATCATAACATTATGCGTCGTGGTACTCTTGTGAACGCGCGTTGACTGACACGGAAGAGAAGAAATTGTTGAATGAAGTCGTTATTTTTGTTTTCTTTTTGCACAAAAAGTATTTTTGTAGCTTTATAAAATTAAGGTTGAACCAGTGATGTTATATGGACCATTTTAATGATATTTTTTCTAACTTTCTGAGCCTTTAATGTGGTAGTTGCATTGCTGTGTATGTAGGCTCAGAAAGCTCTCGGATTTTATCTAAAATATCTTATTTTTATGCCGAAGATGAATGAAGGTCTTACGGGTTTGAAACGACATGAGGGTGAGTAATTAACAACGGAATTTTCTTTTTTTTGGGTGAACTATCTCTTTAAATCTCTGTTTGTGCATGTGATATACAGTATATTATTTCAGACGCTCTTGCACAATGTAATTTTTTCTCCCATGTTTTCGACCTGCTTTCCTGTTGCCCGGAGAACACGGCGAGACCTACCGTGTGTCTCAGGTGATTAAATGTGTCTGACATAGGATTGCACCAGCACACTCGTTAGTCGCTGACACCAAACAAAACCTCAACAGCCTTGTCTCTTGCCTCAGCCGTGTCACTGTGACAACTGCACCTTAGATGTACAGCTGGGAAGTCTTGCAAACAAACTAGGATAAATAAACAAAACATAGCATGACATGACAAGGTAAAGCATTCCTTTGGCAAGCGATTTGTGCATATACTCTTTACATTATTGACAATATAGATATCCTGTTTATTTTTAGGATCCCCTCAATGATTTACAAACAAGTAAGCCTCAAGCGACTATCAATATATTGCTAACAAGTGAAATATATATCAATTCTGTTTCCTTAGTACTTTTAAGAAATTCCATTGTGGAAGAAAGCAAATGGTGAGGTTTTAACAATTAAAAAAAAAAAAAAAAAAGTAAAATAGTTATTGCAAAAGTTGCCAGTGTATAGTTTACATAGACTTTTTAAAATACTTTTTAGGTCTTTTTAATATAAACAACAGTACTAAACAAACACAAAATGTGATGTCATTTTTTAAATTTTAATATTATTATTATTATTTTTAATAAACGCTAAAAATGAAATGCATATTGATTGTAGCAATGTTGTGTGCTCTTAAATAAATATTGTGTGAAACTATAAGTTTACAAGAAAATTCTGGTTCCCTCGTGTCATTCCAAACCTGAGTAAATGATGACAAAATGTTCATTTTCTGCCGATCTATACCTTTAATGGGACCAAATTGGCATTTTATTTTATTTTATTATTTTTTTTCCAAGAAGTCTTCTAATAAAAACAAAACAAAACAAAACAAAAAAAACACAAACTGAAAATAATGACAGACAGCATCTCTGTGACCTTTGACCAGCATTAATGCTCAATGCTCTTTAAGGACGACATCATCTTTTTATATTCTTGCAGTACGAGATGGTCACATGAAAACACTAACATGATATCCAATCATTACTTCTATGAAGAGAACAGAGACTTTCAGTACTTTTCATTCTACTGTGGATATCTCTTCCATTCGGTTGAACTCTATTTGCACGTTTCTCTCCTCTTTAAAATGACTTCCATGAGGGTCTCAACCCAAAGCCCTAGTAATTTAGTACCTTGGGGAGGTGTTTTCCGTGCTCTTTTCCATGTGAGAGTGTGTCGTGTGCCTGAGGCGTTGTCTATGCTGACCTCCTTCATCCCAACAAACCAGCGCTTGTGTGGCTGTTTTACTATTCCAGGCAGCTCTCATGCTGTGGGCCTGGGTGCCCAAGAATCAAGAATCCCCTATCTTCACCAGCGCTCTGCTGCACCACTGTCTTCAGCCTGATTTTAAACCTCACAGGGTGCTTTCTATGTGATTTATTGTTTTAGTTAGCCCTTGCAGTTTGCATGGTGGCAGTGTCTCATCTAAGGTTGCTATCCTCTGTTCCTCTTTAACTTTAACCTCATGTCTGGTCTGTCCTGTATCACAATCATCCTTATTAATCCATTGGTTTGGAAAGATGTTGTAGCATATAATTTGATCTCTTTGGCAAAAAGGCAGACTGAACTCTGGACCCCCCCTCTGGACTGTGTGAATTTACAGCATGATGTTTGTCATATCACAGTAACTTGACTTATACCAGGTTGCACTTTCTCTTATTTGACAGACCATTTTAACCACTGCGAGACAGATAAGCTCCTCAAACCTTTCAATAAGTGTACAGATATAATCTCACTCTTAATCGCATTTTTCAGGGCGTAATCTCTGCCATCAACACAGGCTTAGGCTTGTCAGAGAAGATGAGCGCCTTAATTCTGTTCCATTTATAGCACTTAACCAGTACCTACATGTACAGAGACAAATCTGAGCCCAAATCCCTGATTCTTCCTCATGACAGAGTGCCGTAAGCTACTTGTTTTGATCTGGATTGTGGCGTACCTTGGGTCAAAACCTATCGAAGCGAGATGGGTGGAGATAGTCAGAGCGTAAGCCTGCTGAGGGCCTGCACAGAGGTTTTCAGACTTTTCCAATTCTGAGGATAAATATGATGATAAATATGATGACCTCCTTGTGAGGGACTCTGTTCACAAAATATAAAGCACTAGGAAGCAATTTTCATGTGTTTTATTTTTATTTATTCTGTGACAAAAATAAATGTAACCAATAAAAACAACTAAATTAAACCATTGTTTTCAGAATTAAATACATTGTCATTGTATTAAAGAAAATTATTAAAACCACACTCTTGTGCTGATGCTCTGTATTTCTTAATGAATAAAAATTAGTGCTGTCAGTAGAATATGTTGCAATGAATTTCAGAATTTCTCATTTCTTCAGAAAACAGAAATTATATAAAATTAGTCCTTCATTTTTTTTTTTCTTTTGTAAATCCACTAGATGTAGGGTTCAGTTTGAAAAGACCTGCTCTACAAAGCTGCAGAAAAATTTTCTTCCAGCACTTTGGATTGCTGGGGATTTCAGTCTGTTCTCTTTAGCTTGAGTTTGAAAGAAAAAAATCCTGGGTCATTGCTGGGCATAAGCTCACCGCATGCTACCTCCTTTCCAGTAGCTCAGCTGGAAGATCATGACATTAGCAACACCAATTTTGTGGTTTCACTTCCAGGGACTTTACATTCTGAACAAATATATAGCTTGAATGCTCTGTAAGTCACTTTTTGATAAAAGTATCTGCCTGCCAAATGTGTAAATGCAATGAAAGTTCAGAACAGAAAGTATACTTGTAAGCATCACTTGTTTTGGTTCATTATAGTATATCACATTTAATGACTGTAAAAAGCACTCAAGTCAAACGAATGTCAGAAAAACTTTTTTTTTTTTTTTTTTTTAACCCATTTCCTGGGTTATTCCTGTCATGCAGTTGACTCAAATTGGTCAACCATGTTTTCAGACATCAGCAGTATCTCTCTGTCTTTCTTCTCAAACGACCAGAGTAACTGTAATATCCAGATTGTTATACACTTTGTGGTCCCATGGCAACTGTAATTTGTCATTAAAAGGCACCACAGGGTCTCCCAGTGAAACTCAGGCACTTGAGCATTGTTATCTGCAATATGCTTCTTTGCTTGGCTGTGCTAAATTTAGTTAAGCCTTCTTGGGTAAATGTCAGGCTGGTTATTCATGACAGTGTTGGTGGGTTCAACCTCCCAGCAGGATTTACACTAATGCAGACAGTGTCCCACTGTGACAGACAAACAGTAATGGTGGGCCTCGCAGTGAGGAATGAGTACTGGGAAACTAGGTGGGGTGAAAGATAAAGAAAAAAGATAGATTCAGTCAGGGAATCAAGGCGAGTGAGAGTGTGTGTGTGTCTGGTGCAGGGGTGTAGAAGAAGAAAATGGAGAATTGCTCAGTCACAGCGGTTAGTGAAGTAAAGGAAATGTTGTAGAAAAAACAGTTGAACAGAGGGAATAAGATACCGTAGCTTAGAAGGGGTTATAGAGTAGGAGAATAACAACAACAACAGAGAAAATATTGATTTTTTTTAAAATAAAATAAATAGATGAGTAATATTTGTATTGCATTCCTCAGCTTTTTATTAGTAAGATGTAGAGGATAAAGGTAGCACTCGCAGACTCAGTGGCCTCCAAGTAAACATGGGCTGAGGTTACCTCTGCAGGTTTTATCAGAAAAAAAAAAAAACGCTCAGTGACTTTGATGTTTAACGCTGTCTATAAATAGTTGATGTGTAAGTATTTGAAAAAAATGTATCTTTTATTTCTTAACATGCATCTTTATTTGAGGCTAGAAAAAAGCCAATAAAGCTGTTCAGTTTGTAGATATAAAAACCCTGAAGAGAATTTGCCTTTGTTTTATGGGTTCCCTTGCGATTTTCTAATGCTGTTTTCAAATTTATGAGTAAAATAAGGTCTGTGGTTAGCGCTACTTGAAGGGACTTTCATGTTTGTATTGCAACATAAGTTACACACAGTTAAACCTCAAATATTTATTCTGAAACTGTTTTGTGCTTGGTGTTCCTTACAAATTTCTACATGAGCATTACAGGAGTTGCCTCATTACCTCCTTAGTTATGTGTAGCAACATACGTTTGTAGAGCACTTTAAAACATACAGTGTGATGAGGAAAAGATGTTTTTACCCACACAATGTTGTAGTTATGGCATTTTCCAGCAGAGGCTAACTGGACCTGCTAACCAGATAAACCTTGACATCTCAGAGAAAAATCACAGAGGAATCTGATTGAATGTATCAGGTTCCCAAAGCCTCTCCCGCCTTACACACAGACAGTGCTGACCTGTGTTTGAGTGTTATTCACAGTGTCACATAACCTCCAGGACATGTCTTTACTCAACAAGTTCCTCACTTGGTGTTGCTCTGCAATGCACTGTTGATAGTAACATTCTGCCATCCTGTCATATGAACACCTATTTGGTCAACTCATCATACAAAAAGACATCATGTAGTTCTTATGTGGTAATTTTTCACTCTTCTAATAAATGAAGATATATACAGAATGTAACTTTCATTTATTTATGTATTTACACTTGAAGGAATTTAAATGTAGTTGACTTTGTCTTTTAATGGTGCAATGTAAGCTTTCTGCAACATGACAAACTAACAGCTTCCTTGGGTTATTTATTTATTTATTTATTCATTTACATTTTTTTCATTTATTTCTGCAGTTTAATCTGGAGTCTAAAGCTGTCACAGAGAAAGATGTGATATCAGGACATGTAATGGGAATATTTTTTTGAGTGCCAGTCCGTCACTTACAACACAGTTAATCAAATATTACAATATTATGTATACAATAATATATGATTAATATATTTTTATATAAAATATACATAACTGATATAATAAATGTGTTTTTTTGCACTTTTGACACAGTTACATAAGTTGTGAAAGACTTCAGGGGATAAAAAGATAAGGAAAAATATTTGTAAAACTAGTCTACCAGATTTTGTGCTCTCAGCTGCAGAACTAGAGTTAGTCGTGAGTAAAAAGATGCTGATCGGTTGGAACTCAACCAAAAGAATGAGACTGTCAGCAAAAAAAGTGCCTTTGGCCTTTGCCTTGTCCTTTGGTGCAGATCTTTATTATATTTCAGTGTGATTTAGGAACCATCACAGGGAGCACTTCAGATCTGTGCTAAATGCTCAGCTGTCAATATAACCACCGTCTGAGAGGCTCTTTTGGTGGAGGAAAGCCTGCATTAGTACCAAATTAACCTTTTCCCATCAATCAGCAGTTAACAACAGCAATTTCTCTCTTGGTCACACACACACACTCGCCGAGTGCTCATTGATTTCGCACTGACATTGAACTGTTTCCATCAAGAAACAATTAAATGGAAAACTCATGTGGATACATGGCCAGCAACACATGGTCAAAAAACATTTTTGGTGTGGTTTATGGCTTCTGACACAGCTGAAATAAATCAATCCCCTCTCGGTGTACAAACAAAGCGCAGATTAAGAACGGGGCGCAAGGGAATGTGGGAGATGTACTGAATTGCCCTCACATAGGGATCCAACCACTACAAGCGGATTAAAGATATTTGCTTTGTTTCTGAGTGTGTTTTCTGATGAGCGTATGTCAGGGATTATCAGATTCCCATCTAATGTGCGATTGAAGCATTACGCTGAGTAAATAGTTTGCTAAGCATTTCTGTAGAAAGATTATTGAACTCTTTTCTGACAATAACTGCTTTGGAAAACAAAAGAAGAGGGTGCAGTTTCAGTTTCTACATTGTGCGGATGACATGTTCCTGTTTTTCTTCCTGAACTTCATATGGTTTAAAACTAGTGCTTGGTTTGATGACCCAGCGAGGGCAGTATTCTAAGCTTTTATTCTAACTGATGTTTGTTAAATGATGGTGTGGATGTTCATCTGATGATCCTGTTTTCAAAGGATCAGGTTCAAAAGCTCAAAGGAGTGATCCAGGAGTTGAAGATCACAATATCAGTCGTTATTAACGCATGTTCATACAATGCCAAAGTCTGGGTTGGGTGTCCAAACCATTAATGTAATTTAAATGGGTTTGTCTTGGTAATGACAAATTACTAGTTGTTATCCATGTAACCCATTTCTCAGAATAACCATAGTCACTATTGACAAAGTATTCAGTCAATGCTGTGGAATTTTTACGTCCTTTTTACATGCATTTTTTCACTTATATTTTCAACAAACACAATTTTCATCATAACCAACAGTGCAGACATGATGTACTGTAAATAAAAGAGATTCATTGTGTAGTGTAGACAGACTAATTGATTATAAAAGGAGTTGGCGAGATTGCTGAACTGAGGTGATTGACAGCTCCAGCAATTATAAAGGAAGTGTTTTTTGCTCATTTCCTGTATATAATTTAATTGCAATTTAGTAACAAATGATTTTCACGCAACTAAGAGGAACTATGTGAAGTTGTCCGTTCAGTGAGTGGCTTGATTTATTGACTGGTTGTAGGTGGGTCAAGGAGACAAGGAAGAAGTGAAATATAAGTCACTTTGGCAGTTTGGTTTCAGTAAAAGCTGCTTTTCTTTTTAACATGAAAGTTTTGAATTCTGAAACTCAAAATATGTTTTTTTTTTTTTTTTTTTTTTTTTTTTTTTAATAATACAATGACCTCTTATGTGTCAAAACATAAGAGAAAATTTGATTTCTCAGGTCATGACCCCTTAAGCCTATTAAACAAATCACTATGTCTTCCAGTGTTACGGATGATTATTAGATATTTAGGTTGCCTACAGTTTAAAGCAATCAGGCCCACAAATTACTCTCAAATGTGTTGTTGCTTAATTAACCTGGATAACTGCAGCTGTGGAGAGACCTGCTCTTGATGTGAGGGCTGTTTTAGTGATGCTCTAGTGAGGCCACCGACTGATTTGTGAAGATTTGGCTGAGCATTTGAAAGTATTTTAACAATATGAAATGAGAAATAGCAGGATTGAGGCCAGTACCTTGTCGGATGATCCTATCACCCTGAATATTCAAAACACCTAGCACAAAAATAGTTTATATTTTGGAATACATTATTAAGGGTGTTTTCACATCTGGCTCATTTGGAGAGTTTGTTTCAGAACCTATCCTGTTTTTCTCCCTTCATTTCGTTTAGGCATACTCTATGTGAACATGGCAATTGTACTCAGATCCGCACCAAAATAATCGGTCCGAGATATAATATATATAGAATTATATTTTAATTTTAAATAGTATATTTTAAATATAATTATATATAATTCATTATTTAGATAAATAAATTACAGATAAAGCCACATTAAGCCCATGGAGCGAACTTGTCAATCCATCTTGATGAATGATGCAGAGGAACATAAACAGGTGATCTCTGACCAATAAGGGGACAGTTTTACTCACATGTGACTTGCATAAATACAGTTTGGTACGCTTTGCAATGTTGCCTTGTAAAAACAAATCGAAACAAGAATGCAACATTGTGACAAATGGTAACACTTTATTTTACGGTGTCCTTGTTACACGTTTCATGTACTTACTATTATAATAACAATAAATTATGCGTAATTACATGCAAGTAACCCTAAGACAAACCCTAACCATATAGTAAGTACATGTAGTTAATTACTATTACTCAGTACTTAAATGTATAATTACCCTGTAACAAGGACACCTTAAAATAAAGTGTAACCTAACAAATTAAGCCCCTGTTTCGGAACAAAGCAACCGATCTACAAGTCTGAAAATGCCCTAAGAAAAGGATAAATGGGGTAAATTTATCATTCATTTATTTATTCTGTGTATGTTGACAAACTGTTTTTATAAATGTATTCAACATAGAGGACACTGGGACTAATTGTCACACTTAAGTGAATATTTCTTGTGGTATGTTTACTGTATTCTAGAAAGTCAGCTTCTGAATTGATACATACCTAAACGTCTTGGTTTAAAAAAAAAAAAAAAAGCATTAAACATTTACAGATACAGTTCTTTGAGCGCAGCTTGACCTTTTGTGACAGCCTGGCTCATTTGCAGTTAGCCCTGGTCTCCCCTATACAGCAGTTAACAGAAATGACACAAGACAAGACTGTATTCACAGTAACTAATGATTCTGTAAAAGGAAACGTCAGAGGAGACACAATATATGAGTTGGCTAGAGAGTCTGATTTAAAACCGTAAGTGGATAGAGCAGCATGCAAAACTGCAGGTAACAAGTATGGAAGCCATCCAAGCCTGTGCAGCAGAGAGGCTGAAGCATCATCACGGTATTGACTTACTGTAATTTACAACAAGGAGCTCTGAGCCCACTTCAGCTGAGCTAGATTGGGCTCTATGAATAAATAAAGAGGCAAAGTTACAAACAAACAAAGCACACGAAAAGGCTCAAACATTACGCATATGAGAAAAGAAAGAAGAAAAGCGGGAAAAGGAATTTTTTTTTTAAATCCTGCAATTGAGATCGTAAAAACAATTCAGTTTCAGTTATTTTTCACTGACTTGGAAATACCCTCAATCTAACCTCAAAGAGCCACTAGTTTGAGATTGTTTTAAAGGAGCCTTTACATATCACATAACCTCTTTGTCTTGATTTGAAATGTTGCCCTGTGAAAGGTGTAATACACTGGCAAGTGCTCTGGTTCGTTATGAATCTGGATCAAGTGAGTTTGTACTCTAGGTTGTTGTATTTTTCATAAAGGGCACACTGGTCCGTTGTGAGTAGCGCCAATCTTGTTCAGCGCGCTCCCATTAATGAGTTATTTATCGGGTGAATGCCAGACCTGTGTACATCGCTCAGCTGTGACTCACTGGCTTCCCTGGCCTTATTTTCCACCCGGATTTGGTTACGTATGTTGCTGCTTAGGTGGTTTAGTAAGTTGATAAGGACCAAAATATCACAAAAAAACTCTTATGTACAACATAAACGGAACAACCTTTATTTTTCATTTGTGTTTTTTTTTCTACTTTCTTTTGTTTATAGTTGGTGCAAGAGACGTTTTACCACATTTTAACGACTAAAAGTACACATCTTTTACAGTGAATACATCTCAACATCTGTCTTATAGAAATCACAGTATAGAATACTTGCTTATTTTCTCTCTCGTGTTTATTGTAATGTATCATTAGAATATTCGCTTACACTTTACAAGAAATTAACTAACATCATTTTTACAGCATTTATTAAACTTCAGTTAATAAAATGGTTATTTATTGTTTTATTGTGATAGTTTAAAGTGCAGTAACACAAATTTTTGTCTTAGTATTTCTAAATGTTCAAAGATTAATAAAAGCTGTGGAAGTATTGTTCATTGCTAGTTTGTGTTACTAATGTAGTTGACTAATGTTAACAAAAGACATTTCTTAGCTACTTTGCACTGTTTTTTTTTTTTTTTTTAGTATGGGCAGTGAAGCTGCATCACCTATTGCCTTTAATCTTTTTTTGAATAAACCTGAATGGCACATAAAACCTCAAGATAAGGAATAAATGCCCTGAGAAATTATGATGAATAATTCTTTACTGAATTCTTCACTTCAGTTTTGATAGGGTCTGTAAACCACTGCACATTACATTTTATGACCAGCCATTATAACAAACTTCTATTTAGAGACTGTTAATTGACCCCTCTATTGAATTCCCAAAGAAACGGTCTCCCTCAGCAACAATGACTCATAGAATCGTGCTAAATGATTCAACTAATGGCACCATGCTTCCCCAATGTAGCCGCACATACACAAACAAACACGATGAAATCGCATCAGCAGATTACTATCAAGATGGGTGAAGTCAAGCAACCCGAGGCTGTTGTTAAAATGGCCAATCACCCAAGTCTTGTGCTGTGTCCAATTTGCTCTTGTGGGATTAGTATAGTTGACCTCTAATAGCTTGGCGTTTGCCATTAGACGGGGTACCCAAAGGTCTTTGCTCATTTCAGCTCTGGATAAATGAAGCTGATTACGGTCCATATTTATCCCACACTCTGCATCTATTGGCATGTAAATCAAAATGTAAATGAGGTGGGGTGGATTGGTTGGCATGCAGTAAATATTCAAATTGCGAGAGCGTCAGGCTGTAATCAGTGGTAAATTGTAAGCAGAGGAGAGAGGAGGTTTGGCATTATTAAATTGCATCTCTAAATTCAGAAATTACAAATGCACATTGCTGTGTGCCACATGAAATCGACTTTATTTATGTCTTATCCTATTCACATTCTAATGAAATCGAAACGAAGGCAGCTGTGACAGTGACAAATTGAGGTAATTAATATCACTGTTTGTGGGTTTTACTCTGTGATAGGTGCTCAGTGTGACGTGACGTGTAACAAGATCCACAAACGATCAAAAGGGAAACTAAAATTGTACAAGAAACTTTACAGTGTTTCCTTTATGTTTGATCAATAAACAAATAGATAAAATAGAGTGGTGTTCTAGTCAGATGATATATGTAGTAAGATAGATGGATAGATAGATAGATAGAAGGATAGATAGGTAGCATAGACAGAAGGATAGATATAAGTGGTTAAATCAGGATAGACAGATGGATGGATGGATATATAGATGGATAATAGCTTCTCTAAGAAGGATTGTACTTCACAAAGTAATGTGTGTCCATATAAAAACAATGAATAAAGTCAGTCTCTAAACCTCAAGGGCCCAATTGTTATGCCTGTGGCCACCTGATTTGTCCCGGATTCCTCCGAGGGAACAGAGGGGTGACAGAACGCAGACAGGTGTGACCGCCACAGCCAGCTGTGACCTGAAGGTGCTGTTTGGTCCTCCAGGGCTGACAGTGGCCTGGCAGAACACCAGACAATCAGAACCGGGGCAGACGGAGTGACCCACCACCCCACCTGCAGGAGTCCACAGAGTCCACAGGCCACCCGAAGCTTCTGCGTGTCTGGATCCACTCCAGCCACCTGTCAGGTGCACCAGCTGCCTGGCCCCCTTAAGTTGCGTAGTCCATCTGTGCCCAGGTCTGGATTTGATATATTACTCAGTATCGTGAGGGATAATGCTGTAATGTTTCTAAATTGTGTTAGCGGTGTCATATTTTTATTTTGCTGGTATAATAAGTGGCAGTGCAGAGTAAAAGTTGCAGATAATGGCAGTGCAGCAATGTATGGGAGACTGTATATACTGCCTTCTACGGCGGCCGAGAGAGCTCAACGCGCTGCAACTTCAGAAAACACATGCAAATAGAAAAAGCACAAGCAAATCAAGAAAACATCTTCATCAGTTTGACAGCAGGTGCTGCAAATGCTCACAACACAAACAAATAAAGAAACGCACTGCAAATACTCACAACACAACCAAATAAAGAATTTTATTTGCAGTGCGTTTCTTTGTTTTTGGTTTTGTTGTGAGCAATTGCAGCGTGTGTGTTGTCAAATTGATGAAGTTGTTTTCTTAATTTGCAGGTGTTTTTTCTATTTGCAGTGCGTTTCTTTATTTGGTTGTGTTGTGAGCATTTGCAGCGCGTGTGTTGTCAAATTGACAAAGTTATTTTCTTAATTTGCAGGTGCTTTTTCTATTTGCAGTGTGTTGAGCTCTCTCGGCCACCGTAGCCTTTTCACTTTTTATTACTATCAGACTCTGATGATATTTAAGTCTCATGTTTACTTCAGTAGAAGACATTATTTAATGAACATAAAAATACAGTGTTTTTCAGTGAATGGAATGCCAAAATTCACATCTGCATGCTTGATTAACAATTGGTAGTATATTGTGTGTGTGAGAGAGTCAGGTTTTATTATAGGACAAATTATAGGACTACCTTGCAAAATGGCTTAAAGTTGGCATGAAATGTAATTTACAACTTTTCTTCTTTATTATGGTGTATATCTAAGTGAAACAAGGGAACATTATTGATTGATTGATTGATTGATTGATTCATCTGCAGTTAAAGCATTTATCAACAATAGCATTATAATATTCCTTACTCAATAATTTAAAATGCATTCCATATAGTAAACCAATTACAAATAACATGGATATAATGCATCTAATATAAATTTTTAGAGAAAAGAAATGGAAGAAATAATTAAAACAGAAAATAGTGAAATTATATAGCTGATTATTAAAATACAAGACTGAGAATGATCACGTTTGACTCTTCTTCAATGTTCATTGTTTTGATTAAAGATTATGGGTGCACATTTTATATATTAAATACTGCAACATTTCATAATTTAATTACTGTCAATTCTGAGTTCATGGGGACTTTAGTAAACACGTCTTTTGGTGTTAAAATAGTACAGTTCAGGATTTACTAGACGCGCAGTGAAGAATTAGTGCTGAAAAGGCATGGACAGTTATTTTTGCACCTGACCTTATTGAATATGTATTTGTAGGAGTTTCCCTTTCAGATGCAAAATTTATGGGAGGAGAGTATTCAAATGAAGCACGCAATGCGATTTACTAACGTTTGCGCTCGTCAAATTGCTGGTATTTGCGCCATTTTTTAATGCCCAAAAAAAAAAAAGCATGTCTTAAAGCAGGTGGAAATTTGGGCTGCTCTTGGTAGATTGTGCTGGTCATTATGGAAATGATCTAGCTGTGTCTGTGTTCTTTAATGTGCACGTTGTTAGTAAATCACCCGCAGAATTTTCCCATCCCATCAGCGCTTTGATGGAATTGCGCTCTGATGCACTGTTTAGTAAATCTGGCCTTTGAAATGTTAAAAATGTATTATCAGTAGTAAATGTATAAATTAACATTTACAGCATTTATTAAGTAAGGGATAATGCACATCCAGTCGGTTGTTATTGCCGAATAAACCCCGACAGGCTGATCTTACATCACCTTGAAGGGTTTATCCTGCTTGTTACATGGCTACTTGCCACATCAATAAATAATTAGACACGAAATACTGATATGAGTTGAAATATTCAATGCAAAGCTTCTGCAAAGGAAAACAGTTCCTAACAAAAGGCTATGAGTCTACAATGTAAAAAAAAAAAAAAAAAAAAAAAAGTTGAGCAAACTTAAAAGTTTAAGGCAACCAGCTTCAGCAGATTTTTGAGTTTTCTCAACTTATTTTTGTAGGAGATTTTGAGTTTTCTCAACTTTTAAGTTTTATAAACTTAAAACAAGTTGAGAAAACTCAAAAATCTGCTAAAGCTAGTTGCCTTAAACCTTTAAGTTCTCTCAGCTTTTAATTTTTTACAGCACTGTAAAAAAAAAATAATAAAAAATAAAAAGTTGAGCAAACTTAAAAAGTCTAAGGCAACCAGCTTCAGCAGATTTTTGAGTTTTCTCAACTTCTTGTTTTAACTTTATACAACTGTCTTACATGATGATCTAAAATGTAAAGATTTAGATGTAGAGGATACAAAGTATCAATACTTCAGTATAAGAACAAAAGAAGGACATGGTAGAAACACAAATGTGTTTATGTGATTTGTGAGTGTATGTGCCCCTCAGCTATGAAACCCAGTTTTGTTCCTCCATCGAGGTTACTTTCCCATACTGCACTGTGATCTTGCCCTCCGTCTCTCTCACTAATGGGCTCACGTTGCTGCACTAATGGCAATTAAAAATTGAGTACAAAGTTTCCCGGAGAGTCTGAAGCTGCCTGAAATAGAGCCAAGCAAGCCAAATCAACAACGCTGATGAAAGGAACAGTATGCTTATGCGCTGTGAAGACGCAGCCTCTGTCCTTGCATCTTCATTAAGATGAAATGTAAAATATAAAATCATCATTTAATCTTAATTACTTAATGCAGGAACAGAGTACAAGAGAAGAGCCAAGCATAGTGAGGACATAATTCTTCTCTATACTGTAGATGAAATATATATTAGACTCAGACATTTGTACATAATGGCTTTGTTAAAGCCATCCATTGGTTTCCTGATTCAAGTCTATGCTATGACACAGCCAACAGTCTGACCCCATTATAAATCGTGATGCAAACACATATTCCAGCTCAGTTTACTAATTCTGTCATTCACCTGTCGGGAATACTCTTTGGCCTTTGTCTGTCTCCAACAGTCCAAAAATAATAATAAAAAAAAAAACGTTTTGCCAAAATATAGAATCTCCCTTCCTGATATGAATATCCTCCTGGCTCCTAGCTATGGAGTTTTGTCCTCTGTAGAGGACATTATATTTTAGTGAATTTCTCTGAGACCTCACGTCACAGTTTAGACTTAAAACTGTCCTGTACAGAGCACATTCAGGGCTTTTCAGAGATACCAAATGGTAGAGTACCCCCTCTCCTTGGTCTTGGCTGACATTAATTTAGTGATTAAATAAATTTACCACCCTTATGGAAATATGATTTAAATCTGACTAATGTTCAAATAGTTTGTCATAAATCAACATCTCAGGAAAATTACATGGGGTTTAAAATCAAAATATGACTTTCAGTTGGCAGGACATAGATTTCATACATGTCCACTGTGGGCACCAGGACTTAAAGCATGTTAATTGGGAGACACAACAAGTGAATGTGGAAATAAATTACACACACACACACACACACACACACACACACACACTTGTTTCACTATCCTTGTGGGGATTTCCATAGGCATAATGGTTTTTCTACTGTACAGACTGTATATTCTATTGCCCTGCACCAACCCTACACCTAAACTTAGCCCTCACAGGAGACTTTCTGCATTTTTAGATTTTCAAAAAACTTCATTCTGTGTGATTTATAAGCTTGTTTACCCATGGGGACCTCAATTTGGGTCCCCATCGTGACACGAGTCCCCATGAGTCTGTGTGTTTTCAGGTTTAAGTCCCCAACTGAATAGAAAAAGAGGTACACACACACACACACACACACACACACACACACACACACATATATATATATATATATATATATATATATATTCCTATGTAATATTAGATATTATTATGAAAATCTTGCCAAATATTATATTACACTTCTTCTTTCATTACATGTTGCCCCAAAAACACATTTATATGCAAATAGGATACAGTGTATAGATAAATTGTATATAGTGGGAAAACCCATTTATGGCCATTTTACACACAAAGCAAAATAATAATAAAAACATAAATAAAATGTTATTTTTCTATTTTTTTTTTCTTATGTTCTAAACAATGTAAAACTTTTTTTTTTTTTTTCTGGTAGTCAGGAGAATATTATAATGGTAACATTGATGATCGAAAATACAGTAAATAAAAACATGAAATTGCTGAATAAAAGACATTAATGTTAAGTGTCTATTCAGTTTTTGTTTAGTTCTGTGTTCCTAGTTTAATTTAACCTAGTTTCCTTTGTTCTCATTTTTCCCTCCACTAGTTAGCTTCCACGGTTTCTGATTAGTTAACACCTGTTTCTGTTCTCAATGATTATGCTTGTATTTAAGCCCTGTGTTTCTTTCAGTTCATGGTCCAGTATTGGTTGTGTTAAGTGTGTTGCTTCCAGAAGTTATCTCCTGGTTCCTCAGATCATGTGAGATATCAAAAACACTATTTTATTCATCTAAAAGATCATGTGACACTGGAGACTGGAGTAATGGCTGCTGAAAAATCAGCTTTGCCATAACAAACATAAAGTACATTTTAAAATATATTAAAATACAAAATCATTATTTTCAATTCTAATAATAAATAACAATATTACTGTTTTTACTGTACTTTTGATCCAATAATGCAGGCTTGATGAGCATAAGAGACTTCTATCAAAAACATTAAAGGGGTCATATGATGTGATTTCTTGTTTTCCTTTTCTTTAGTGTGTTATGTAGCTGTTTGTGCATGTATAAGATCTGCAGAGTTACAAAACTCAAAAGTCTCCCACAAAAGGATTTATTCTATCTAAAAGAGAAGGCTAATCCAGACCGGGCTAAAATGCCTCATTAAAACACGCCCCCTCATGTCTACGTCACGATGTGGAAATATTTGCGTAATGCCGCCCAAATGTGCACACAAAGAAAGAAGGCGTTCAGTAACCGCAGTAGTGTTGATGCAGCCATGTCAGAGAGATGCTGTGTGTTTCTATGCGAAAGCAAAAGCACTTTATTTTGCCTTCCGGAAGTAGATGCAATTAGGAATCATTGTTAAGATTTGTTTACAACAGAACAGCACAACCAAAATGTTAGGAATTGTGCAACGCATTTTATGGACGACAGTTTTGTGAACCTAGAAGAGTACCAGGCTGGCTGTGCACGAAGGCTATTCCTTAAAAATAATGGGTCAATTCTGACTTTTCTATGACAATCTGGTGCTTCTGAATCAGCGACTGTACAGGTAAGTATGTTTTGTTATTAGTTTAAGTATTTGCTAATGACTGTTCAAATGCGGAGTTTTGCACAGCGTAGAGTAACGCGTCGTGTGTGTGTGTGTGTGTGTGTGTGAGGGGAACAGGGTCACATCACAGCGGAGTGAACAGCCCGTCAGAAATCATAGCACATCAGCTGTCTTAACCCTTTAGGCGCCAGGGTTTTTTGGAAAAAAAATCTGGATTTTGACATCAAGATTTCAAAAGCTTGTGGCTTGAAGGGGCTTAAAGATAGAGATCTACTGTAAATTAGAAAAATGTTGGGCATGACCAAAAGTTTATGTGGGGTGTAAATATACTCATCTAATTTGCATATTATGACATCATCAAGGGGCGGCCATCTCAAATTTCATAATATTCAGGAAATAGTAGATATTGAATTGATGTTTGAACTTATTTGCATGTTTTTTTTTGTCTTTTTAATCCTCATTCCAAATAATCAGAAAAGAGGAAACCAACAATAAAACAGGAGAAAGTACTAAATTATTACTATATTACTATACTATATTGTAGTAAAAGGCATGTGAACAGTAGCTTACTTTTTGATCAGTTCATCAGTAATATTCAGAAAATAATAGATAGTGAATGGATGTTTGAACTAATTTGCCTGTTTTATTTATTTATTTTTTTTAATCTTTTTATCCTCATTCCAAATGATCAGGAAAAGAGGAAATCAACAGTAAAACAGGAGAAAGTAGTAAATTATTACTATATTACTGTGCCATAGTAAAATGCATGTGCCTATTTTTTGATCAGTTGACCAGCTATCTGCCCAATCAGATATCTAGGTGACAGTTTATAGTTCTTGAGAGTATGGTACCGCTCATTGCATGGCACAGCGCACCTACCCCACACTGACTGCACCTGTACTTTTTTTTCTGCCGGCGGCCCTTAGAGCGTGCGCGATCAGCAACAGCTCTCCTATGGACACTACGACCACATTCACCCCTGCCACCCCCCATCCCCGTTGGGCAAAGGGTCGACATGATCACTTGTTTGTGCTTTGTGAAAGCTCTCGCCGTGCACAGGGGCACCATTGCGCAGCAAAGATGTACCGGGAGAAGCGCGATCATTAGACGGCCGATCATCATTTCCAGAACGCAAATATTCCCCTTCAGAGTCAAAATCAGCAAATAACATTTGCAACATATCCTCACGGTACAACTTTTTATTAGATATTTGGCGATTTTCTCTCACAAATCTCACAATTTACTTGCACGCTCTGAACTGAACTACTTCCGGATCAACGACACGAAAGCTCACTTGCTCTGCTATTTCCTCGAACAATTTGAATACGAACAAGACGAAATTTTGGTCTAGAATTGAAGTACTACATGTCTGCCATCTAGTGGTAGGGAATACAAATGAGATATTACACCATATTAGGAACTACAGTCTATTTTATTAAGTATGATGCCTTGCCGTAATTTTGCGACTTTGGCGCTTAGAGGGTTAACTGTGACTTGTGTACTGCATTATTACTGCCTCTGTCATGCGACTCTGTTCCCCTCTGGGGCTTGAACTGGTGGTAAAACTAATGACATTATTTACTGTCTTGATGTTTACTTTGAAAGCTGAGTGATTATGGGAAGGGGCGTCACATTTCCAACGCGTGCTTGTGGTGTTCGGCCAATCACAATGCACTGGGTCAGCTGGCCAATCAGAGCAGACTGCGCTTGTCAGAAGGAGGGGCTTTGTTGAAAACAATGTGTTTGAGATAGGCAGGGCATAGAGGACCTACAATAATGTACAGTATTTGAAAAATAATGTGTTTTTTGAACATAAAAGCATGTCAACATATTCTGTTACACCAAATACACAAAATAATGATCTTTAAAATAGCATCATATGACCCCTATAACAAATCTTAAGTATTCCAGACTACTGACTGGTAGTGTATATTTATGTATGTATTTATTTACAGAAAATCTGTATCTATTCAGTAAATGAAGCCTAACATGACAGGACAATTTATTAAAACATAACAGTTGTTCCGATGAGCATCAGACATGCACATGCATCTGTTCTCTATCCTGTATCTGTAAGTGTACAGTATGTGATATTGGATGCAATTCTAACATAGATTAAAGAGTCCCTTGTGCCACATATCTGCCAGTACACCGTGGTGATGAAAAGCATCGATCCTTGTCCTCTCATATGTCTATTTTAACAGATCTAGTCCTCATCGTCACTCAGCCTCACAGAGCAGATCCTTTTATAAGTCACACATCACCTGGCAGCAGGTACACAATAACCTCCTTATGCTTAAGACTTATTGGGATGCAGAGGAGGATGCAACCTTGGAATAAAATGGAAGGGAGTATCCTAGGAAAGCAGTGACTCAGAGAAATGCAAAACGGCAAACGGCCCAGCTGCCTCAAGGGGAGACAGCCAAGCTGATTGTCCGTTCCCACCCTCAGTGGAGGAGGAGCGCCGTGCACACATTAAGACATCCTTCAGGCCGGTGAGGAGACTTTATTATTGATGGAGAGAGGAAGACCTTGGCAGATGGATGTGGCTTGTGAGGGTGTGTGTGTGTTAGACAAGGTTGATTGTTAGTCATAGAAGCAAAAGCTTTTTCACTGTCAGTCTGTTCAAACAAACAGGAAAAATGTTTGGAATAGTCAATATTAGACAACACTTGTGGAGGGTGGGAGGTTTAGCCTTGTGTGTTTTCAGTCAACCTGTTTAGTTAAATTCCACTGAGGTGTTGACAAATACTAAAAATATACACTACCTTTTAGAAGTTTGGGGTCTGGAAGATTTTCAAAATATTATAGCGTCACTTTCTCACCAAGGTTGCATTCATGTGATCAAAAATACAGTAAAAACTGTAATATTATGATTATACTATTACAACTGAAAACAAACGTTTTTCTATTTGAATATATTTTAAAATACAATTTAATTCCTGTTGCTGAATTTTCAGTAGCCATTACTCTAGTTTTCAGTGTAACATGATCCTTCATTTTAATATGCTGGTTAGTTGCTCAAGAAACGTCTAGGTTACATATGTACGTAAGGGAATGGAGACGTCACGTCGGTGACCGACGAATGGGATCTCGCCAGAGAGACCAATCCACTTCGAGTGTTACTAAACGAGCCAATGGACATTGGCATGTGGTATTTCGAATCTGGCTCCCACACCCCGCAGCGCGGGTATAAGAGGCAGCAGGTGCACCGCATTAAATCATGTTTTCGCTGAGGAGCCGAGCCGGTGACCCGGCAGCTCAGCGGTGACACAGCAACTGTGGTGATGGGACATGACGTCTCCGTTCCCTCCTTCAGGGAATGAGGGTTACATACATAACCGAGACATCCCCTTCAGTCGGTCACTCTGAGTCACGTTGGTGACCGGCGAATAGGATCTCTACCAAAGCGCCACAGGAGCTGCCCCCTCCAGTGCCCTGTGTAGGCCTCCAGGTCCTTCCTATAAGGCAGACGATAGGACCGGGCTCTACACAGAGGTTGACTACTGCTGTTCCTCGAGCAACCCAAACAGTAGGACTTGGATAACACTGGGAAAGTGTGCCCTTCCATTTGGAAGAGGCACACTGTGGAGTCATCTCCTCCCAGAGGGGTTTAAGTGACATTTATTCATGTGAAGTAACCCCGTAGGGCCCTATCGCACATGGAAGTCTCTGAGATGGCTCAGGCTGCATCATTTAGAGATGGCAGAACGCGGCTGGCGGGGGAAACACGGCTCTAGTAGCTGCACCGTGGAAATACACATATGGGAACCCAACAGGGTCACTCATATGGGCACTAGCCTCACACCAGATTTCAGGAATTCATTAGCTGAAAGGCCTGGCACCGGACGCTCCGCCACGTCCGGCCACCAGAGTGCTGGAGGACTCGACAGGGTTTGCCTGGTTAAGGAACTCTCTGGAGAATTAGGCATTAGGGACGCCGCAAACCAACCCTGAACTGGGCCTCTCAGTGCCACTACCCGTTTGAGGTAAGAACACAGGAGGAAACCGGTTCGACACGTAGGCTATAGAACCTAGCGAACGTGTTAGGAGTTGCCCAGCCCGCAGGTCTACAAATGTCTGCTATTGAGGCACCACGAGCCAGCGCCCAGGATGATGCGACACCCCTAGTGGAGTGAGCACGCAGCCTGAGCAGGCAGGGCACACCTTGTGCTTCGTAGGCCAAGGCGATGGCATCTACTACCCAGTGGGCCATCCTCTGCTTGGAGACAGCCTTCCCCTTCTGCTGTCCTCCGTAACAGACAAAGAGCTGTTCTGAGGTCCTAAAGCTCTGAGTTCTATCCATGTACTGTCGCAGTGCGCGTACAGGACAGAGCAAAGATAGGGCTGGGTCTGCCTCATCCAGGGGCATCGCTTGCAGGTTCACCACCTGGTCCCTGAAGGGAGTGGTAGGAACCTTGGGCATGTAGCCGGGCCGGGGTCTCAGTGTTGCACTGGAGTCAGCCGGCCCGAACTCAAGGCACGATTCGTCGACCGAAAATGCCTGCAGGTCCCCCACCCTCTTAATCAAGGCCAATGCAGTCAGGAGTAGGGTTTTCATGGAAAGAAACTTCAACTCGACTGACTGCAAAGGCTCGAAGGGGGCAGTTTGAAGGGTTCTTAGCACCAGTGCCAAATCCCAAGAGGGTAGGGAGAGAAGCCTAGGAGGAATTTACCTCTTGGCCTCCCTAAGGAACCTGACGACCAGATCATGCTTCCCCACTGACCTCCTGGGGTAGATCACCTAGAACCTCAGCGTCCCATCCAGGGACCACATGTGGAATTTCCACAGGTCCCGACACGGGTGCCAGAGGGTGCCCCGTCTCTGAGAAAGCAGATCCTTCCTCAGAGGAATCGGATCGGCCAGGGAGAGGCTGTCGCGAGGAGCATGAGTTCTGGGAACCAGGTCCTGTTGGGCCAATATGGAGCCACTAACAGGACCTGCTCCTTGTCCTCCCTGATCTTGCACAGTGTCTGTGCTAGTAGGCTTACTGGGGGAAACGAATATTTGCACAGGCCCCGGGACCAGCTGTGTGCCAGTACATCCGTGCCGACGTTGCCTCGGCTAGGGAGTAGAACCACTGGCAGTGGGTGGTCTCTGGAGATGCAAACAGTTCTACCTGAGCAGCTCTGAACCGTCTCCAAATCAGCTGAACCGCCTGGGGATGGAGTGTCCACTCCCCTGGAAGTGCCGCTCGAGACAGCTCGTCGGCTGCCCGATTGAACACTCCTGGGATGTGGATGGCACGAAGGGACCTCAGATGCTTCTGACTCCAGAGGAGGAGGTGGCGGGTGAGTTGCGACATGCAATGGGAGCGTAAACCGCCTTGCTGGTTGATATACACAACGGTCGCAGTGTTGTCCGTACGGACCAGAACGTCTCTGCCCCGAAGGTGCCCTCTGAGGTGGCTCAGGGCAAGGCATACTGCCAGCAACTCGAGGCAATTGATATGCCAAAGCAGTTGGGGACCCGTCCATACCCCTGACACTGCGTGCCCATTGTACGTGGCACCCCAGCCGGTGGCCGGGGCATCAGTGAATACCACAGCATGCCTGGATACCTGCTCCAGGGGCACTCCTGCCCGAATGAACGAGGGATTTGTCCACGGGCTGAAGGTTCTGCGGCAGAACCGGTGTAATCTGAACCCGGTGAGTACCGTGTCGCCACGCCCACCTCGGGACTCGGCCATTAAGCTAGAGCTGAAGCAGTCTCATATGGAGCAGACCGAGTGTAACTACCGCCGCAGCTGCCGTCATATGCCCCAGGAGCCTCTGAAAAAATTTCAGTGGGACCGCTGTCCTGCCTGATAAAGTCTTGAGGCAGTTCAGCACCGACTGAGTTCCTGGGTGAGGCGTGCTGTCTGGCTGACCGAATCCAACTCCATGCCGAGAAAAGAGATCCTCTGAGTTGGCACGAGTTTGCTCTTTTCCCAGTTGACCCGAAGACCCAACTGACTGAGGTGTCTGAGCACCAGGTCCCTGTGTGAGCACAACTGATCGCGAGACTGTGCGAGTATGAGCCAGTCGTCGAGATAGTTGAGAATGCACACCCCCCGTTCTCTCAAGGGAACAAGGGCTACCTCTACTACTTTGGTGAAGACACGAGGCGACAGGGACAGCCCGAAGGGCAGGGCATTGTACTGATATGCCTGACCCTCGAACGTGAATCGCAGGAATGGCCTTTGTCACGGGAGGATCGAGACTTGAAAGTACGCATCCTTCAGGTTGATCGCTGCAAACCAGTCTTGGAGACGGATGCACCCGAAATACGTTTCTGTGTCAACATCTTGAACGGCAGCTTGTGAAGCGCACGGTTCAGAACTCGCAGATCCAAGATCGGTCGTAACCCACCACTTTTCTTGGGCACAATGAAGTAAGGGCTGTAAAACCCTGACCTCATATCGACTGGAGGGACTGGCTCTATCGCATCCTTCGCCAGCAGGACTGCTATCTCCGCACGCAAGACAGGGGCTTTGACAGCCTTGACTGAAGTGAACCAGATGCCCCTGAACTTGGGCCGAGTCTGATGGTCCGCAGGAGCCACCGGGACAGACTGGGAAGCGCTAGCCAGGCTCCGAGAGACCGTGCCAGCAGAACCAACGGGGCCACCGATGTACCTGCGGTGGGGCAGCGTGGTGGAACACAGGGACCCGGCCCCGGAGCCTGTGACGGCAGGAGGCGGGATCTGGGTGTGAAGTGTAACACTCACCTGATTCCTCCTCATGTGGGAGGAAACGCAGGAACCCGGCTCGAGGCTTGTGACAGTCCGGCATGTGACGACCTGAAAGGGGGACTCGAGAGTTACAGCCCTTACCTGGTTCCACGAATGGGCAGGAGGGGTGCTCTTGGGCAACCCACTGCTGCCCGCTGGCGAGAGAGGAGGAGGGAAGCAATCCCGTGATGCACAGCTCGCAACTCTCCTCCTCTTGAGACCCAGAGACTGAGGAAACCGCTCTTTTATTGAAGTTTTGGGTACCACTGACTTCTGGGCCAGCGGCGGAACAAAAACAAAATGAAACAAAAGATTCTCCACCTGGCCCTCCTCCGGGGGAGGGAGTGGTGCGGTCAACATCTCCCGATGAGCAGTCTCCTCCATCTCTGGGTCACCCGTCTCAGGGCCTCTTGCACTTGCGCTGGGCCTGGACGGGCTGGGCATCCTGCCTGCGACCGGCTCCACGATGCTGCCTGGTGGAAGGCTGCGCGGGAGCGGGGGCGGGGGCGGCCGCAGGGGGGCGCCAACGGCGACGAGCAGGCTGAGGGGCTGCAGCCGGGGTGGAAGCAGCAGGTTTCCTCCGGCGCATGATGTGCTTGATCGCCTCAGTCTGCTTCTGTGCTGCCGAGAACTGCTCGGCAAAGCTCTCGACCGCGTCGCAAGAGGCCGGTCTGTGACACGGGAACATTCAGGAACTGTACCTTCTCATGCTCCTCCATGTCGGCCAGACACAGCCAGAGATGGTGCTCCTGGAACACTTGCGTGGACATCGCACGACTCAGAGACTGTGCGGTCACCTTCGTCGCTCGAAGCGCGAGGTCCGTCGCAGCACGCAGTTCATTTAAAACCGCCAGGTCGTGACCACCCTTGTGTAGGTCTTTCAGGGCTTTGCCCTGGTGGACCTGCAGTAACGCCATGGCATGGAGGGCAGAAGCCGCCTCCTTACAGGCTCTGTAAGCACTGCCAGTTAGACCTGACGAATACTTACAGGCCCGTGAGGGGAGACACGGGTCACCCCGCAGAGTGGTAGCGGCTGTTGGACATAGTTTCATGGCCACAGACTGCTCCACCGAGGGAATGCCGTGTACCCCAAAGCGGCCCCACCATCGAGGGTAGTGAGGGCGGAGGAGCCACAAGATTTGTTTCAGGCAGTAAAAGGTGCCTTCCATGATCTAGTGAGCTCCTCATGCACCCAGTGTTGGGTGTAACGTGTTACTAAGTAACGCGTTACTGTAATTAAATTACTTATCCTCTGAAAAAGTAAAGTAAGGGATTACTGTTCATTTTTAGGTAATTTAATTACAGTTACTTATAAAGAACTTGCGTTACATACAGTAAATAATTTGAAATCTAAATTTACGTCTAAAGATAAAATTGAATGCATCGGCTTTAACCCTCCGCGCGCCGGCTCGTTCACTTTCAGATTTTCCTGATTCACAGAGAAACCTTAAATACTCAGATACATATAAGACTAAAATCAATAGAATCAAAAAAGCTTGAAGTGTCTACTTTTAAATGAACGAATTCAAATCAAAAACTAATATTTCTGATTTTGTAATCCCTATGAAAGTAAAGCGAGACCAGTCTTTCCCGTATCTGAAAGCTTGAAGTTTCTACTTTTAAATGAACAAATTCAAATCGAAAACGAATATTTCTGATTATGTAATCTGTATGAAACTAAAGCGAGGTACAGTTTTTCCTGTATCTGAAAGCTTTAGGTGTCTAATTTTAAATGAACGAATTCAAGCTCTCACCGTGATCCTCAAATCACCTCTGACTCCACCGGACGCAGCGCCGCCCCGGGTGCCGGGACGAACGCTGGATCGCGGCAGAGGCAGAGGGACTCTGCCATGTTTGACATAGCGGAGTCTTTTATGCAACTGCGAGATGGTCATGTCCCCACAAGAAGAACATGAACCATCCACGAAAGCTTCCTCAGCATGCATGATCAGCATGGCCACATCCAGAAATGCACTGGTGATAAGACATCTTTAAAAAGATGTGATCACCTGTGTTGCTCTTTTAGAGAAATGCTCTTTAGAGAAATTGCTCTTTTAGTGCTGAAGCACGCGGGGGAGCTGGTCACCGCACACTCCTGGTGTGGCTGTCTACATGAAGACGATCATTTTTTTTTCCTCCCGTGAGACCATGACCACCGCTGCTGCGCTGTAACGCCTGCACTCGTCTCTGCAATCACTCGAAGGAGAGAAGAGCAGTAGTGATGCACCACCGCTCAGCTCCGAAGCGAAAAGATGATTTAATGCGGTGCACCTGCTGCCTCTTATACCCGTGCCAAAGGGTATAAGGGTGCTGCGGGGTGTGGCAGCCAGATGCGAAATACCGCATGCCAATGTCCATTGACTCGTTTAGTTACACTCGAAGTGGATTGGTCTCTCTGGCGAGATCCCATTTGTTGGTCACTGACGTGACTCGGAGAGACCGACTGAAGGGGAACATTTCTTCTTATTACCAGTGTTTAATGATATTCACTTAAAACAGACAGAGATTAGTAACTGTTAAAATGCTGAAATTAAAAACTTAAGTTTATTTGCTTATTTCTAGATAAAATCAAAGTGTTAACCTTCTATGAAATTTATTATACGTTCAACCGCTTTAAATTTAATTAATCGTGGAAAAAAAAAAAAGATCATGAAACTGAGAAGATTGTGAGAGAAATAGTTTTGAAAATTTAAAAGGATGAAAAGTCAGTTCATCCACCATTGTCTCCAAATGCCACTGACTACCAAATTGCTACTGTTGTCCTTATTTATGACCTCTGTCGTTTATTAAAATTGTTAGCATGTAAGAGACTGTATCCAAAAGTTAAATATAGTGTGCATGTTGTATATTATCAGCATACCTAATTTATCTGTATGCATTAGTGGTAGTTTAACACTTTTAAATAATAATAAAATAGAAAATATTAGAAATAATAATAGAAAAAAGTAAAAATATGACCATAATTGCAGAAATAAAATGAAACATGAGATGAGGTGAAGGGGAGAAGAGGGATAGAGGGAGTCAGTCAGATAAACACTGAAGGGTGGTGTTTCAGAGAAGAGAGAGAGTCAAGGACAGAGGAGAGGAAAAGAGGACAGTCAGTAAGAGCAGAGGGCTGGCCTGTGTGTGTGTGTGTGTGTGTGTGTGTGTGTGGATAGTTTCTACTGCAGAAAGCTCAATGAGGGCCTGTACTGCATTGGAAATGAAGAGCTGATTTCCTCCTACAGCTCCATGACCGAAAGCACTGATCACTCAAAGGAATCCTGACCTTGAATATATAAAACTGTCAGCATATTCTTACAAACTTTGGTTTGATTTGTTCATCTACAGTATATGGCTTAATTAACTAATTTTCAGCTACTCATTATAGTATCGTGGGAAATTCCCACACAAATGTATGAACACAGAAACTCCAGGAATGATTAAAATCCAGCAGTGAAGCTCAGGCCCTGCTTATTTCTGTTTTATGCCCTTTTAACTTTTAAATCTCATTTATTTATATGAATGAAACACTTATGGGAGCCCCATGTTGGTCATGAGCTCATATGCACTGCATATTCTGCTGCATGTCCTGTATTTGTGCCCCTGAGTATAGTACTACAAAGTGCATCGAAAATGAGATAAGCCATAGGAAACTGAATCTGCATGAACAAGAACTCTGTTAATTTGTCTGGAAATTTAGTCCATCTGTCTCTTGTCTATCTGCTTTGCAGAGCAACTCTAAATCATGAAATGTTCTATTTAGGTTACCACAAACAAGTTAGATGTTGACACTATGCTAAGACAGAATAAAAATCATATTAATGAATCTAATGGGACAGAGTGTGTGTGGTCTGTTAACGTATAGTCAGGCCAGGTTTTTTGCTGCTGCTGCCAGTTTTGAGACCACCACAACAAGGCCGTCTGTTTATTTTCACCAAGCAAAACTTAATGAAAAGTATATTTTGGCCTAAATCTTAAAATATTTGATTGAATATAGTAAATTTTAAACATACAGTTACTGCATTAAAACATCAGGCCTGACATTATGATGGAAACATGGTGTTAAAGCTGCAAACCACATTAAAACCTTAGACTCAGATTGGCAGTACATGAGCAGCAAAGAGCAGCTTTAAAAGGTTGTTTGATAAAAACCCATTACACAGCATGTGGAAGAGGTGGGAATAGCTGAAATGATTACTGAGAAGCTGACAATATGTGGTTTTAAACCCATGATATTCCAGCCTAAAACGCGCTATGAGGGAACACACATCCCAGGTGGTGTGATCACAACCTTTCTAACCTTGGCAGAGTGTTTTTTCTGCAATAATGTATGCCAAAAATGTAACGTGTTAAGGCAAATATACAAAAAACAACAATAAATAAAATTTATTCTGATCCTTGTAATCCTGCTGTTTTATTGTTGATGCCGGAGTCTAACCAGCTCATTTATTTTTGGCATGATGAGACAGAGAGAGAATAAAAGAACACAATGTGAGGCGTGAAACAGAGCTGAGCACATTTATTCAGGCTGATGTGAATCAAGAGTAAAATGGCCTTTATTGGATGGTTTTCATGTAATCCAATAATTGGTTGCATCAGAAGTCATTTTTAAATTGTTGTAAAACCAACTGAATGTGAAATAGAAACTGTGAAATCATCTGAGAACTGCGTACCGTCAGTTTTCATGCCTGTGTTGTGACAATTTTTATTATAAAAAGTATTTGTGAAGCCTTTTTTATCTTTAAGCAGACAGATCACTTAAATTAAAAGGCTGGCCATATTACAAATGCAATACAATTAGTCAGTGGAAGAGAAAACTGAACTTAGTCTCATTATTAAGTAAATGATAGTTTAGTGTGTAATGCAAAATATAACTTTTTTTTTTCTTTTAAAACTTCATATCAGACATTAGCAGATGCTCATTCATCACATCTGCAAGTCCTTTTTTATTTGATCAAAAAATATGTAAAAACAGTAATTTTGTGAAATATTATTACAATTTAAAATAACTGATTTCTCTTTTAATATATTTTAAAATGTAATTTATTCTTGTGGTGACAAATTTTCAGCAGCAATTACTCAAGTCTTCAGTGTCACATGATCCTTCAGAAATCATTCTAATATGATGATTTGGTGCTCAAGAAGCATTTATTATTATCCTCAGTGCTAACAGTTGTGCTGCTTAATATGTTTGTGGAAAGATCATTTTTACAGGATTCTTTAAACAGAAAGTTCAAAAGAACAGTGTTTATTTAAAATAGAGATCTTTTGTAATATTGTAAGTCTTTACTGTAACTTTTGATCGTATTAATGCATTGATCCTGAAAAAACAAAACAAAACATTAATTTCATTAAAAAAAAAAAAAAAGCTTGTGTGTGTGTAATGAAAATTCTTTTGCTTTCATGCTGGTTTTATATAGTTTGAAGTATATAAGATAAGATGATGTAGTGAGTTAAATTTTGGTTTGGTAACATTGCACAACTCTCCGTACTTTTCAAAGCCGTAACCACATAAAGAGTGTAGGATTGGAGGTTTCAGTAAAAATATGCCGTTTTATATCTGTTGACCACTAATATCAATAGAATGGGGGATAAATTCCCCTGCAGCAGTCCATAGCTGTTAATGCCGTGATACTTTGGGCCTGAGGAAGTAAAATATGTTTTCTTGCATTACATTTAATGCATTTGGCAGATGATTTCATCCAAAGAGGCTTATAATGCATTGAACTTATATACACTTTATCAGATGATGCATTGCATCGCCTGGGAACCAAACCCATATCAGAATCATGCCCTACTTTCTGATCTAGCCAGACACCCAGCATGAAGTTGCAACTAAGCAGCTTGTTTGATGTTATGATTCCCTATGCTGCAATGGAGCAACCATGTATGGAGCACTAAAAAAAAGAGCACTCTTAGTTAAGCTATAAGATGACCTTTACTATTTATTTGTGATCAATCTAGTATCATGCTGATAGTCCATCCTCTCAGTGTTTGTTCAATAGCATTAGCTTGAGGGATTGAGAGCATTTGTTCATCCAGCAGAAGGTCTGCTCACAGTGACAAATGAAAGGAACGAGTGCCTGTTACAGGGGGCAGTTTTTCAGCCGCTCTATCATTTGTCCCCTCTGCATGCTGGATGTCAGGTTCCCTGAGGACCCAGACGACATCCACAATCATAGACACAGCCACCTTTGAGATTTGTCCATTTGTAAACCATATTCATTGTAAAATTCAAAATTTGAAAATTTTACTAGTGTAATATTCATATTTTTCGTTATTTAATGAAAAATATGAGTAACTATAATGTCTGTTCATCAGTTTTATTCCCCACATGAAAACATAACGCAGTCCAAAACACGTTTTTGATTTGTGAAGTTTTTTTGATTTACAAGCATTGAATGTTTTTTTTTTTTTTTTTTTTTTAATGATGATGATCAAGGTTTCTGAGAGTCTGAGCTAAACAGTTTCCATTCCTGTATTAATCAACCGGACAGCAGTTATTACCTTGAACAAGAGCTAGTCCATCAAAAATCCAGCCATTAGCCTGTTTTATATGAGAAAGATGGCGTTAAATCAGAGCCAGATGCAGAAATAACTAGAATGATTCTCTGCTCAAAATATATTACACCGGAGATAGTCTATCTAAAATGAGATTGAACTTAAAATGCAGGCCTCCCCTGAAAACAGAATCCACTATGACCAGATATTGACCTTTAAAAATGAAAGCCCAGGGCCAATCTTGAGAGGAGGCTGGAATTCAGATTCAACCATTTGAAGAGCAGTGAGCGAATAATGATGACTATGACATTCAGACCCGTGTGGGACTCGTTGTGAAGGACATGACTGGTTAAAAAAAATATATAATAAAAAATTCCTGCAGGGATGATCGCGACTGGTCTCAAAAAATGGCCAATAGCAACTGCTGCTCCTGCAGACTCTTCATGTCTTTGACCTCTGTCTCGAATTCACCCACAATTGCAAGGCCAAAGAAACACAGTGCTTTAAATTGTACTGTGAGAGTTTTATAGCGCAACTAATTAATAATCAGACGTTTTCTGGACAGAGTGAGGCAACTGAGAACTTGATAGAAAATTTGTTGAAGTTTTAAGTGGCACTTTGTTGAAATTAAGTTTTACTGCCAAAACCTTTGTCAGTAAGAGCCGTATCACATATGTTTGTCTTAACCTTGTGATTAACTCATTAATGAAGCATTGGGAGAGATTTAAAGGCTTATTGGAGACTGAATAACAAACTGATAAACACACACACACAAAAAAACCCTCTTGTACTAGGGTTCACTTAATAGTGTGTAATTAATTGACTTTTTTTCTCTTTTCTCACAACATTATTTTTTGACTCTTAAGTGTTGATGGGTCTGTAATTGTTTTCTGCTGTAATTTTGCTGTCAGAACTCAAATCTGTGAGGATTTCATAGTCATAAAACACTTTTTCAGCAGGGCAGCACAAGGATGAATTAATTTTCTACTCTGTTCACAATGAAGGCAGAAATGCAATTATGTATTCATTTTTATTTACTTCATTTATTATTTATTCATAATGACAATTATTTATTCATGTTTGTCAACCCCAATGCTCATCTCCTCAGAAGGATTAATAAATGCATAAACTACACCGGTGTAACTACACCGTCTGGATACAAAAAGTCTTTCTCCATTGACAACAATTCAAAAAATTATTATTTTGATGAAATTTTGACAAAATGACATTCTTTGAAAACCTTTTTGTTTAACCGTAATGATGTAAAAACCATAAAACTGCATAAAAAAATATTACAATCAGAATTATCCAAAATAATAGTAATTTTACACTGCCATTCAAAAGTTTGGTGTCGGTAGGATTTTTTATTTATTTATTTTTTATATTTTTGAAAGAAGTCTTATACTCACCAGGGCTGCATTTGTTTGATCAAAAATACAGTAAACAGTAATATTCTGAAATATTATTATAATTAAGTTTTTTTCTTTTATTCAATTTTATTATATTTAAAAAAAACAATTTATTCTTGTGATGACAAAGCTGAATTTATCATACATTTTTCAGAAATCATTCTAATATGCTAATGTGATCCTTAAGTAACATTTCTTATTATTATCACTGTTAAAAACAGTTTAGTTGCTTGATATTGTTTAGAAACTGTGATGAATTTTTTTCAAGATTCTTTCTCAAGTTAAAAAGAACGACACTTGTTTATCATACCTCAATTGTAGCTTTTGTTATACTCAGTCATGTAGTTCAGTATTCTATTATGTTTTCATTGTAAGAAACAGGACGAATATAAAAGTCAAAGAAGTTCCAGTGAGTGAACATCTAGGCCATGTCAGTGCAGAAGAGCTTCGCTCTTGACCGGTGAGAATTAAACTGAGGGAGGACACCATCAATGAAAAATGTTGGTCAGTTGCACTGTTTTCTTGGCCTGATTAACTATGGAACATTGCCCTAGCTAGCAACACATCTGAGACTCTTGAATCAGCGGCAGAAAAAGGAAGAAATGGGTTACTTTCATGTCAGGTTTATTCATATTCAAAATTCTGAGGGATTTGTATTATATACTGTTTTTTTTATTTATTTGTAGTTTGATTTGTGCTGTTAAATTTGGTGTATGATCAGGCAAAAGGGGAAATGTTTCATTTAAGTACTTGCAGATAGAGCATCATAGACACATACCACTATTATTTCTCAGAGGTCTGGATTTATATTTTGTTTGGAGGCATAGTTTCTTTTTTGCCAGTTTTTGGGAGATTTCATTTGGGACATTTTACAGTCCTATACAATTGACTGTAGCTATAAACCTGTAAATCTGTTTCCAGGGGCATTCCAGGTGAACAGACAGGATAACAAGCATTTGTGGTAAGATGTGGTAAGTCTAACTGGCTGTACTCCTCACACATCCACAGCTGTTTGATTTTCACCCCAAGAGAGAAAGCAAGTAGCAAGAGGCAGAAAAAGAGACTTACTCACTCAGTGGACAGCCATTACACCAACAGTGCAGTCAATTGGGGTCTAAATGGGAGTTTCATTTACCAGCACCATTGACTTTGTGCTGATTGTAAAGCCATTTGTTAGAGCCTCTTTGCTGGAGAACTGTGTTTTTCTGTGGTTGTCTGAGCCATTACACTGCATTAGCGAATAAGCAATTTTGTTTGAGTACAGAATTATGTTGGAACTATTCTTGCAGCTTGTGTGAGAGAAGAAAAACTATATACACAAAAAATAAATATACAAAAAATAAAATACACATTATAAATAATTGTACTCATTTTGTAAACATGTCTGGTTAAATCATTCACACTGAGATTTGTATATACATAAAAAATAATGTTTTATCAATATATATATATATATATATATATATATATATATATATATATATATATATATATATATTTTTTTTTTTTTTTTTTTATTTATTTATTTATTTTTTTTGCCATTTATATTATGCCAGAGATGCATTACAGTATTGTTTGAGATCTGCTCTGTGAAGACATCAATCAGGAGCTGTGATATGGGTTTTATTTAGCAGCTACTTTGAGAAGTGTGCGATTTGACACCATGAACAGCAGCAGCGCCCAGTATGGCTGCCTCAGGAGTCTGTCCAGGCGTACACACGCACCACAGAAGGAAGTAAAAGGAAGAGAAGGGTGTCGAGACAGGGGACTCTGATTAGTGTGTGTAGAGAGGCAGAGCAAGAGGCTGAGGCCTGACAGCACATATAGGCCCCCTTTTTTAATGGCCATCATTTGCCTGACAGCCAGTCAGACTCTTTCACTCTAGTTCTCTCCCACAATTTCAGGTGAAAATGAAATTTGGTTTCTCCAGCTCTCTTTTCTTTCAGTCATGCCTTGTTCTGTGGATTTCTGTGTTTTCCCCCTGTAATATTAAATGCAGTGCTGTGAAAAAGAAAGTACACTCTATGGAAATGTAGTATTTTTTTTTTAAATTTTTTTACCAAATATTGTAATTTCAACAGTATTGATATGTAAGGTTATTGCCAATTTTAAGTCAAAGTCCAGATCTTATTCCAGTTAAAATTCTGTGACCTGTATGTGCAAGAAACACAGGTATCATACAGGTACAATTCTGCACAGAGGAAATTAAGAATTTCTCTTAGTGTGTCAGTTTTAGTGTTATATTATGATAGTTTTAGGATATGTAGACATGATTACATTACAAGTGGCAGGTATATTATTTTGCCTTACACTCTAAGACTTAATACACAGATTTATTTTGACATACAGCATCAGTTTTTTTTTTCTTTTTGTCCCATCCATTGCTATGTCAATCATTACGGTTTCAGATTCAGTCTAGTTGTGAATCCATAAACTTTGCACTGTGCAGAGATGTACATTTTCATTCCTCAGAAATCACTTGAATTCTCAGAGATTTCTTTTTTTCTTCAATGTCTTGTCACTATTCAGCTTTTTGCAAAGCTATCTTGATTTCTCGATAATAGTGCTTTTCTTGCTGGCATTGTATTACATCCGTTCAATTGAGGAAGACTTGCATATCTACAAAAATCCATTATGAATTACAGTGTACAAAAGTCTATTCCTGCATCGTCAGCAAGACTGAACATTTGCTGAAGGCCATCATTTCCCAAAATGATGCAGAGCTGGAAAGTCCTACCGTAAATATTTGATCCAGTTAGTTACAGTGAACATGAGGATGTGTGTTCTGGTGATAGTGTAGAATGAAACCCCTCGAAATCATTCAAAAGAGGTCAGAAAAATAGTTTCAGATCTGAGGCAATTTACTTTGCTTTTGCTTGTTCACTTCTTATGACTCCATATTTATTTGCATTATAAAGATTTTTATTTTTCTTCTCTGGGGTTACATTTACAGTGCTCTGCCCTATAGCGTAACCATTTCTCAAAAAACATGTCTCTCTTATCTAGACATTCTGGGTTACTCTAATATCACTTTATAATGCTATGTGTTTGATTTATGGCATAAAACACTTAAACTAGCCCTTTCTCAAAGGTTTCCTTAGAAGATGGATTGTAAGAAATGGAATATGTTGAATATGACTCTGTATAAAGCACATTACAACCGAGTTTAATTCATTCTTCCTTGAATGACTTGACATTTTGGTGCATCCACAAGGTCATAAAGCATTTCCCCCATATCTGGTCTGGATAGAATTTTCTCCTTTAATAAACAAGAAGAATACCAATGCATTTCATACATAAAATATACAGCACATACTGTGTATTGGAGACTTTGGAGACCAAGGAAGAAAACAGCTTGGAGGGGTTCCAAAGCCATGCTGGTCATCAGAAAAGACAGCCAATTTTTTATTTTATTGTAAAAGCTCATTAAAGCACCTGCAATTTCTTGAGAGGCCTTCATCTCACAGCCCACACAGCTCTCAGTATTTTGCTTCAGACATTTAATGAAGTACGCTGTGTGGCCAAAAGCATGTGGACACATCCTTCTAATGAACAGATTTGGTAATTTCTGTGAGGACAAGTAGTATTGCTAAACCATATAAAGTCATTCTAGGGAATTGCTTTTCCAACTTTGCCTTTCATAGGCCCTTTTTATATTCCATCATAAATCCTCGTGAAGAAAGCAAGGGCCAAATAGAAATGATTTACTGAGTCTGGTGTGGAAGAACTTGACTGGCCTGCACAGCCCAGATCTGAACCTAACTGGACACCTTCAAATAAATTAATTAGAAGGGGGTGTCAGCATGCTTTTGTCCATATAGTGTATCATAAGGTATCACTGACAATGATCCATGGATGTTTTTTTGACCTGCAAGCATGAAATGGTATACTTTATAAGGTTTGCCCTGAAAACTTGTTTCGTTGTTCTTCATCTCTACCAAAGCCTTAACCGTAAATAGCCAGAGAGCAGCTGTTTGTTTACCTGACCTGATTCTGATATGCACTCCAGATACTCTTCACATATTCTATTGTACAACTCCAGCCATGCACAGATATAAGCCATGTTTCCACTTTATACAGCTGCACTCAAACTGATAACACTATTGCTTCAATTAGTATGAAATATACAACATTTACCAACCCAAACCAGGTTTTCCCTGAAGTTTCTTAAAATGAGAGCCATATATTTCCAGTGACAGTCGGGCAGATAGTCTGGCCAAGTAACACAAAAATAAGAGCACATCTTGGGGCCAATTACTGCAATGCAAGTTTCAAGTTGTATTTTTACAAGCTAAAATTATAATGGTATGGCCATAATGCATAGAAGAAAAAAAAAGAGGAGCAAGATAACAATTGCAGAACACTTCAGACATTTTGCTTCTATGGATTAAACACCATCTGGACATTTGTTAAAATGCTCAATTGTCAGACACACTGGAATCCTTTTACTGCCTGATCTTGAATAGTTTCAGTTCATAGATTCCTACACATCCATCTTTGTTCATTATTTTTGCATGTATACATGCTGTGATGTAAACAAACAGTAGCTCGAAAGCTGAATCTGACCAAAGGATCATGGAAGCACGATGCACAGGGAAGGGTAAATAAAGGTCTAAACTAAACAGCTGTAAATATATAAAATTTGAAATACCAAATGATTAATTCGTATGCAGTTTGTAATTTAACGTATGAAGTATTAGCTACATTTTTTGTCAGAATATGAATCATCTTTTTAAAATGACAATATAAAATCAGCTTTGGATTGATGGATAGTTGATTGACTTCATTCAACCACTCTGTCATATTTCATTGCTATTCTTTCAGAATCTTATGGACATGATTGTGGGTTATGTTAGGCAACAAAGGAAACATCTACGCTCCTTGAGTTGGAGTGTTCAATTTGAATTCAGCAGAGTGAGCTGTAAGGATTCAGACAGGTACAATAGGAAGAAAATGAATGAGATGAGATGGATGGGTAATGTTGGATCTATATTGTACTATATAAAAGCCAGTTACATTTGAGCAAATAGAAGCAGAATCTGATTTTGGTGGCAGAAATGAATGGGATTTATAGAATAATTCTCAGGAAGATTGGAAACTTGGAACCTAAGGTTGAGTTAACAAATTTCTGCTTTGATAAATCAGTACTTCAATAAAGAAGGCAAATGTGACAGCAGAGAAGGATTCAGAGTGAAAGTGAACAATCCCTAATCAATAATCCTAATGATAAGGTGAATAGCCTAAATAAATTCTCATCAGATTCAGAACTAATCTACCTCACAAATTCAGTAACACTTGCTCAGACATCTCACTCAGACACAATGTACCAAAGAGATTATACACCTTTCTGCAAACAAGCTGCAACTGACGGAGAGAGAAACAACATAAATGATGCCTTCACAGTGCACTTTGAAGAGAGAACAATCATAGAAACCATGTTGTAGTGTCATTCCAAACAGAAGTGCAAAAAATAACCACTTCAAAGGGCCCTTTGAACGTTTTCGCTGAGTTCACCTGATGGACACTTTGCTCCCAAGATACTTTGATCACAACCTCTCACTAGGGATCAATCAGCATAAATCTGCACAAGGTTCATCAGCGTAAATTAAACCAGCTGCACCTGCAAACACACTCAGTAAACAAAAAGCTGTGAAAAGCCTCTCATCTCTGAAGATTTAAAAGTCTTTCATTTACAAGTATTATTATTTTTAATCCCTGGCTCTATGTTGTTTTTTTTTTGTAGGTGGTTATTGGTATAATTAGCTTAAACTGTGAATTAGAAGCATACTTTGTGACGTTTTATTTATTTGATCCCTGATAACATGATGTATATATTATTTATATACTGTATAGGGATGATCACTTCTGAATGTAACACCCAGAGAGATAACAGAAAAAAAAATGTATGAAAGGACAGAATGGTAGTGGGAGAGGGAAAGAGAGAGAGAGGAAGGGGATCAAGTTTTTAGTTTAACCACAATCCGTCTAATCAGGCTATTGGTATTCAGGTCTTCTTTCCAGCTGCAGGCCATCTATTACTGGAATATTGTAACATTTAACGGCCGAGCGGGTCTTGGCTTTGGATACAGGTGCATCATATCAACAGACTCCAGTTGAGCATCCAATCATTATTATTCTCAGTATCAGAACACACTGCTTTAGAGGTGTTGCTACTATTACAGCTTACATATTAGTGACTGTTCACACCTTTCACAGTGTTCAACATTTTGTTATTGTTTTTATATTTATCTTTAATAATAGTAATAATAACATATTCGAAAATGTGTCTAAATGTGTCTGTGAATTTCACCCTCTGAAATTGTAATGTGTGCATATGAAATTACTTCCAAATGCCTACAAGAGAGAAATGTTTTTAGCAAAACCAATAACACTACAAATTCACAGATTGATATTATGCATAAATACGCTCATAAACTGCATCATATCCATTAACACATTCAACAAACTGTTGCTGCTAAATTCTATTCTGAAAAATGACAGTGTGAAATGGTTGTGCAACTGGGAATGAATCTGAATGTGCATTTATTTAAGGCTGCTATGATTAATATTAATTTCATATTTTTCTCATTCAGATCATTTAATGACTTGCCAGGCTGTTCAGAGAACAGTTCACACCCCCCCTTCACCACCACCACCAGAGTATCAGCGTCTGGATGTAACTATGATAATTAGATAACTGTCAGTTGCAGTAATAATTCCAGCTGTGATATGGACATCAATCTTTATTTTTCCTTCAACCTTCCCTCCAAATATGTCACACATGGTTTGTCATTATTGTGACAGTGTATGCATATTTGTTCTAAGCTGTCTAAAATGATTGTTCATTTCTGTTTTACGTGGATAGATGTGTGTGGAAATGAAAGTAGGGTGACCATATGTCCTCTTTTTCTTTTTCCTTCCTGTTGACATGCTCTCTACAGTCCTCATACATTATACATATTTGCATTGCTTTGACCGTTCTCTATAGACCCCACTTTCTCTCACTACATGGTTGGTGGATATGTACAATGTTCATGTGCTATTGGTTAAAATACCTATCAGTGATTACCTTCAGCAAAAGCTTAACAACACTAAAAAACAAAGCCAAAACCTAGATATTTTAGGCAGTTTAAAAATCCAGGCCAGGACATGTTCAGGAAAAAGTGAAAGTATGTTCACCCTAATGAAAAATACAATGCAAAAACAGCTCTAAAAGTAGAGTGCCCATTTCCATCAATTAGCAATGTTGTAAATAGGTAATCATGTTATCAAGTCTGTTGTAAATAATCTCTTTACCGCAAACACAATTCCCAATGCTTCGTTTCATTCGTGGCAGAGGTCAAAATAACAAGAAGGAAGAAGTTTCTCATAACATGTTTTGAATGCGTGCATCATTAATTTGCACACAAAATGAACATCTTCAGAAGCACGATCCACCAGAGGCCATAAATGACTCATTATCACCTTTGTACTTGTTCAGAATAGTACCACATGGGACTCCAAGGTGTCCTGATCAGGGAGCTGAATGAGATCTAGGCGCGTTCTGGCAGATGGAGCTAGCTGAAGATAAACACCTTCGGGTGTTTGTTCATCAGAAAGCACTCTCGCTCACAGTTGCATCACCCACACTGCAGCTGCATTAGCATGGAGGCCCCTTAGGATGTGTGGACGATCATAGACTCTGAGGGCCTTTTAGAAAGCACTTTGCTTGGATTCAGGTCTGGCTGCTGAGCCAGCAGCTCTCTCAGCTTAAAAAGATCCTTCGCTGGTGTGTCCTGAGGAAGCTGCTGCTGGGATTCTGTTGAGAGGCATTGAAGAGGAAGAAAGACGAGTCACTCTGAGCTCAATTTGAAATTCTGCTGTTTGTTTATTTATTTATCGTCCCTCCCTGCTGTGATGGGGTGTTTGGGTTGAGTGGTAGGGCAGAAAATTGTCTTTGTGTTCCCATAGGTCTCTGTGAACTGCAAGGCTGCATCTGGTTGGACATTAAAAATAATGTGGGAGAAATTAAAACAGATTGTCCGTAATGAATTGGTAGTTTTACTATTATGGTGAGCATACAATTAGAAAATTATAGTCTGGGTTTCCCTGTAATAAGTAAAAACGCTGTCATTCCAAACCTTTTTTCTTCTGTGGAACATTTTGTCAAATAAAATGAAAGACAATGGGGTCTGAAAATAGGAACACCAAGACATTTTTCAAACATTATCTTTTGTTTTCCACAGAAGAAAGAAAGTCATACAAGTTTGGAGCAACATGGGGGCGAGTTCATCATGATAGAGTTTTTATTTTTGTGACAGCTATCCCTTTAAGTTTGTCGTAGCTAAGGTTGCATGCTATTTTATAATTAAAGCAAAGCCTGTTTTCCAAACTAGCATGCATATATCAATTACGAATGAAATGCACAACCAAACTGGCTGAAATTTTCACCAGTGTGTCTATGAGTTTATCAGACATGGAAACTGCATGTCATCCTGAATTTAATAAAAGCAGTAATATCGGATTTGGTAATACAGTGTTTCAGAAATATTAATGTTTAACTTCACAGAGATTTATGAAAGGAGCCCAAGATAAAAGCATGTAATGTAATTGCATGCAGTATGGCTCATTATAAAAGGGTCTGCACTTTCCATTTAGTTTATATTGTGTTCGTTTTTTGGTTGGAAACTTTTAATGGAACAGGATTACAAGTATGAGCATGAACACGGTATTAAACTACACGTTAGGCCTGCATATCTCAATGTATAGAGACACTTGTACTTATCTGGCTTGAGGTCTAAACTGTGAACTCACTGAGCTCACTGGATTTCTGATGTTTCGTGCTTTTTTTAATGTCTGAAATTACTTCTGAAACCCATTTGACATATATGTTCCATTTAGGATGGAAAGATGTTAATTTGAAGAAATGTAAAACAAAAACTACATTTTAACAAATTTTGTAAGCCAGCCAAACAGCTGCTTTATAGGAGAAATGCCAAAGGCACAGATTGGTCATTTATTCCAAAGGTAGAAAATCTTATTAAAATGTAATCTATGCTGTCCATTAAGTACATACCTGCCTGTCTCAATGACTGACTCACAGCCATCAGACAAATTGATTCCTTCTCATGTGAAGGAGTGTGTCAGTCGGAGGCAGGCTGACAGCAGGCTTCTCTTCTGGCAGTTTGGTGGATCTGCCATTTCCCAGACTGGGCCTGTCAACCTGAGCCACCCACACAGAATTCACTTAATTGCTTTATCACAGCTCTTGTCTGGGGTCAGAAATGGAGTTTCCTGAAGCCAAGAGAGGAAATTATTAAACGGAGGGAACATAGAGAAAAAAAATTCAATTTGTGCCAGCGCATGTCAGATGCATTTACCTTCTTGTCGACAATTTGTTTTTGCCCATTTAAACTGAGAAAGTTTAACAGCAAGCTGAAGAGAGAAAATGCTTTTACTAGGTTTCATGGTATATTTGTGGTCTTTATTAAATTCTCTTAAGTTGTGTTTGTCTTTATGAGTGAGTCATTGGCTCATTAATTCATCCTTTTTGTTTAAACACTGATTCATTCAGTAATGAAACAAATGATTGTTTTTATTAGTGAGTCAGTGAATCATACTCATTTCATTTATCATTCAGGGACAAAACACTACTGTAAATGGCTACATATATTTATTACATGAAACATGTTCAAGTACTTCAAAAGGTCATTGTACTGAGTTCTGGAGTATCAGGGTTAATTAAAACTCCCTTGAAACATTTTTAAAAGAAAAAAGGTGAAAATCCTGGAATCATTATTTTTTCCACCTTATATCATGCAAACAGAAGTTTGAAGTTGTACTTCCTCATAGTTGCCAAAGCCTGATAGTACAGACCCTTCAGCAATTTATTCAGTTTTTACCTTCCTGCCAAAGAGGATTTATCAAAAGAGCTGAAAGCAATCCCCAAGAGAGGTTATTAATTGCTGTAAGATAACCAAAATCCCCACTGAGGAGAAGGTGTGACTTTTTAAACGAGACAGACTTGTTTACAGCCCAGGTAATTAAGTGATTATTATCTCGAAGATATGTTTTACCAGCCTTATTGGGTTTGCACACGGTTTAGAGAGTATTGACCAGTTCTGTGGTAAAATGTCATGTTAGTTCTAATTAAAAAGAGCCTAGTAGATGCTAGAGAAGAACTCCTCATTAGTAATACTCTCTTGCTTAATCAGAGATGTGTCAGTGGCTCTGAGGGTCTGGTGATGGTCCACACACAGAACAGTCCTGAGGCTACATGAGATACATTTGGCAGCTTTGCCGATCCTCTGAGCTACACAGATATGTTAGACGATCTGTTTGTGGTGCATAGCATGAATATGGTTCCATGTTTGTAATATACTGCAGTTCTTTCCTAATATACAGCATATACAACAAGAATTACACACATGAAGACCTCCTGTCTGATTTTGAGCACTTTATCACTTTTCCATGGCATGTTTACCAAAAGTCAATCCAGATTAATTCAACAGATCTTACATTAGTTTATCTGATTCTGTACATTGCTTTAATTTTATGAGATTAATCCCACAAGTGCTGTTGAATGAGCTTAACTTGTATTGAACCCAATGTTCTCTTTGAATGAAATCTTAAACAATGCTCCTCCAACAAGCCATTTATTTAGAATTGTACCTTTTTGAAATCATCTTTTTTTCAGCTGTTTAAAATGGAGTTAGTTTTAGGTTTAGTGCTGGTGGTTTAGAACCTCAAAAATTATAAGCTAAAATTGATTATGCATTTCACTTTCATGCTGAGATCCAGTAACATTACAATTCTGCCAAACAAACCTTATCATTAATAATGTATGCTACTGTTCAAAAGTTTGGAGTCAGTACTTTTTTTTTTTTTTTTTTAAGAAATTAACACTTTTATTCAGCAAGTATGCATTATTTGATTGCTTTATTATCCGGTTTTTGTGAACGTAATACAATATACAGTATAAAGACCTATTTAGCATTTTTTTTTCCATGACGTATTTGTTTTTGGAAGTAAATTCCAGATTCATCTAACAGCTTTCATTTTCTGTTCAGCCCTCAAATAAACAGTCCTGAAAGTTTGTGAGTCATCCCTGACCAAGGACAGCACTGACTTTTCCCTGGTGTTTCCATGGTTACAAATGAAATTCTCTATAAACCTTACCATCCACCCATCCATCCCACAACTTATATTGTGCGTTCCTTTACTTGCAATAATCATTTATGCCTTATGAACAAATGAACAAATTAATCATAGGTATTATATCAAACTATTTCTCCATATATCCCTGTATTTCTCAGAGAAGGCATGTAGAAATTTTCCCCACATGTTCCTCTCTGCACAACAGAAGGTGTTTTCTGAGGAAGGTCTGTAATAAAAACTGCCCCGCATCCACTTAGCGAGGTTAATATCCACACACTGCAGCATAACCTCAGTGTTTGAATTAGGACAGTCTCTCCCTCTGCTGTAAACACAGCTCATATGGAGCTCTGCTATAGAAACAAGCAGGAAATGATGAGATTGGATTTGGCTAGAGCTCAAACGAAGTCCCATCTAAATCCTCAAGGCCCTGCTGTAGTCTCCTCTGGGTAAGCTGATGTTGGCAGTCTACCAGTCGCCAAAGGAGGGTCCATCATACATGTACAGTTCCAGTGACAGATGGTGGTGGTGTTGCTTGTTTTTTTTCCAATGCCTGAGATGACTATACTAATTATAAAGAGAAAACTGAAAACAATTATTTACAATTGAATTTAATAAAATCAAAGAGTACAACAGAAAAAAGAAGCTTAACTAGAATATCACTGGATATTTGTATGTTATTTTGTTCACATGATTACTAGTTTATTTACTCTTGATTAGGTTGGAAGTAAGTTGATTAGGTTCATTTTTTTAGATAAGCTCATGTAACAATTATTATAATGATAAAAATCTTGCATATTTGTGTAGATGCTGAGAATCTCTGAAATTACCACATTTATTTATGACAAAACACTTGAATAATTGAGAGTAAAATGCCCTGTTTAGCCTGATTTTTGGGCTAGATTCCTGTACAGCAATAAATTGTTTTAGCAAAAAAGTGTGTGTAGTGCTTCCACACTGACTGAGATTCATGTGTGAAAAATATCTTAAATAACATTACAGATCACTAACATTAGATAAAGATATTACTAGACTATTGCCCCATATCTACATTATATCACTGTAGCTCTCCCATCGCTTTATTTACAAACTTATTTTATTGTTTCTTTTCACACAAATTGTGTTTTTCCATCTATATTGAATAAAAAGTAATATTTTCTATTTATATATTTATTTTTTGTTGTTGTCTTACACTGTTGGACCTAAAGGGACCATTTAGCCCAATTGTGCCCTATTAGAAAAAAAGATTTATGCAGCTCTTACTATTTACCAGTATTATCATTGTGAGCACAAAAAAGCATGTGTGTCCAAAGGCAAAAATGCCTTTATTTCTGGCATTTTACCTGTTTTTGTTTTGTTTTATAGGATTCTTACCACTCAGTTCTGTAATGAAACAACGCACATCAGTGTGCTCAACACTGATGCTTTGACTATTGAGCTCATATTCCAAGCGATTCTGTTTGTTATGATTTGTAAATATTTGTTACAGCATCTTATTTATAATCATACCTTTCCTAAAATCATGTTCTTCAGTTAAGGATTTGGAATAGAGTTTTAGATTGATGATTGGTTTATAACCTCTAAAAATTAAGCTGCAATACTTGATAATGTGTTTCAATTTCAACTGAGATTCAGTAACAATAAAATTCTGACACAATTGTTTTTTTAGTGTATAGTTTATTCAGTAATGATACATTGAATTGATCAAAAGTAAATGCATTTATAATATTACAAATTTCTATTTCAAATTTGAAAAAAAAAAAATGCTGTTCTTTTGAACTTTGTTCATTAGAGAACCCTTTAAAAAGTATCACAGTTCCCACAAACATATTAAGCAGTACAACTGATTTCAGTATTGGTAATAATAAATGTTTCTTGAGCTCTAAATGAGTATATTCGAATTTCTGAAGGATCATGTTACACTGAAGAATGAAATAATGGCTGCTGAAAATTCATTTTTGCCATCACAGGAAGAAATTACATCTTAAAATCTAAATATCAATAACATAAAAAAACATACCAACCTTAAACTTTTGAACGGTACTGTAAGCATTATCAATCAACAGTTACCTACCTTGTAGAAGCAGGCATCACATCAGAAGTGCACCTATGATGCATTACAATCCTGCCGTGCAGTAGATTTTTGGATGGAGCTCAGAAATCTGAAATTGAAAGAAGAAAAACCATGCATGACTGAACTCCATCACATGTTTTGCAGTTAGATATTTTCTCGCCGACATCCAAAAGTGCTTTGGCCTTTCTCCTCTCTTTCATCTCTTTCTCTTCTCTCCTCTGTCGCTTTTGATCACTGCAGGCCCGTTCTTGACGGTTCCTTGGCCCCATTGATTTTGGTTGCATCCGGAACTGAGGGTGGCAGGGAGCAGAGGAGCTCATCTGCACCCGGTCTGCTCTTTAATTAGAGATTCTCTCAGCCAGTGTTCCTTGGCCTGATGCAACAGGATTTCAATAGAAGGTTTTGCTAAGGAAGCGGAAAAGCTAATTGCTGTCATGCTCTCACTGTCGGAACTGCCGGCATGAGAAGTGGGGAAAGAGAAGCCCAATTCATCTCTTTTACGTATGACAGTCATAAGACAGGGAAAAATGAGGTGAACAGATGCTAAGAGGCACCTTAGAATCCAAAGGAACACTAGAAGTGATCTAAAATGTTAAATGTAGAGAATGCTTGAAATGTCACTATGTACTGAAATACTCCAGTCAGACTGACATTGTTTCATGTTCTGTGCAGCTACAGCTCACATAAAAGCGAGTGAATGAGATATGGATGAGACACCACTTGACTAAGGCAGAAGTGGTTTCTCTAATTTACTCTATGGTTAGTCCCCTGTGCATGTCGTCTCTTCAACTATGACTGTTGAGCCTATCCAGTAATTACAGTTTTAATTGAAACAATTACCTTGAGTCAGTAAAAGAGACCTCTAAACCTTGAGGGCCCTCTCTTCACCAATCAGAATTACAGCCACCAAGACTCAGAGAACAAACAAAGACGTGGATTTCAAAACCCAGTAGTATCTGCAGTATTAGCGGCTTTCTGAACATTAGATTTAAACCTAAAAGCTCAAGTGAGTTTGATTATGTTGCCAGGACTACAAATCCTTCAGTATTCAGACAAGCAGAGAAAAAAAAAAAACTCTGATGCTGACAACTCATGCACTGGCATGCACAAAGTCCACAGAAATTCATAAATATGCAGCGTGATCTCAACATACATTAGTAATCACTAAAAACATACACAGTTGATGTGCTGACAGAATCTAATCATAAACATTGCACATTTAACAACTTTTGAGGTGTACAAATGTTTGTGGATCCTTTTAGGTTGATTTAACAGTGTGATTTTTCCTAAAAAAATATCTGTAAATGTGCGGTCACATTAGCAAAATATTGTGGGTAAAGAAGGTCCATTGTCTATTTTCAATAGTGTATCAATATACTGTTCACACAAAAGTCACTTTCAAACCAAACAGTTTTTTGTTGGTCAGCTTGGTGAACTTGAAACTCACATGAAACTCCCAACCGTGCTGATACTTTTTAAAATAAATATCTAGCTAATTGGAATTAAATAAATAAAGCTATGCATAGGTAAATACTTTTGTTTTTGATGCTGTCAGTATGTTCATATTCCATGTTTGAGTGTATCCAATTGTGGGAAAAAAGTCAACTATAGGCAATACTTGATGTTTTCATGAAGGGCAGAGCTACCGGGCAATAATAGTCGCAACATCATGCTCTTTGCTTAAAGTTCTGCTTAACTTTGTTGCGTTATGTTGGCCAACTTTCATTGAAAAGGAATGATTTCTGGTTGCTTTGTTACTGCAAGTCATTGTCAGTTTGAGCTGCCTGTTACATTGAAGAGATAGCTTTTATTGCTTTTTGCTTTGTTGCCTTACTCTGGGTTAGTGCACAGTGTTAGAGTGAAAGAGTGAGGATGAGGATGGCACACAGTGAACCGTGTCTGTTTCTCTCATGGAATCAAGCTGTCAGTAATAACCTGAAGTGGAAGATTAGAGAGCGGATTCCATTCACTCATTTAAGTAAAAACAAACAGAGACTGCAAACAATTAAAGAATGGCATAGGATACAATAAAGCCACTTTCAGTGCTAATTGGAAACAAACTGATCAAACAAGCTCATCTTTCCTTTTTTATGTTCAGCTGGAACTGAAGAACTATAATACTGATGTTGATAAAGATGCAGTTTCTGTTACCCAGAAACATTTTAAATTACACAGGAGTCTAAATAGCACATGCTTGAATGTTATAGGTGTCACTTTACAAATTACGGCCTGCTATTAAAGTCCTTCTCCTGTGCAGTCGAACGGAAAGGAGCGCTGAGAGGTAAATTGTTACACAAAGTTACAACGAAAAGAATCAAACTCTGATGTTGCTTGCAGTGCGACTAATTAGGACAAATCCTGAAAGCAAACGCAACGATTTCAGAATAATAGGGTGTCAGGGCTGGCGCTTGATGAGGTGCTGGAGTGTTGTACCCCCCTGAGATTCTTGTAAATATAGCAGTGTATGTCAGTGTTACTGTTTGAAGCGTAGAGTTTGTTAAAAATCGCTCCGCACAGGCTGCAGATTGTGTCTTTCAAAACTGTGTCTTGAAGTAATTAGTAGCAGACAAATCAGGGCTTAGTAACATATGTCTACATTGCCTACCCTGACACTACAGCCCAATCTGAACAGATTTTGTTTGAACATCATGCTAAGAGCAGGTCCAGCAGGCATTAATGCTGATGGTTGTACATTCTGTCCTTGCTGGTGATTCACTGGCTGTTTTCTAGCGGCTGGTATCATGGGGAGGAAATCAGAGCTGACAGCGCTTGATGTTGTGAACAGAGGAACTAAATAAAGTGCAGGGTGTCCATTCATTCTGTTCCTGCCAGTGGCACTTCAGCATGTCCTTTCACAGTAATGCTGGCACAGACAGAGTTATCACATCCAGTATGTTTCGTCTTGACCCTTAAGCATACAGATATTACTCTTGTAAGATTGCTTACAGAATTTAAATTCATTATCCTATGAATGTTGCAGTAGCTCTGACAATTGATTATAAAAGATAATTATGTTAGATTGATGATATTTATGTGGCAGGAATGAGGAAGTACTCCCACTTGAGTTGTAATTCAGGTTGTACCAACTAATAGAAAAGACTGACATTGATGCAACATTTCCTCTGTGAGCAACATGTTACAAATTATTTTTTTCCCCTCCCTGTGACATAGCCAACCTTTTGGGACATCATCCTAGTGTCATATTGATATATGTCTATTTATTTTAATCTTGAGGACTTTTATTTTTTGTGTTCTGTGAATTTAGTTATTTATTTATATTCATTTCCACAAAACACCGAACAAAATTAATAATTCTTCTACACTACCAAAAAAAAAGTTTGGGGTCAGTAAGATTTAATTCAGTAAGGATACATTAATTTGATTAAAGGTGACCGTGACGATATTTATAATGTTACAGAAGATTTCTATTTCAAATGAATGCTGTCCTTTTGAATTTCCTGTTCAGCTGTAATGTTGTGGTCATCTTAGTGAGGATATGCTAACATTTTGAAGGCTGTGCCCTCCAGAGGACAAATATGTCAGCTGTTTACATCGATGAAAAGTAACTATTATAGAATTGACTGTTATTCCTCGTAAGGCATAAATGGCTACAATTACTTTCTTTGTAATGTACTGTGTAATGGTTTCTTTTCTGAAATGAGGCAGCATCAATGACTTTTGCATCTAACAAATGCGACCTCTGGAGGGCACAGCCTTCCAAATGAGATACAGCAAATAACCAGCGGGACTGAAGTAAGTGAGGAACTAAACAAGACACAGGTGAGTAACTTAGGAGACAAGTACAAACACAGGAAAAGAGAATGCTGACAAAGAAACAAACTAAGAGTCTGTGAAATGATTCAAACAAACAGACTTTGGAAAACACCACCACCATCATCATCAACAACATTAAGTATCCTAAAAAAAAAAAAAAAAAAAAAAAAAAAAAATCATGGTATCATGGGTTCCACAAAATTATTAAGGCAGCGGCTATTTGCACTGTGTAAATGGCGATAGAGACTATTTACTCTAAGTGCAAATAGCAATAGATGCTATTTACAGTAAGTGAAAATAGCATATTTTCTTAGCGATAGATGCTATTTACATTAAGTGCAAATAGCTATAGATTCTATTTCTATTGTAGTACATTATAAAACAGTATGCAATAATAATGTATTGAGTGTAAATTATTATGTTAATTATTAAATGGATGCCACCTTATTGGGTTAATAAAGCCCTCCCTACACCTACCCTAACCATACCCAATACTTTATTTTTTAACTTTTTGATTATTTCCTCAATTTTTATTGAAATTAAATGCCTTTCCGATGTGATTTGAGATTTGAAAAGGGAGGAAAGAAATGTTTGGTAAAAGGTGGATTTGAAACTCGAGTCGATCACATCAAAAAGCCTATGGTATGCGCTTTAACATCTATGCCACTGGAGCTGAGGTCTGATGGTCATCTTTTGTAGTGTTGACTACCCCAATCACACGTTGGTGGGCGGAGTTAGTGTAAATAGCCTCTGCCAACAAGCGGCAACTTTTATGAAGCAGCACAGCTGTTTTCAGCATTGATAAACATAACAAAAAAAGAACGATAGAATGGTAGTGGTGTAGTCTGTATCAGCCTTTTAAGTGTTCTATAAAAGCAGTACTGATTTTCACTACAACATGATTGTATGTGCATTGCATTAAGAATCTCACCGTATATGCTACTGCTGACTGATAATGCTGAAGAGTCTGAGGCCAAGCTATGCATAGAATCATGCGCACAGAGAGTTTTTACAGTGGATGATCAGTCTGCTGAATAAAGCTTCTTGTCTGAGCTTCCTAATCCATGACCAGTGGTAATACGGTTTCTTTTCTTTGTGCCGTATTGCTTTATGCATTTTAGATACGGCAAGTAAAAAAAGTAAATCCTTTCCCACAGTCATGGACTTTAAGTGGTTTTCAACTAGGCCTTGCAAACGATCCAGTTTTTTAATTACATAAATCAGTTTTTACTATGATTACATGAAAGCAACAAAAAGTCTTAAAATACTTACAGTATATACCAATTTAATATGCAGAAACAGCTTTAATGTAAGCAAGCCATTTTTAGGCTGATTTCCCAGAGAGTGTATACACTGACTAACTTGCTGCCTAAACATTTCTGTTCTTGTTTGTGCAGCTTAACACAGCAACAGTGATTCAGCCAATGACAAGAGTTTGGAGGTAGGACAACCTGGTTTTTGACCAATGGCTGGTGGAAAGGAAAAGAAACCTGTCTGATTTTTGCATTTACGTTTGGTAAAGCCCATGGTACAGTACACTTCACCTTTAGGTTCACATTTCACCAGCTACTCAAGTATGTGATTACTATCTATGTTTCTTGTGGGATTTTTTCTTCTTCTGGCCAGTTAACACGTGTAAATGCTCCATCAATCACTTATGTGTTACATATAAAACCTTTTAGGCCAGGGCTCTTGTATTGAATTCATTTGTGGTGTTTGAGAACGTTAAATGATTTATTTATTTAGAAGCCCCATAATATAGTATACATTCTGCTAATCATACTATATCAGAGTGAAACTTAAAATTGATTTAGAAGCCATATTTTTAGTCATAATTCTGCTAATGATACTTGTAATAATGGTACTATATTATATTATATTATACTGTAATATATTATATATTTAGTGCTGTCAAAATTAGCACGTTAACGTAAGCAATTATTTTTTTCAGTTTAACGCAGGGGTGGGGCTAGGGTTGGTCACCACTTACAACTGCTGCCTCTGTCTCTTGCAGAACGTCTTTAAGAGCACATCAAACAGGAGACGTTTCAGACGTGCGCTCCAACTTCACTACAGCATCAGGCGTAAGTCAAACGAGCACAGAAATGGTACTGTGCTCGCAGCACATGCTCTTCAATTGCACACACAAAGGCGCCGGCGCACGCTGTACCCTGTATCAGTTCATATCAAAGCTGCTTTAAAACTGTGCATGCACGTAATATATTACAGATGAGTCACATCCCAGCAGGCACAAAACAGGCACACAACGTCATAAGACGGTGATATTTGGTTAAATTTCGGTTGCGACGTCGGGTGACCAAAATTCAACGTAAATTCAACGTCTAATGTCAATGTTAAATTGATGTCCAATACCGACGTCAGCTGACGTTGATATTTTGTTGTTTTTAGGTTGTGTAACCAAAATCCAACGTTAAGTCAACGTCAAATTGACGTCAAATATTGACGTCAACCCGATTTTCATTTTCAACCAAAATGCAACGTCTGTCCGACGTCATGTCCAACGTCAACCTGACGTTACATAGACGTCTGGTGCCTGCTGGGATGTAAGAACATGTCTCTGAAATGGTTTTCAAAACCATCCCAGCACTGCCTCCCTCATCTAATACACACCTCATCTACGTAAGACCTGAAGTTGGTCAGAAAAGGGAAAGAGATTTGAGACAAAATATGATACGTGTTAGATCTGTGTCACGTTCAGCAGCGGCAGCTCTTAAAGAAATAGCAGCCAAAACAACATAATAACCCGGCTGCTGTGATGTCTGTTAATCAAAGACAAAAAGTAGAAAAGAAATCAATCAATAACTTTTGTAGCTTTAAGGATTCATCTGTTTAATTTAGAATTTAGCGTTTGACAATTTCAGTTTCTGAATGTTTCTGCTGAAGGGCACAGGTAAATATGACATTTATTATAACGGGTTTATGGGAAGATTGTTTTAAGTTCACTTAAATTAGAAGTTATTTTTTAAAGTCTAATAAATATTAAAATTGATAGCTCTGAATTCCATTGTAATGTTGAATGGCTATAGTCAATGGTTAAATATTAGGGGGAAAAACTATTTTATTGAGACATCTATGGTATCAGTGATACTGGCCTGCAGTCATTAAAAAGATGCCATTAAACATTAATTTGAAGATTGAATGTGAAATTATTGCAATATAAAATGTAAATGTAAAAATTCAAAAACTTTAATTTTAGGTGGGTTTAATTGCGATTACGTTCAGAAAAAAAATTGTGATTAATTAGTTTTTTTTAATCGATTGACAGCACAAATATAATATAATATAATATAATATAATATAATATAATATAATATAATATATTATTATAGTGCTGTATAGAATGATCCTCAGAAGTCAATTTCCTGACGCTCTGTGAATTGTTGTTCTCCAGAAACAGATACTGCCATCTGATGACAATAGCAGTTCACTGGAAAGGTGTCATTTACTTGTGAGAAAATGAGCGGTGTGTTTTGTTTATGTACTCTGACAACTTGAGTACTTTCGATGTCGTGCCACCCGGCTCGTTCGGCTGGGCTCTCTGTCTCCCCTGACCTTCAGCCAGGCAGAAAAGGGTGTGCTTGAGGGTTCACGAGCAACGGCCAACAGCCGAGACAGCCCTGGTATTGTACCTGCTCATAGAGCCGTGAAATCGCTTTGCCACTTCTTTTACCTTGTCTTCTCCTCTGTCTTTTCTTCATTTCTCCCTCCCGCCTCCCTCAATTTCTCTTCCTTTCTCATATCTTGTTTTCTAAATTCCACCAAGCTGACATCCCAGAACTAAAAAGGGCTAGTTTGCAGAAAGCGTGTTCTCTCTGTCTCTCTCTTTCCCTCTCTCTCTCTCTCCCGGTGTCCCTTTATCTCTCTCCTCTCTGTCTGTCTGTGTCATTCTCCTTTATTCTCCACATCCACTCTTTTTTCTTGTTTTCCTTCGAGCTGTAGAAAGACAGCCTCCAAACTTTGTGTTTTGTTCTGCTGTGTTATTTTTGCCTCAGTATCTCAGCTGGGAGAATCACCCCTGCCGTGTAATGAGAACGAGGTGAGGAGAACTGGGAGTGTAATTATTTTCATTTGGGCGCCGGTGAGGGGCAGCTACGCATTTGTCTCCCCCTCTCATGTGACAGCATCACTGGGTGCTTGCACTAGTTTCTTCGGCAGCAGTAATGAGCAAAATTCTCTTGTTATCTCCTCCAGATAGTTTTAAAAAGAAGGATAAATAAATAAATAAATATAGACCTTTTGCATTATTCTTAATCTCTCTCTCTCTCTCTCTCTCTCTCTGTCTATCTGAAACATTATTTATTGAATGCTGTCTCACGACCAATTCATACGTATTTTACGAGGTGGCTAATTCGTACCACCTCACTTGTACGATTTTGTATGTATTCTGTGAGGGGTAAGTTTAAGGGAGGGGATAGGGGTGGTCATTTCTTTGAACTCCTACAAATTTGCCACCTCATAAAATACATACGATTTTTCACAAAACATAAGAATTTGTATGAGCAAGGTTGTATGAATTTGTACGAATTAGCCACCTTGTAAAATATGTACAAATTGCTGTGAGATAGTGTTGGATTTATTTATTTAGAAGCTCCATTTGTAGTCTCATTCTGTTTATGGGTGAAACATTTATTTAGAAGTCCAATTTTTGGCCATAATTTGCTAATTTTGCAGTCAGTGCCATTCTATTTCTATACATCATTCTATCTCTTCTGTCATTCTATGTACCTGTTGTTCTGTCTGTCATTCTGCCATTCTTTATTAAGTCAATATTCAGATTTGGTCTTGACAAACTTTATTTTACAGTTCACAGAACTGAATCACATTGAATATATTAGAATATATTTCTTTCAATTTCAGTTCATTTCCATTAAAATTGTACTGCAATGACTCCTGTTTGCTCCCTCAGTCCAAATTCTGATTTGGTACACATTTGATGGAGCTGTGTCCGAGCAATCTTTGAGCAAGAGTCTGTGAATTGATGCTTTGGCAATATTGTATGTAAAACCAACAAAGTACTTTGAAAGTGAAATGAAAACAAGACTCACAAAACAAGCCCTTTTTCTCTCTGGATAAAACATAGCTTCCTTGAATTAGATTTCCAAACAGTTTCTAAAGTTTCCACTCTCTCTGTGTGTGCTGTTGACAGGTGGGTGTGTTCTTCAGGATATTCTCCTCTGATAGTGTGTGTGTATGTATGAATAGGCCTTCCTAACACTTTATCATGACATGAATCCTCTCTACATCATACTCTGTAATTTCAAGTCAAGCCACAAAGGCCGAAGAGCGGCGATCTCCTCTGATGTTGACAATATTCCACTGCAGTTGTTGTTGTTGTTGTTGTGGCTGAAAAAGGCCTTGGGCCGTTGTTTGATGTATTATCCTCCATTTGAGATGAAAAACAAGTGCTTCCATGCTGTCCATTCCTCTCTGCCATCTGGACGGGCCTCTCCGTGGTCAGAGGAGCCTCAAGACAATCCGTAATTAAAATTCCAGCAAAACTACGTGGCTCACTGCCTAAAGGTTGATGAAAAATTGATGGGCATGATGTTTGGGATTAAAGTGGGTCTTTCCCCCCTCTTAGATTCTCTTCTTCTCACTCCCCTCATGCTTCTCTTGCCCTTTTCTGCTGTTTTTCCTCACCAACCTGTTTTTTCTCTCTCTTTTAGAGTTTGTCAGCTTGTGCGTGACACAAAATATTCATAGCCATTTCAGAGGTTGAAAGTTGATGTCTGGATGTGCAGGCCCTAATTTGTTGTGTGAATGGACTAATGTTAGCCAGTAATGGATCCAGACAGCCAGCCGTCACACAGGGCCTCTGAGCAGGTATTGCAGACCGTTAAAAACCCTGTTATGCCACAGCTAATTCAGCAGAGGGGATTCTCGTTTAGAAGACTACTTTACCTTCTATGTCATTATTTTGAATAATGCAGGTTGCCTGAGTGTTGCAGTCGCATCTCAGATAACCTGATGTTTTCAGGGAGAAGTTCTTGAAGAACTTATGCAAAATGACAGGAAAGATCTCAGAGAATGGACTTGTCTTTCTCAAAGCGGATTGCCACGGCAGCGTGAAACCTGAAAGCAAGCTGATGAAATTCTAGGCTCTGACCTGCTGAGGTGCTCTGCTACTGAATTCTGAAAGGTACATTGATTTCTGTTTCATGGTAGTAGACGTATGATTTTGTGTAAATCTAATACTGTAGCTGGTTTCATGTTCGTTTTCATGTATTATAGGACAGGAAATAAGAAAAATATGACCAGGAAAAACCACTGAATCGTTAGTACAGAATGATAGTAGATAATGATAGTAGATAGACAATAATAGATGAAACACTTGGGCTGCATTTAGCACACACTGTCTTTTCTGGATGAAAAAACAAAAAAAAAAAAAAAAAAACAAAAAAAAAAAAGAAAAACCCACACCTGAGAAGCTCTTTTCACTTCTGGAGGAAGTGTGCTATTTACACCTAATGGCTTGTGTGAGTCAAAAATAGAAATAGTCATTCGTTGTGGATGTTTCAGCAGAGCTTCCGAATTAAATCATCTCTCACACACAGCGAGAGTATTAATTATTAAGTTTGGTATTATAAAGATGAAAATAGGTGTGGATGGGACTGGTCTCAGAGGCAGTGAAGCAGGCGATGGCTGAAAATTTAACACAGAGATCAGTGTTTCAGAGGAACTGGAAAAGACACCCAGAATGTTATATCAAGTAGCATGTGTTCCTGGATGAAGAATCGTATTGGTTTCTGGCACAATATTCATATCGACCCATAAGGTTTTATGGGTAGTTTCAAGGTTTGACTGGGTTTGGGGCTTTAACATCATTCTTTTCAAACTATCACTTCTCTCTGTTTTTAGTAGTAGGTAATGGTTGTGTTTGTGGTTAATGATAGAGTTTGAACTATGTTTCACACTTAAGACAGAGGCACAACTAGACCTTTGTTATGCAACATCGTTTTGTTTTTGTTTTTTTTGGTTACACTATATTTGGTAACACTTTATTTTAAGGTGTTCATAATACAGACTAATTACCTAGTTAAGTACTTAGTAGTAGCCGTTGTACTTACATGAAACAAAATGTACTTACCATGTAACTAAGTTATGGAACAGCCTGTACTTACAGTTTGTAATTATGTACATGTAATAGGCAGCTACTGTTACACATATGTAACAGACCGAATCTGTTACACAGCTACTTATGTAACCAAAAGATTGTTACATATGTGTTCCAGACTTTATACAAAGTAATTATAAATGTAAGTACACAGACATAAGCTACTTAAAGTGTATCAAGATTGTACTTAAGTGTACTTCATGTGTATCTATACTGTACACCTTATCCAGCTGCACCTTAGTTTGATTTAACCCACCAGTACACAGCTTAAATACATATAATACCTTTCTAATTACATTAAAATTACAGAATATTACACTGGCATAAGCTACTTAAAATAAAGTTAATCAAGATTGTACTTAAGTGTACAAGTAGCTGTGTAACAGACTCGGTCTGTTACATATGTGTAACAGTAGCTGCCTGTTACATCTATATAATTACAAACTGTAATTACAGACTGTTCCATAACTTAGTTACATGGTAAGTACATTTTGTTTCATGTAAGTACAATGGCTACTACGAAGTACATAATTAGGTAATTACTCTGTATTATGACACCTTAAAATAAAATGTTACCCTATATTTTAAGGTGTCCTTGTTGCCATGTAATTATACATTTAAGTACTGAGTAATATTAATTAAATACATGTACTTACTATATGGTTAGGGTTAGGATTAGGATTTGGTTTAGGTTTACTTGCATGTAATTATGCATAATTTATTGTTATTATAAGGACACCTTAAAATAAAGTGTTACCATTTTTTTTTTTTTTTTTTTTGTGCATGTACCATGTTAGTACCTTGGTATTTTTGGAGTACCATGTGTGTATACCATGGTACATGGGTTTCTGTGCTACCACATTCCTTTTCCTGTAAAGGTAATCTGTGTCAGAAAACGGTCTATTGATGATGAATTTTCTGAGTAAATCTGAGTATGGTTCACTAGCTCACTATGATCAGGAGGAAAGCCCATTACTACTGGAGCTCATATGTTCATTAGATACTTCACACTATGGTGGACCCATCTGTTTTCAGGACTATGCCAAACTGAGAAATTATCCTTTGAAATCCTAGACATGTAGAAAATGAGTGAGTTCTACCCACAAAACAAACAATATGGGCTGCACCTGATCACTCAGGCTTAGAAATGATTCACATTCAGATGTTTGGATTTTAGGCTGGACGTTAATTGTTATGATGGAAAGATGATTGAATTTCAGATGATTGAATTTCATTATGTATGGACAGTATTGTTTCTGTGGGGAACTAAATTCACTATATTCTCTATTTCTCAGTAATATGCACATAAATTTTTTTTTTTCTGTTTCTAAGCAGTAATGTGAATCAGAAACAGCTGATTTAGCAAACTTGAGAGATTGATTGGTTCGTTAATTTGTCCATGCGTTCACTGATTAGGGTAAACACTGGAAGACAATGAAAAGGAGGTATTAAACAGTCTGAACTGAACTGGTGGTGTCACTGCTTATTACATGACCCAAAATTTACATTTGTTGGCAAAGATCCCTAACCCTTTGTTTACTTTATTTTTGCAGACCACTGTATGAATGGCACTTCATACTTTTAGACCAACTGCAGTAAAGCCAATAGTTAAATGCTGTCCACAGCAGGTTGTTCTCAAACATCTCCTCTCCTGTTTTGGCAGCTACAATATCTTGTTTGTGAGATTCAGGTGTTCTTATAAAATGATTGAAATAATTCTGTCAGCCGTCTTCTTGCCTAGGGGACCCTTGAGGGGTAAGTTAAGTCGTCCTGATTTTTTTCTTTGATTACTCGGTTACTTCATTTTCAAGCCTTTGACAGCTCTCCACCGTTGTGAAGAATCCGGTGGGAGTTGCTTTCTCAGCACCTTTCTCATATTCCCCAGTGTACTCCTCCATTCGCTTTATTCAGCTCTTGTAAGAGCGACGACAATACTTTACCTTATCTGGACACTATTCCCTTAGGTCAGACACTAGGAGCTCCATTGCTCTCATTGAAATACATCTGGCCAAGTAAATAGATACTAGCAGGTGGAATTGTATTAACTACAAATTTCGGGTTGCAGCAATTACCTATAATTATATTTAAAATAATTATTATAGTATTAAATTTAGTTAGAATCTATGTTTGTAATAAATATTACTAATATTTTAAATTTTTATACTGACTTATTTCAAAACTAACTTTAAGTGCTAATTTTGATCACTATGTTTTTACTCAGTTAAAACCATAAATATTCATGTTTTAGTGGTGTTTTATTGATGTTTTAATTTTGAACTCCTATCTAACTTCGTACTGTAGATCAGTGGTTCCCAACCCTAGTCCTGGAGACCCCCAACACTGCATGTTTTGCATGTCTCCCTAATTAAACACACCTGATGCAGGTCATCAGCTCATTAGTAGAGACTCAAAGACCTGAAATTGGTGTGTCAGAGAAAGGAAACATGCAAAATGTGCAACACTGGGGTGCCTCCAGGACCAGGGTTGGGACCCATTGCTGTAGATAACTACTTTAATTTATGAACTGCATTAATTTATGTACAGGAGCTTGACAGGCTACAGTAGCGCCCACAGATAAAGATAATTATGCTGCCTCCATGCATTAAAATTAGTACATACAGCAAACATTGGATATGAATTGCTAGCTTTTAAATGCATTGCTTGTTCCCTTTTTTCCACCCCATCTGGTGAGTGATGTCATCTTACACCATCACTATCAAGAAAACGTGAGAAATGACGTTTAACATATTCTGTGGGACTCTTTGGAAATGTTATGGATGACAGTAGGTATCAGCTGCAGCTGCGCTCCCAGACAAATTCAGGGTAGGTTCCCTTTGAGGTCCACTATGAATCAGGTTCATTTTTCCCCATTCCTCTGATGCCACAACAAGCCTTCTCAAAGGGATTGGCTCAGATAAAGTAGGTAAGGTCCATGGAGGATACATGCATCTGATAATGATGTTGATCCCCATGCCAGGAACTGCTGCACTAGTGCTAGTGCATGATCACACCACCTTATGTATGTGTTCATGCAGAAAAAAAAGAACAAGAACAAGGGTAGTAAATTCAGAGAAAGTGCTTGATCGCAAATACATAACAGCTCTTGTGATTCTTACTGAATCCAACTCAAAAAGGTATCTCACTCCTGCATTCAGTATTGATAAAATATCAGAGGTTTGGAAATGACAAGAGAGCTTCCTGTTTCTACTAGACTAAAGCATGTTTTTGGCAATCTGACCACATCTTCAGTGTGTAAGACAGCTATGGGTGAACAGTTACACTGGGAGGATCGATGTGTGTTAGATATGATAGATGTTCACATTCTCAGCCTGTGTGAACTTTAAAATGATAACAACTGAAGCCTTCACCTGATGTGACAGGAGACTATATTTTGTAGACTATATTATACTATTATTTTGATGTAGCGCAAATGTTGTAGCTGCCATATTTAATACTCATCATAAGGGTAGCATTGCTAGCAAGCTCTAATATTTGGTAACTTCAATTATACTGTGTTCAATTATATAAGTGTTTCACATGTCCAGCAAAACAAGTTAAAGAAATAAATACTTGCTTTAAAGCTAAATGCGTTTCATAAATGATAAACTTTGCAACATTGATGCTGTTATTGAACTGAATTGAATCAACATTGAACGAACTTGAGGTGAATAATGACACTTGTCTTCTGTAGAGCTGTTTTACAGCTGAATTTGTTTGATATAGTTCAATCATTTTTGCAACATTAACAGTCATTTTCCTGTTTGTTACTGTGAATCTGCATTGAAAATGTGTATTGCATAAATTTCTATATAATTAAATGTGACTAAATACTATTTAACAATAAAATCAACAAAGTGAGTGGTTTGAGATTTTAGAAGCATTTCAAATAATTAGATACAATCCCATTGAAAAATATGTAGCCCAATTAATATGTTCTGCACTGTAATTGATATAATTTCCTAGCTTTCATATTGACAGCTGCAGTTTTTCACTGAAAAAAATGAAAGTTAATCAATGCTCTGCATGTTTCTGTAGCTGCTAGAGCTGAATTAAAATATCAGTACTAATTCACATCGAAAGCACAATTAAAAGAAACGGCAGATAATGGCAGTGAATTCACCATTGCAGAGCAGTTTAACAGGCCTCACTTCATCAGTAATGGAGGACAGCGGAAAGCACTGTTTGGCAATCTGTGTAATTGCATTCACATTCAGCTGCCCTCCGTTGTCTTCAAGGTGGAGTCTGCGTTTATCGGAAAGTGGCACTTGGCATTTTCTGATCGCTCTATAGATACATTAAGAAGCATGTGTTTTTGATATCGTTCAGCTTCTGTTTAGTTACATGACCAACTTAAACAAAGTGTTGTCATCTGTGCGGTATTTGTTTTAGATTAGTATTGAGGCAGCAGCATGTGAGAAGAAATAAGGATTATTTTGCTCTTAAACTCCTAAGCTCAGAGCAGAAATGGAGATCCAAGCAGATGAAGACATTCGTCCCGCAGCATTCCTCTTTCCCCTGTTGCATTCAAGCACTTCTGAAGCACGTCTCCAGTGGTGCGCCATCATTAGCATAATAACCCCCTTCATCTGAATAAAGCAGCTACTGAATTGTGGGTAATCTTCAAAGGAGGGATCAAGCTTTGAAGGTAGCTGTGGTGGCTTCAAACACTGTCAACATGCTGATCCCTATGGGGGCAGCCTGAGCGTGGTGATCGTTCCTTTTCTTGCAGAGGTTTCAACCTTGTGACGTCTTCTCTTGGAGAACATTTTGTCAGATCAAACCTAAATCACCTGATTTTCCATATCAAGGATTCTGATCACACAGAAAACCTTATGACACTGATCCGAATTCTCAGAGGCGATGAGATTCTATTATATAGTATTATCAGAGCTGTGTCAGGTAAAACATTATCCTATTGATATTTGCTATGGTACATTAAGATTTCAGGATTTCATGTAGGTTCATTTGGTTCTCCTATAGCATAAACATCCAACAGGTGTTTTATTTTTATTTTTTATTTTTTTCTACTTTTCTATTTGTATTTATTTTGATATTTTATTTTTCTCTCTATCTTTTAATCCACATCTGATAAAGTCTTTATTCTGATTAGATTTTTAAACAGCATCTTTAAAATAATGACAGATTTCTGTCAAATGAAGGAAAAGATCTAGTTGGATGCATTGGATTCATTTATTCATTTCCTAAAACTGAATTTATTTATTCGTTTTATTTTATTTTTTTATTTACATTTATAATTTTTAAATGTATTATTTAATATTTTATAGTTGCGTTAAAAAATATTATTTATTATACATTATAAATATCCCAGTCTTTTTTTTTTTTTTTAATGGAAAGTTCAATTATTTTAAAATGGATAAATGTTCTAAAAGTAAATAAGTAATGCCAATCAGGAGCCAGCTATTTGTTTTGTATTTATTTTAGGGAAATGTGTTATAAAATAATAATAAATAATAATTTAATAATTTAAGTTTTACTTTTCACTTTGAGACAAGAGTGATTATGTTATATTTTGCCTTAATAAAAACACAAAATTCACATGGCAGTGCATTTCTTGATTTACTGGGGACATGTGAAGCTCCATCTCAGCAGGTGTTTATTAGGCCTCGTCTCTGACTGACAGATTAAAAGAGATCCACAAATAAATCCCCACACAATTTCTACAGCACCATGGAAAAGCTCCAAAACAATCAATTTATGCAGCATTCTGCAGTTTGTTGATTTGTAGGAAGAGGATTAAAAGGTACTTTGAGCAGCGAACACAAAGATTGTGATAAAGCCAGAAGGCACTTTTAATCAAGCCAGGCTTCCTGAAGTATACAGGAGGCATAGTCTGGAAACTTTGGAAAGTACTGCATGCCATTTTAAGAGAAGGACTGGTACAGTGATTGCTTCTCAGTGGTGTTTGTGTCCCTCTGATGCTCTGCATATTTATGAGACCCACGCAGACTAAGAAGGCCTTTCATTATTTATTTCAGATTAAAAGCTTGAATACAATCACAAGTACGTGGATTGGTATTTATAGACTGTGCATGTATGTACTAACTGGCATCTTTAGGACAGGACTTAAAGAGTCTGTAATTTAAAGAATGTAAGAATGTTAAAGAATGTTTTTATGTCACATTCATAATTCATGGGTTTCCCCATGATCCCCCTTTTAAAAGACGGAGGAATTTGATGTAGTGTTTGGGTTTCAATTGAAACTCTTCTCAACAGGTTAGCTGAACTCAAGTTTTTGTCACACTTGTTAGGAGAGGAATAATCACAATGTGTGAATGATTGTGATAAGTGTAAGGGGGATTTACAAAGATTGTTTTGAAAATATGCTTTATTTTTGTAAATTTCGCTAGGCGACACTAGTAGCACAGAAACCATATACTTCATCTTTAAATTAAGATCAGATGTGGTACAGTTCTTGGTTTTTCTTAATAGCATACATATAGGCTAGAGAACATATTCTGTAACACAGCTCACTTCAAGACTGTAAATCCAATCAGAAATAAAATGAAACACTCAAGGCCAAAAGCTTGTTGCTGAATGTACGTATCCCAATTTTATTTGACCTTAAATCATTTTGTCTATCTTACTGTATGTTTACAATTTGATCTCAAGAGAAACATTTTTTATTCATAAACATCATTAAGAGGAAATGCATTTATTATTGAATTTTCATATTAGAGAAGCTCTTCTCCTCTCATCAGTGAAGTAAAATGCTTCTAGGAAAATATGTTAACCATTGAGAGGTTTTGTATGTTAACCATTGACTGATTTCAGATGTCACATCTAAAATGACTTGGGAGCAGCAGCTAGAAGTACTTGTGCATATTACTCAGATTTACAGTGTAGCTTGAATAGATTGCACAAATATAATTCTAATCCATGCAGGCATTTGTTGGCTAAAAGATAACGATAACACTTAAAATGGATAATTTGCAATAATAGCTATAGTATTACAAGAGTTGCTATGCATTAGTGATTAGATCACAAGTAGTTTCACACTTTTGGTTCCTTGCATAGTGTATGTTGTGACCCCAAAAATTATTTGGACACTTAAGGTAAGATCATATCAAAGAAAAATAAAATAAAATCTTACTGACACCACATTTTGAATGGTTCTGTATATGTGCAAAAAAAAAAAAGTTTGTTACAATATAATAGAATATTGTTCAGCATTGTTTATGGATAATGTGCATAAAATAATAAATATAAATAAAATGTAATGGCTTTATTCTAGTCCAAAATATTATGACCTAAACCAGACTACATTAAGAAAACAAAAAAAAAGCCATTTTTATAAGTTTAATCAGGTAGATTATAGATCCTTGGTAACAATTGTTCAGACTCTGTATATGACAAAAAAATAGTCATGAGCCCTATTTTGGGCAATCAACAAACTAGCTAATCAGAAACATACTCAGCATATTTGAGTTTGATGATATTGGATTTTTGTTGAAGTAGCCTGAACTAAAAACTATCACAACACAGCACAGGACATACTGTCTGGCAGGATCTTGCAGTCTCCCACTGAAAAAGACAGCATATAAGATAGCATGCTATCCTTATTGTGTTTTGTTCCCACAGTCTGAAAGGGGCACCATCTCAAACAGGAAGTCACGACAGCCGTATCTATGCATAATTCAGCCTCACCATGTCAGCAAGTGCATAAAAGCCTCTGAAGAGCTTGACAATTCACTTGTATTTCAGTTCACAATAATGTATAGTTTCTGGCTTGAGGAAGGTGCAGAGCTAAATGCTCGTCTCATAAACAACTCTGGCTTTCACGAAGTCATCCAGGCAAGGAAGCAAGACTTTGTTGTTTGTCAGATTCATGCTGGAGCAGGATGCAGTGAATGCATCATGCTGATGTGACTCTCTGGAAACTGTGGCTATTTGTCATGGGTTAGCATGTACACAGGTTTTGATAACCTTTTAAGGATATGGCATTTTTGAGACTATCTGATAGCTTGCGGACATGGGGTAGATTGTTTTTATGTATTTTACTACATCGATGGATCAAAAGAGCAGGCTCTTTGATGCGGGTCTTTGCTACTCTATAGCTCACACGGGGGTAAAAGTGATTTATCTCTAGACCCGGACTAAGCTTCTGATTTTCGCCTCTGTGTGAGATTTGATCTATACAAGCAAACATGTTATGCAAATGTATTTTCAGCCTGAGTGCCACTAACAAGAGTTGAAAGTGCAGGGGCTAGCACTGGAGAAGCTGGTGCAAGTGTTAACTTTTACAAATTTGCTGGCATAGAAAGAGAAGAGAGCCGAGGATCTAAACAGCTTTTTTTTTTTTTTTTTTAATGATAAAGAAACTAAATATGAACAGAAAAGAAGCAAATGGAACACAACTGACCATGAAAACAGGAAAACCAGAACTTAGAGGATAGAGAATATAATTAGCTATGTATAAAAAAAATAGAAATCAGTGGAAATAGCCCTTTATAGCAAAACGTGAAAGAGGGGGTGAGATTTGGATATAAATGAAATCATTGTGTATTTGTTTGCCTTTTACTTATTTGCCACCTTATTATTTTCCTTTTTTATTTTTATTTTTTTATTTTTTTTTTCAGTTGTAACGATGTATGTGTAGGTCTATGTTTTGATCAGTGCATTGGCACTGTGAAGCCTTTTTATCGTGTCAATAAAAGAACTTTGGTGGATTAATAGTTTTTTTTGTCATCGTAGTGATTAGACTAGTGTAACGTGGGGTTTTGTTTCATGTTTATGTTTTCATGTCTTTTATTTTGGAGTTGTCATGGTCCCTGTTTGTGTCATGTTTCCCTTGCCCTCATGTATTCATGCCATTGGTTCTCTTGTTCATTGTGTCATGTTCTGATTGGTAGTCTTAGTCATGTGTCCTGTCTCTCATTGGATGGTTCTTGTCACGTGACCTGTATTGTTTGCTGTTGCCATTGTTCACTTTTGTGTATTGATGTTGTAACCTGCTGTCGGTGAGTCAAGTGTGTTTCAAGTCAAGTGTGTTTCAAGTGAAGTCTTCGTCTGTTTGGATTATGTTTGTATTTTGGATCACTTTGTAAATAAAACTGCAGTTGGGTTCTCACTACGCTCTCCTCCAGTGGACTGCCCGTTACAACTAGTAACAGGTGTGAGGTAGAGTTGTTTCTAACTATTATTGCATGCACTGAGCTTGCCCAAAGGTACCACGATACACCTAAAACTATACATCATTGTTTAGCCCATTTTTGCGTGTGAAATCCAGCCATGTCAATAGGAATCCACATGATCAGGTATTTAGCTTGAGATTTCCCCACTCAGAAACGGCAAATTTGCAGTGTTGATCAACAGAAGTTGCTTGGTTTGAAAGTGAATTCTTTGTGAACTGTGCTTCATACATTCCTATAGCCTACTATTGACAACAGTAATGGACCATTTTTGCCTCCAAAATTGGTTTACAAATGCTGATTGGATAAACCACATTCAGCAGATGATATACTTCTTGATCAATGTGCAAACTTTGTGTAGATTTATAGAAATATTTATAGATTAAACAAGAAACCGATATAAAACAAATGTCTGATTTATAGTTTTTTATTGGCATTAAAATTCATTTCCCCACATTTCCCCCCCCCATAGAGTCTTACTGATTACAATGTAGATGGTTTATAGGCAGAAAAAACAATTCCAGTTCACAAATCTATTCATCCCCTGGCAGCCCAGGAGATGTGCCATTTAAAGCTGGCCTTGCTGGGTGTTCAGAACAGCCCCGGACATATTAAAGCATACAGCTGCGGGATTCAAGCCAGCATCGTAACAGCTGCTTAGACCCTGCCCCCAGCAAAGGTCACCAACACAAATCTGTGACTAATCTTCAAATGCTTCACAACAGTATAGCCTGATCAGCTTCAAACCATACATGCTGGTAGACTAACCTTTACCCTTAGTTTTATTTTCTTTCTCCAACATCCATGGTATTTTCATTGGAAGTGTATTTATTTTGACAAATGCCTGATGACATGTTAGTCAATGACTTGAAGTCATGGCTAACAGCCAGAATGTATTTAGTCAAGCCTGACAAACCAAAACGTGACGGTACAGCAGCTCTGTAAATGTAAAATGAGCATTGCTTTGTTACTGTATTTGCCTTATGATTTAGTGCTACTGTTGCCATATAAAATGAAGCAATGTCACAGTAAGTATTGTTAGGTACAGTATGTAGAACTGAGGAAAACAATAAGAAACATGCATAGTTTTTTTTTGTTGCAACATTGATGTTACAACTTATTTACAAATAAGTTTATCAGTACATGCATTTTGAGTAGTATTTTATATATATTTTATATATATATATATATATATATATATATATATATATATATATATATATATATATATATATATATATATATATTATAACTTGATTAATCGCATTATTTATTATGAATGTTATTAATTTAATGCTGTTAAATGTGTTGTGTGTGTGTAAAGTTGCTTCTGAGCTAAATCAAGGCTGCTGCACAAAGACTGAGTTGCTTAAGACTAGCTTACTGTAGCCTAAATTTTGTTTATAAAAAAAAACAAAAAAAAAACATTTTTTGTTCATTGCCATGTGTATGAGATATTTTATGTGGCCTTTAGCCTCCACTTGTGAGAAAGCTTTTTGACCAGGATGTGGAGGCAGAAGGTCAACTTTGAGAGCTGTTTGACATATCCCACCACTGAACCTTCCTGTTCAAATCTATCATCATTTTCTATTATTGTGCAACCTTTGTTACATTACATAAGCAACATTAAATGACTCCCTTAACGATTGGAAAGATTCTAGAAAGGCTGCATTACCTAGAGTAGTATAAAAACTTTTTTTTTTTTTCCCCCTTTACAGTGAAATCACGAGATTCAACAAATGACAGATTTTAGCCAAACACACCCATTCTGACCAATGTAAGGCCAAATATAACATTCAGTTATGGCTATTTGTGAAACTTATGCATTTCATCTATGCATTAATTTTGAATGTAGTAAGTAAATTGTGTTGAAAAATGCATGAATATTTAAGCTTTATTTATTTTACTATTTAAAGCCACATTCCTAAGGCTTAAGAAATGTTGGATTAGGATGTGTAATTAAGAGCTCATATTTTAACTATATAAATGGGCCGGTGGTTTGATTATTATCATCAATGTTCCGATGCTTAATTTGAGCCTGCATGTTCCTAGAAACAAGCTGTAGTCTGAGGTGTTAATGAATATATTGGTAAAAGTAAGCAGAGTCAGTTGTGTCTGCTCTCACCGGAGTACCTGCTAGCAGGAAGGGTGATAACAGTGTTTATGCTTTTCAGTGTAGAGCACTGGTTAGGATAAACCCTGTGGCAACACATCTTTCCTGAGAAGTGTTCATATCCCCTGCCACTTCATATTAAAAATGGATATTTACAGCAGGATGTGATTTTTACCTGCAGTTAAACGTCACGTCTCTCAGGACTGATGGTGTTATGGCTTACCTGAGAAATACTGCCTTTAGTAATTCCTGCAAACATAGTGATGTTAACAGTGTGAATTTTAATCAGCTGGGTCTGTATTCTTTTTCTCTGAACAAGAGATATTTTCTTGTGCATTCAAAGCAAAACCTCCTTTACCTAGCTGTGAAACACCACATACATACACACACATATACATATATACATATACATATCAAATAAAATTAAAATAATATATATATATATATATATATATATATATATATATATATATATATATTTATTTATTTATTTTTTTTTTTTTTTTGATAAAATTTTGATCATCCTTGCTGAATACAAGTAACAGTTTCTTTAACAAAGATTTTACTGACCCTAACATTTTGAACTGTGGTGCAGATGTTATTAAAAATTTCATAAGGAAGAATTTGAACTTTCACTCCCTTTCCCATGTGTTTGAATTGTTAAATAATTCTAAGTTACTTTCACTTGCTGACCCTTTACTAAGGCTCACATTCCAAAGATACCGTTGGGTCAAATTAGGTGGATAAATTGAGTCCATTCTCCCAATCAATGCCAATGTGACCTTTTCTACAAATACAGTTCTTCCATTAAAGCTCAGTTATTTTAGGTGGACTTTTCCCAAGTGAGTAATTACACTCATTACAGTCTGCGTTGCTCCCTTAAATGGCGATATTTACTAAAATGCCAACAGAGAAAGTGTTTTTGGTCAAATATGAATAGGTGATGCCCCCAGAGAAAACAACCCACATATCTGGACAGGTGTTTGTCTACTGATCCTTAGCACGTTAATTCCGGGCTCCAGACTACAAATTAATACCACCACGCCATGTGATGTCCGATTCACAACAAAATGACACCTTTGAACCAGCTTTTATGAGTCAGTCAAAGCCATTCAACAACCTTGGTTTGAATCCTTACTCAGTCAGCGCGTCATTCAGAGCCATTACAGAGTTCACATCTGTCTCCCTCAATGAACCACCATTGTTCTATGTTCTATACAGTATGAACCAATGTGATGTATGCTTTAGATTCAGTCTATTTACTGACTGGTTGTTGATAGGACAGTATGTAAATACACATTCACAACAGAGTTTTATTGTATACATTAGTAATGGTATTCTAAAAATCATTCAAATGATTACAAAGAATATAATTGATTATTGTTTAATATGTGACAGCAGTTATACAAGGTTAAATCAATATTTTTTTTCTTTCCAAAAATATTAGAAAACTCTTGAACAACTATGTTTAATGAGTGATTTTGTATGTTTTTTTTTGTTTTTTTTGTTTTTTTCTGGAGTCATGCTGTCATGGTTATATGCATATATGAAAAAAGTCCAAAAAGTACAGCTTTATCACCATCGGAGCCCAACAGGTAGCATGTCTTCCAGGTCTCTTTCTGCCTTCAGACAGTGACAGTGCGTCTACCCCTGGTGTGAGCCGTCTGTATTCACTTATGTCAGGGCGAAGCTGGCTGCATTATCCGTTTTGCAAGGTGTTGATTGGATTACAGCAGTAGGGCGAGGTGCGGAAGCTGATGGGGCGAGTGTGTGGAATGAAGCCGTTTATTCCCACTGGTGTCAGCACCCTCACGACCAACCACTCATTCCTCGGTTAATACACCCATCCCCACAGGGAAGCTTCTTCACAAGGCTCCATCAGCTGAGCGCTAACCCAGGATAAAGGCTGCTTAATCCAACCACGTCCGTCACACTGTTGATAAGAGGGAATGTGGCAGCATATGGAATTGTCAGTTAAACTTATAGTTTGGGATCCTGTAAAGGTCACTGGAGTGGTGAGTTTGGAGGCAAGAGGTGTGACCATTTGAATCTGACCTTCTCTTTCTGCTTCACCCTTCTTGTTTTCTATGTTTCCTTGGATATGTCTTTTTAATTCCAGAGACACCAAGTATGCATATTTAACTTGGTTTCTGAGCATATTAACGATGACGTTTCATGTAATGTTTATAATATATATAATATCATGAAATAAATTACAGCTGGAATAGCTTGCCTACAGGGACGTGAGTGAATTATTGTGTTGTTTTTGTTGTTTGTTGTTTCCCTCATAAACACATCATCACTATTGTCTCAGGTTAAAAAGGGACCCCATATCAAGCATGGACTACATTTTGCTAGCTGACTTAATGACAGCTGACAATTTATCATATTGCGAATATCTGTTTATATAAAATATATCCTAAAATGACATGAAAGTTTATACATTACATTTTTAAAGAAGACATGTCTGTTTTTTCTACACTGTGGCCTTTCATTCACTCTGCAACTGCACTTTTTTTTTCTTTTTTTTCTTTTTTCCACTGAAAACTGATATTTTTAAAGATGCTCACCTAAGTGGATATATTTGAAAACATTGTTTTTGCAACTGTTTTTGTTTGTTTTTGCATTGGACTGTGAAAATATAAGTCATTGAAAACAATTGTAGTACTGGCATTGTTGTGCCTTATTTTAATAATGTTGCTAAAGATGAATGTTACTTTGTACAATCTTCATATTATATTCCTACAAAGATGCATAATATTTACTTACAGTTGCTGTCCTTCGGTAAAAGATGATGGCAGTTTTACACCGTACATGTCATGATGATTTTGAATGTGACCTGGATGCAAGGGTGTAGGTTTGCTTTTGACATTGGTGGGGACATAAACCCAACACCCCAAATGATTTCTTAATTTTGATTTTGTGAACCAACAACATCAGCATTAGAGCGCTGGGTGTCTTTATCACGCATCACTTTATTTTAATATTAATCAAATTGGACCCAGGATGATTCTGAAAGAAAACTGCTGTTGCTGTAGTAACACAACTTTCATGCACATTTGATTGACAGATAAACCGCATGCTCTTATTTCAGTGTTGTTTTTTATTATGTGGATATTTCAGCTCCCAGTTTGATTTGTATTCAGTTCAACAACATCAATTTAAAGTTAAAGACTGTCTGCGGTGATTCACGTTCATGATTCATGTTCCAAATCCTGCTGCACATAGTGCCACTTACATAATTTACCATAAAATACACATTATATTTGTCCCAAATTATTGTTAACGTTCATAATGACTTTATTCTAGGCTGGAAGATTGTGTATCTTTCCGCACAATGTTTGTCTTTCTGTCTGTATCTAATAGGCTAATAGCCATAGGTTGTGGTTTCTCTTTCCATTTGCTCTGCTTTGTCAAACACCGTACTTCAAACAAATCGATGCAACTTTGTTAATTTCTGAAGTGAACTTTTATATTTACTGTTTTAGACTGCTGTCTTGAATTGGGTGCAATACCTGTGAGTTGTTCTAAATGCGGCGCTGCGCTTCTCATCCGGTGTGCGACTACATTCCTTCCTCCCATGTATTAAATGCGCGTCGACTTGAAAGCGCGCAGTTTTCTAACGTATTTACTTTAACTTCTTAGGTTATCTTATCAATGGTATGGCCTTTCAGATGCGTCTAAAATTACAAAAACATATACATATATTTAATTGTTTGATCAAAATTATTGCTATATACAGACAGTTTGGTAGTCTCTGGATATTGGTAGGGACCAATTTCCCCCCCCCACGCATCAGTTAATAAAATGATCGTGCTTGAAAATAGTGTGAGAACTTTATGATGTCTGGTCTCTCTGTGTCACTTAATTGTGTGTTATGATGTTTTAAACATAATGCATCAAAGTGATTTCAGTGTGGTATAATTTAATATAGTACGTATGGAGAGCATTTTGAAACAAAAACACTGTTTTCAAAATCTGACACCATTCCAGATTACGCAGAACAAGAAAATTACACAGCTGCAAACTGTAAATTGGATTATATGTTCTGACCCATGTGGAAAATTTCAATCCAAATAGAAAATCATTATTCTGAAATATATATAGAACATAACAGATTAAGAACTGTCAGATAACACACATTTTAGATGAATATGATATCTAATAAGACGTTCAATAATTTGCTTGTGTGAGCAAAATCCATGCATCATTCGAAATCAATGGACCTTTGAGTGCCTTTGATGTCTTGAACCCATATCTTTGTGATTAAGGCATCAAATGGCAGTGTGTAATTGGCTGCTCCTAAAGATGTTACAATGTATATCATCTGCATATGACAGCCACTACGAATCTAACTGAGATGATGTTTAAATCAAGATTTGGAGATCAATGATGAAGTGAAGGATAAAATAATTGAGCTCAGCTCAACTGCCATTCCGTTTCATTTGCTTTTGATCTTGTAGCTGGTCCCTGTTATCTTTTGTACAGTTTTAAAAGAGAACAAGAACATTCAGTATGAGACAGAGTTCACATTAGTCTGGTGCATGGCAAGTGGTAGAGCCTTTCGTCACTATGGTTCCATACTTTCTGTAAGACAACCTATAATCTGAGCTGTTGACACAGCTATTTTTACCTTTTATTTTATTTTTACAATGTCAATTGTATTTTCTTCCATACATATGAATATATATAAAAATTGTTATATTGAAAAGCCAATCATTTTAGCCCCAAATCCATTTGCTGAGAAATGAATAATCCCCAACAAAGTGATAAATAGTTGGGTCAATCGGATTTTTAAAATGATTTTAAAAGAAGTCCCTTATGCTCGTCAAGGCTGGAATCATGTTATCAAAAATATATTAAAAACAGTAATATTGTGAAATAGTATTTACCATTACTCCAGTCTTCAGTCTCACATGATCCTTCAGAAATCATGTTAATATGTTGATTTGGTCAAGAAATATTTTTTACTATTATAAAAGCTGAAAGCTCTTGTGATATTTTATTTTATTTTATTTTATTTATTTATTTATGTATTTTTTTTTTTTTTTTTTTGTGGAAACCACGATACATATTTTTTCAGGATTCTTTGATGAAAAGAAAATTAAAAATAGCAGAATATATATATATATATATATATATATATATATATATATATATATATATATAGTGGAGCCTGATAATGTAATTCCTATAGGGTTGCAATTTCTCCAAAACTAGCGACAAAATATTAAAAAAAGTAAAAAAAAAAAAAAAAAAAAACAAAGTTTTGTAAAGTTTTATACTGTTTTGTACAGTATATCTCTCCACTGTATGCGTGAGAGGTAGGCCAGCATAACCGTATCTTCAAGTGTCCTCATTTGACTGACCTTCACAGAACAGGTCATCCATCAAGCAAAGCTCCTTGTCTCCAGACAGCTGTTTCTCTGATCCTCACTCTGATCTTGAAGAAAGATCAAAGTCCCTCTAGCACAGTTTGAAACAAACTTAATTTCCTTTGACTCTCTCCTTTGCCGAGTAAGAGACATTAACTTTTACTGTAATGTGTTCACTGTCAATGCTCTGGAGATTTATACTCAAGCTTTATCTCATGTATATTCTCTACTTCTGTACAAAAACAAAGACTACCATAAGACTGATTTGACTTTTTCAGTGTTTTAATATAGTAACTTTTCCAGAGCATCCTGGTCATCACTATATTTTCTTATCCGGCTCAGTAATACTGAGCCACTGAGAGTGTAAACAGTCCATGGAGAGATCTGCACAGTGTTGCACGTATAAACATCTAGACTGAAAACACCACAGGAGAGTTACAGGAGTCCACACCCCAAACATGTGATTGGAAGTCCATTAGAGCCTCAAGGTAGATGAATCAATCATATGCCGGATGACCTCACTCAAAACCTCACAGCTAAAAGCATGGACACGTGGACCACAGTGAGCATACAGTAAATGGCACTGAATATATTGGCAATGGTGTTAACAGTGAAAACAATTAGAGTGTACTCTGCAAATATCTGTCGGGTAAATAGGTACACACAATATCAGCACAGAAACAAATGATTATAGTTAACATGGTCACCATTTATTTTATGAAATGTGCATTTAATTCTATTTGTAATGTACTTACCTATGAAAGTACTGATATATAAGATAAATAAATGAGTTGAAGGTAGGTTTACGGGTAGGTTAAGGGTTAGTACCTGCTGTAGTTATTACCTAGTTATTGTAATTACTGTAATAAGTACATAGTATGGAACAGGACTGTACAGTAAAGTGCTACTTGAACTTGAACCACTATCAAAAATATTTTACTGTGCACAGTAGTTTTCAGCTTGAACTCAAACATGAGGACTCACTTAACGAACCTAAGGAAAAGTTTTCCACCCAGTTGCCATTGTAACCCTTTTTATTGTTGTTGTCATTTTGTTCTAGTCTTGTTGTTCATACTTAAATTCATGTAGTTATGCCAACTGGATGCGGTTAAAGAAATTATATATTGCATATATTCAAAACTTTTGGATCGGTAAGAATTTTTTTTTAATGTTTATTGAAAAAGAAGTCACTTATGCTCACCAAGACTGCATTTTCATCAAAAATACAGTAAAAACAGTAGTATTATGAAATATTATTAGAATTTAAAATAAGTGTTTTCTAGTTTAATATATATTAAAATTATTTATTCCTTCGATGGACAAGCTGAATTTTCATCAGCCATTACTCCAGTCTTCAGAAATCATTCTAATATGCTGATTTGCTTTTCAAGAAACATTTCTTTTTATTATTCGTATTTATATTTTTGTGGAAATCAAAAGTTCAAAAGAAGAGCGTTAAATAGAATCTGTTTTCTAACATTACAAATATATTTACTGTCAATATGGGTCAATTTAAGGGGTTATCGGATGCCCATTTTCCACAAGTTGATATGATTCTTTAGGGTCTTAATGAAAAGTCTATAACATACTTTGGTTAAAATTTCTCAATGGTAGTGTAAAATAGCACCATTTTCACCTTGTCAAAATCAGCTCTGTTTTCAGCAAGCTGTTTTAGTCCATGTTTCTTTAAAAGCTAATGAGCTCTGCTCACCCCCGCCCCTCTCTTCCGTGGGGTGACAAGCCGTTCTCATGAGACTGTTAACTTTAGCCGCGGAACTTGCTAACTAGCACGTTATTAGGAAAGGCGATTTGCAAAGATTCATAAAAGAACCTTATATAATCACTTCTTCTGTAGGTGAGGCTGGATCATGAATAATTTGCACCAACATAGACACATTTAGGTAGATTGGAGGCGCATTCCCTTCGAAAACAAAGGTAATCCACTGCGTCTTCAGCGGCTCAGATATTGGGAGTAAATGACGACTGCTATGTTCATTAGTACATCCAATAACAAAACACTTCAATCGCTTAGAAGCCATTCTTGTTTACATCTGCTCCAGCGTCGAAACAATGGCAGACTGATGACAGCTCACTCAGGGCGGGTCTAAGATAAAACGCTAGTGTCAATCAACAATAGTGGGAGGGGCCTGGGTCTGTGTGATGTCACACAGCCAAGAAGCTGAGAATGGCTTGACATGAGAAAGGGGAAATTAGTTAACAAGATAAAAAAATAAAATAAAAAAAAAACACTGGCTGGATCTTTTATCATTATAGGGTGGTTGTGTACATACACTGCCAACACACATTTCAGTTCAAACAACTTGTAAAAGTGCATGTAGCATCCGATGACCCCTTTAAGGCATTCCTGCTAAATAAAAGTATTAAATTCTTTCTAAAAGAAGAACAACTTTTGAACAGAAGTATGTATATAGTAGAGTATGTACTGTATGTAGTTATTTATGGTAAAAAAAATTATGTGCATGGATGATGTTGTCAGACTTTTGTCCCTGTGTCCTGTGTTTTTCCTCCCTCATGTTCCCTCCATGCCCATTTACATTTATGCATTTAGCAGACACTTTTATCCAAAGCAACTTACATTGCATTCAAGTTACAGTTTCTACATTTTATGAGCTCTTGCTTTCCCTGGGAATCGAACCCAAGACCTTGGCGTTGCTAGCGCCATGCTCTACTATTTGAGCTACAGGAAATCATATATTTGGTTTTTCCTGTTTCCTGTCCTCGTTTAGTTTGATTATCAGTTTATTTAGTTCCAGGTGTGTCCCTTTAGTCCCCTCGTTATGTTAAATATATATAGAGTGTTTAGTTGAGTTTCCAGCGTCCGGTATTGTTTGTCTTACCCCATGCCGTGTGTGTGTTCCTGCCTGTTCTGTGTGGATATCCTTTTGGATTTAATAAAGACTGTTATTGCTGTATCTCCTTCGTCTCCGCGCTTCTTTGTTTCCTCCACAGTGTCAGGATTGTGACATAATACCGGACTATACAGACAAAGTAAGCGGCGCTACCTCTTCCCGTGTTTTGTTTTTTGAAAAATTTTTGGCGGCAACGGCGCTGTACGACGACGCCATAAATCATCTGTTCTGGCTCAGGGCCAACTACCATCGCCCCGTGGACCTCCCAGACACCTCCGGAGTAAGTTGGAGGGAAGCGATCTTCCAGTGTCTGGTAAGTGTCCAGGCTCGAGCCAGAACCAGCCCGCCGTCCAGTCTGCCGGCCGTTTCGCCGTCCAGTCCGTCCGTTATTTCCCAGTCAAGCCCGCTGGCCATCGTTGTGGCAAGCCCGCCGGCTGTTGCTGTGGCAAGCCCGAAGTCAAGCCCGCTGGTCGCGGCTCCCGCCAGGCCTGAGCTCATACCAGTGCCAGACCCTCGTAAGCGTCTTGCTGTGCCTGCTCCTCCAGAACGCTCTCCAGTATCAGCTCCAGCCCCTGACCAGAGTCCAGTGCAGGCTCCAGCCCCTGGCCAGAGTCCAGTGCAGGCTCCAGCCCCTGACTAGAGTCCAGTGCAGGCTCCAGCCCCTGACCAGAGTCCAGTGCAGGCTCCAGCCCCAGACCAGTGTTATGTTAGAGCTGCAGATCCCGAGTTTAGCCCACGGAGGGCTCCAGTTCCCGAGTTTAGCCCACGGAGGGCTCCTGTTGCCGAGTTAAGCCCAAGAAGGGCTCCTGTTCCCGAGTTAATCCTAGGAAGGGCTCCTGTTCCCGAGTTAAGCCCAGGAAGGGCTCCTGTTCCCGAGTTAAGCCCAGGAAGGGCTCCTGTTCCCCAGTTAAGCCCAGGAAGGGCTCCTGTTCCCCAGTTAAGCCCAGGAAGGGCTCCTGTTCCCGAGTTAAGCCCAGGAGGGGCTCCTGTTCCCGAGTTAAGCCCATGGAGGGCACCTGTTCCCGAGTTAAGCCCAGGAGGGGCTCCTGATCCCCAGTTTAGCCCAGGAGAAGCTCCTGATCCTCAGTTCAGCCCAGAGAGGGCTTCTGATTCTCAGGTAAGCCCATGGAGGGCTCCTGATCCCCCGCTAAGCCCAGGGAGGGCTCCTGACCTCCAGTTAAGCCACGTAAGCTCCCCCAAGGGTGGGGGGAGGGGGTAGTATGGCTCCAGCCGTAGAGGCCGGGGCTGGGGTCACGGCCTCGGAGGCAGGGCCGCCATGGCCTCCCACGTCTCCTGCTCTGCCATGGCCTCCCATGTTCCCTGCTCCGCCGTGGGTACCGGAACGGGCGCCACCCTGGAGGCCTTCCGTCCCCGAACTCTGCCCCTTAAGGGCTCCAGAGCGCCCACCCCCCCTCCCCGTTGGATGTTGAATGTTGAATGTTGAATGTTGAATATTGAATGAATGAATGATGCATTTATATAGCGCTTTTATGTGTATTGCTGTACACCCAAAGCGCTTTACAATCATGTGGGGGGTCTCTCCTCCACCACCACCAGTGTGAAGCATCCACCTGGATGATGCGACGGCAGCCACAGGACAATGGCGCCAGTGCGCTCACCACACACCAGCTACAGGTGGAGAGGAGAGAGATAGAGCCAATCAAGTGGATGGGGATTATTAGGAGGCCATGATTGACAAGGGCCAGTGGTGGGAATTTGGCCAGGACACCGGGGTTACACCCCTACTCTTTACGAGAAGTGCCATGGGATTTTTAATGACCACAGAGAGTCAGGACCTCGGTTTAACGTCTCATCCAAAAGACGGTGCTTGTTGACAGTATAGTGTCCCCGTCACTATACTGGGGCGTTAGGACTCACACAGACCACAGGGTGAGCACCCCCTGGTGGCCTCACTAACACCTCTTCCAACAGCAACCTAGTTTTCCCAGGAGGTCTCCCATCCAGGTACTGACCAGGCTCAACCCTGCTTAGCTTCAGTGGGCGACCAGTCTTGGGTTGCAGGGTGATATGGCTGTGGTGTTCTATGGCGCGGGACAAGCCTTTCGGGAGGGGGGAGTAATTGTCAAACTTTTGTCCCTGTGTCCTGTGTTTTTCCTCCCTCATGTTCCCTCCATGCCCATATTTAGTTTTTCCTATTTCCTGTCCTCGTTTAGTTTAATTATCAGTTTATTTAGTTCCAGGTGTGTCCCTTTAGTCCCCTCGTTATGTTAAGTATATATAGAGTGTTTAGTTGAGTTTCCAGCGTTCGGTATTGTTCGTCTTACCCCATGCCATGTGTGTGTTCCTGCCTGTTCCGTGTGGATATCCTTTTGGATTTAATAAAGACTGTTATTGCTGTATCTCCTTCGTCTCCGCGCCCCTTCGTTTCCTCCACAGTGGCAGGATCATGACAGATGTTAAGTTAAAAAAATAATGTTTGAGCCTACATGTTTGTGCCTGTCTGGACTTCTGTTCATTCAGTAGTGACAAAATGTTCAAGAATTGCATGTAGTCAATTTAATTAACTAAATTCTCCATGTTTCAGGATATACTGTATGTGCACTGACAAACAATTACAATTTAGATTAGTTCATTAGTTCTGAACCTCTTTCACTTTTCTCCAATAGCAAATCTTACAGGTGTGTTAGAGGCTGAGTCCCTGGCAACTTCCCTGGCTGAAATCCTGAAATCATCCCTACCTTAGAGTACAGTTTGTGTAGTATAATCTGATATTATTCTCTACATTTCATACATCTCCCTTAATTGCCTCCAGCAGTAAGTATATGATGAGGCAGCTATTTTGTTCAGTAATTGGACACAAAAAAAAAAAAATAAAAATTCTCAGCAACATCAACTTTGCAAGTGTGGAATCATCCAACCTTGAGACTCATTGTGTATTTGAATGAAACCATGTAAAAATCACTGTCATATCTACACACATTTTATGCTGAAACCTTTTAAGGCATGAATAAAACATGGCTCTAAGTACTGAAAAGTACAGCTTTGCTGTAGATGTGCCTCTCAGCTCTGAGAAAAACACACAGTAATGTATAATCTCTGTCTGGAAGATTCCCACATGGAAGCCTGCGAGAGAGCAAGCTGCTCTGATGATGTGTAAGTACAGTATATACAGAAGTGTCAGAGGAGTTGGTGTCATTGCTTCATTTAGCTTAGCAACAAGTTTTACATGATGCAAACAAAGCAACAGTATTATATTATTTAGCAACTCTAACTTGCTTTTCTGCTGGGGAAAAAAAAAAAAAAAATTCTTAGATCATATCCACCTAGTTGATATCTTTATTAATAAAAGTGATCTCTAATGCCAGACATGCTTGACATCACATCACTATAAATAATCACTTTTAGCTGCTCTCCATCAGCCCCAACAAAAACTTTATGTCACATGTGAGCCCAAAGAGAGGCCTCTAATGGCCCTCTATGCTTTCATTGGATTACTGTTGCATCTCCTGTTACCCCAAAAGCAGTTTAAACATTCAGAACAAAACGGTGCTGTGAATGACAGGTGACTGCACCTTGCTGGAGTGGTTTGCCTGCTTTGAAGTGCTATTTGGATTTACCTAAGCAGACCAAAAGTGTTTTAGAGATGAAACACAGATAAGTGGATTTTAAATTTAAAAGCAGGAAGCTATTAAAAGCCTTAATATTATATAAATATAATAAAAAACATACTGATAAAAAAAAAAAAAAATGTATAGCCTGAATGCACTGTAAGTCGCTTTGGATAAAAGTGTCTGCTAAATGCATAAATGTAAATGTAAATGTATTTATTTTTTTATTTTTATTTTTTTCAGCACAGACACTAAAGTTCAACACATCTGAAATTTGATTAATTTTCAAACTGTTATTAGTATAGTATTTTAATAATTTTCTCTCTACAATGTCATGATTTGGCAGTTTTTCACTCTATTGGACGGTGGAAAAGACTGAATAGAATGCATAAAAACACATGATGTTGCTGTTGATGATGACAATGTTATTTATTGATTGATTGATTGATTGATTGCCATATTCCGAAGAAATGAATTACATTTCTCAGAGTAATACTTACATTTCGCAATCACCAAGCTAATTGCTTAGATAAATTTATCCGGTAACACTTTAGAATAGGGAACACTTATTAACTATTAACTACGACTTTTCCCTCAATAAACTCCTAATTTGCTGCTTATTAATAGTTAGTAAGGTAGTTGTTAAGTTTAGGTATTGGGTAGGATTAGGGATGTAGAATAAGGTCATGTAGAATAAGGCATTAATATGTGCTTAATTACTACTAATAAACGGCTAATATTCTATTAATATGCATGCTAATTAGCAACTAGTTAAGAGACCCTAAAATAAAGTGTTAGCATTTATCCATATTTATATCTAAAAAACCAAGTTCAACACATCCAAATATGGATTTATTCTCATTTTTTTCTTTGCATTCTGGCAGTGTTTTAGTTTATTGGGTGTATAAAAGACTAAACTAAAATAAACTTTAGTTTATTGGGTATATAAAAGACTAAACTAAACTTTAGCTTATTGGGTGTATAAAAGACTAAACTAAACTAAAATCAAATTTAATTTTTTTTTTTTAATTTTTTTATTCGTTCAGTTAAAAAAAAGGCAAACTGCATTAGATTCTCAGACACTTTGGTTATTTATGACAGATGCTTAGATCATTTTATCCATATTCTTATTTGAATATTCAGTGTGACAGATCTAAAAGCTGTAGTAGTGTTGAAAAAGTATTGTAATGATTTTTTTTCTATTCAGACAATTTCAGTCTCAGTTTCTATGCTTCCTTTCCCAAAACCTGCAGTTTACCACGATAATGTCGTTAGAGCCTTTTCAAATATAAATCTGGCTCATAAATCCACGGGATGTATATGTTTCTCATAATGAAAGTAAATGGTCTTATACAGTGATGGGCAGTAGTGTCGCTACAAGTAGTGACGCTAGTAGTTTAACTACATTTCTCAGTAACGTGGTGGTAGCGTCGCTGTTTTCTGAATCTTTTCAATAGTGAAGCTCTATTTTTGATCAAGTAGCGTGGTAGTGTCAACAAAAGCTAACGTTACATTTGGCAAAGCATTTCTGAAACTCAAGCCCAAATCAGAAATATAACTGCTAAGGATCACTGATCCTGGATCAGTAAGTGACGCCACCGCTGCTAAAGCTCGTAACGCTACCCTTACAAAAATTACTTGTGGTATTCCATGTGGTAAAACATAAAAATACTACACAACTAGTGTGGTAATTATGTGGTATTGTGTTGTTCTTTGGGACACTTTACCACAGCATTTTTGTTGTACTGTATGTAATATATCTGTGATATTCCTGTGGCACTACTGTCATATTTCTGCAGTAATACCTGGCTTTTCTGTAATAATCCTGTGGTCCTTTTGTTATATTTTTGTGATATTCCTGTAATAATTAGTTTTTTTTTTATTTTATTTTTATTTATTTTTTTTTGCGGTAACACTTAATATGCTGCGATATTCCTGCAAGAAAACCATGGTTTGTCTGTCATAAACCTGCAGTTTTACTAGCATACTTGTCATAATCTTAAAAATGTTACACATACAAAAATGTGATACACCATACTACATCTGCCATATTACATTTCAACATTTATTCACCACGTGTAACAACATCATCTGTGTACCCTACAATCTAGGGTATATGACAATGAAACAATATAAGGCACAATGAAACAAAGTGAAAGCGAAAGCAAATTCAGAATATTCAAACATTATAACATCTCACAATTAAGCTTTTGCTCATTTGATAATTTGTTGCAAGCAGCCTCTCTCAGGGATCTTGTGTCCACATTAGGAAAAGGATTTCTCACTTTTTCTGCAAAATAAAAAATGTACGTGAATAATATACGTGAATAAATAAATGACAAACATAGGAAACAACATCTCTTAACAGGCATTTCATATCATTATATTTAATCTCAGATAATCATTCATATATTAACGAAGATTCCTGGGAAATATAAAGATTATTATAAATATTCAATATAAATTGAGTATGTCTATGTATGTATGTGTATATATACACACACACACATAGGTGCATCTCAATAAATTAGAATGTCGTGGAAAAGTTCATTTATTTCAGTAATTCAACTCAAATTGTGAAAGTCATGTATTAAATAAATTCAATGCACACAGACTGAAGTAGTTTAAGGTCTTTGGCTCTTTTAATTGTGATGATTTTGGCTCACATTTTACAAAAACCCACCAATTCACTATCTCAACAAATTAGAATACTTCATAAGACCAATAATAAAAAAAAAAAAAAACATCTTTAGTGAATTGTTTGCCTTCTGGAAAGTTTGTTAATTTACTGTATGTGTACTCAATACTTGGTAGGGGCTCCTTTTGCTTTAATTACTGCCTAAATTCGGCGTGGCATGGAGGTGATAAGTTTGTGGCACTGCTGAGGTGGTATGGATGCCCAGGTTTCTTTGACAGTGGCCTTCAGCTCATCTGCATTTTTTGGTCTCTTGTTTATCATTTTCCTCTTGACAATACCTCATAGATTCTCTATGGGGTTCCGGTCTGGTGAGTTTGCTGGCCAGTCAAGCACACCAACACCATGGTCATTTAACCAACTTTTGGTGCTTTTGGCAGTGTGGGCAGGTGCCAAATCCTGCTGGAAAATGAAATCAGCATCTTTAAAAAGCTGGTCAGCAGAAGAAAGCATGAAGTGCTCCAAAATTTCTTGGTAAACGGGTGCAGTGACTTTGGTTTTCAAAAAACACAATGGACCATCACCAGCAGATGACATTGCACCCCAAATCATCACAGACTGTGGAAACTTAACACTGGACTTCAAGCAACTTGGGCTATGAGCTTCTCCACCCTTCCTCCAGACTCTAGGACCTTGGTTTCCAAATGAAATACAAAACTTGCTCTCATCTGAAAAGAGGACTTTGAACCACTGGGCAACAGTCCAGTTCTTCTTCTCCTTACCCCAGGTAAGACGCCTCTGACGTTGTCTGTGGTTCAGGAGTGGCTTAACAAGAGGAATACGACAACTGTAGCCAAATTCCTTGACACGTCTGTGTGTGGCTCTTGATGCCTTGACCCCAGCCTCAGTCCATTCCTTGTGAAGTTCACCCAAATTCTTGAATCGAGTTACATATGTATATTATATATAATTGCATATAGACACATACACAATAAAAACGTTTTCTGGTAGCAGAACTATTTTGTTGATAAATGTCACAGGGCAGCATTGTCAAGTTTCTGTGCTCCTGAATTTATCAATGTGTGCGCGATTGTCTGTGTACAAGTGTGTCATGAATCCTGTCCATGCACTTCCGTTCACTCACCACCAGAGGTCACTACTCCATCACATTGACTCTCACACCACACAGACTGTTATATATTACCCTGGACTGCATTTCCCATCATTCTTTGCACTAAGTACACACAGCTGTCTCAATACCTCAATAACACGCTCACACCTGAAAACTATCTCACAATCACACACCCTATATAAACCATGGACTTTCATTCACAGATGGCCGAGTATTGATCTGCGTATAGCTCTCTTCTAGCGCTAGCTGCCTTACCGTGCCATTCTGTTTTTCTGTTCAGTTCCAGTGTTGTCCTGCGTTTATCACTCCCCTAGTGTTAGCTGTGATACGGAACCTGTTTGTTGTTTTCTAGTCTGTGTTCCCTGTATTTACCCCGCGTCTGTGACTGAGATGGCGGCTGTAGCAGAGCCCGTTCACAAAATGGCGGCCACAATGACACTCCGTCATGTCACAGCTGTCATTCCTGAGCCAAGTAAAGTTATGGATGATCTCCATGAATCCAGCCAAGTCACAGCTAATCTTCGTAAGTCCAGTCAAGTCACCGTTGATTGTCACAAGTCATGTTACAGTTGATCGTCATGAGTCAAGTCAAGCCACAGTTGAGCATCATGAGTCAAGTCACGTCACAGCTGATCTGCCAGAGTCTCGTCACGTCACAGCTGACCTTCCGAATCTCTTCACACCACCGCTGACCATCCAGAGTCTCTTCACGCCACCACTGACCATCCAGAATCTCTTCACATCACAGCTGATCAGCCAGAGTCTTGTCACGTCCTGTCTGCCACACCCAGATATTCAAGGTCAGCCCTTCAGCATCCTAGTCTGGTATCCAGTGTGAGGGATGCACCACTGGTGTCTGCACATGCAGCTGGTATTCCCAAACCAGCTCACTTTAACCCTCCTGTTCCTGCACTAATTCCCCTGTCTGAAGCATTTCCCATGATGGGGATTGCTTTGTGTTGCATTTGGGCTACGTACACCACCACAGAACTGCCCGAGGTAGCGACGTCCACTGTGATGTCTCCAGAGGTGGCGGCTGATGCTGCAGAACCTCTTGGGGCAGTGACACTCGCTGCTGTGCTCTCCGAAACAATGGCACTCACTGCAGCTTCTTCAGAAGTGGTGGCACATGCTGCAGAACCTCCTGAAGTGGCGGTGCTCGCTTCAGCTCCTTGTATGATGGTGGCGCCCAGCAATGTACTCTCAGCCTGTTGTGTTGCGGTCAAAGAGACCGTTACTGAACTCTCCCTGTGTCTGGAGTTTACCATTGTAGAACCTCCAGAGGTGTCAATGGTATCCATCTGTGATTCCTTGTCCTGCTCTGTCACGGCTATGGAGGCCGTCTGCGAATCCTCGTCTTGCCCTGTCATGGCTATGGAGGCCATCTGCGAATTCTCGTCTTGCCCTGTCACGGCTATGGAGGCCGTCTGTGATTCCTTGTCCTGCCCTGTCACGGCTATGGAGGCCGTCTGCGAATCCTCGTCTTGTCCTGTCACTACTATGGAGGCCGTCTGTGAACTCTCTGCTTGTCCTGTCGCAGCCAGAAGGGCTGTCCCTGAACTCTCGTCCTGCCCTGTCACGGCCACGGAGGCCGCTTTTGAACATTTGCCCTGCTCTGAACCGGCCGAGGAGGCCATCTCTGAACTCTCGCCCCGTTCTGAACCAGCCATGTTGGCTGATTGTGAACTGTCTGTCCGTCTGGTCTCAACTAATGTGTCTAATCTCGAACTGTCTGTCTTGCTTGTCTCTGTCAAGGAATCTATCCCTGAACTGTCTGTCTTGAGGCCAGAAACTCTAAATACACCCCATATCTGTCCTGTTAACCCTGTCACTGCCAAAGAAATCATTAATGAACAGTTTGTCTGTCCCCTTCCAGTCAATGAGTTTACTCCTGAGCTATCTGTCTGTCCGGTTTCAACCTATGAATCTGAGTTTGCCTGTTCAGTTGTCACTAACACTCTTGATTTAGAATTGTCTGTCAGTCCTGTTCCAACCAATGCATTTAGTTATGGACTGCCTGCCCTCTCAGTTGCCACCAAGAAATTTATGGTGCTCCCCTGATCCGTCATGGTGTTCTCCTGATCCGGCGTGGTGCTCTTCGGTCATGTCTGCTCCGCACTGGTGGGCTCCTGCTCCGTCTGCTCCGCTGTGGTGGTCTGCTGCTCCGTCTGCTCTGTTGTGGTGGTCCTCAGTTCCACCTATACTGCCAGATCTGTCCTGGGATCCTGCTCTGCTGGCTTTGTCTCAGTGCCCTGTCCCTCCGCTTGCACATGGACCTGGCCCTCCGGCCCTCCCCCTGTTTCGCCTCCGCTCCACCACCCTCCTGTATTGTATTATCTGGGGAGCGTCTGGAAGCCGCTGCTTGGGGGGGCTCTGTCATGAATCCTGTCCATGCACTTCCGTTCACTCACCACCAGAGGTCACTACTCCATCTCATTGACTCTCACACCACACAGACTGTTATATATTACCCTGGACTGCATTTCCCATCATTCTTTGCACTAAGTACACACAGCTGTCTCAATCACACGCTCACACCTGAGAACTATCTCTAATCACACACCCTATATAAACCATGGACTTCCGTTCACAGATGGCCGAGTATTGATCTGCGTATAGCTCTCTTCTAGCGCTAGCTGCCTTACCGTGACATTCTGTGTTTCTGTTCAGTTCCAGTGTTGTCCTGCATTTATCACTCCCCTAGTGTTAACTGCGATACGGAACCTGTTTGTTGTTTTCTAGTCCGTGTTCCCTGTATTTACCCCTGTCTCACTGTTCGGACTCTGTTTATTCCCTTGCCTGGATTATTGCTGTGTACCTGGATTTACTCTCTCTGCCTTGCCCTGTTGGATACTGTTCGCCGATCATTGACCCACGCTTGTTCTAGGATTACTCTGTGTCTTGCCTGTGTTATACCTGTTTGCCATTGCCTGAACCTTGTTTGTCTTCTGACCAAGTGCTTCTGTAACTACTTGTGCATTAAGACTTTGTTACAGATGTCATGGCCATGACATTAAGATGTCATTACCTTGATAAAAGGCACATTTCATCAATATACTACATCAGGGGTGTCCAATCCTGCTCTTGGAGGACCAGTTTCCTGCGGAGTTTAGCTCCAACCACCTCCAACACACTTGCCTTTCTATTGAGTCTAAAGACCTTTATTACCTTTGTTCAGGTGTGTTTAATTAGGGTCGGTGCTAAACTCTGCAGTCCAGTGAAATCTGATGGGTTCGGACAGGGGTGCCATAGGATGATTAGGACGGGAAGATTAGCACAAGTCCAAGGGCCCGACGAGGGAGGGGACCCCTAACGCGATATCTCCTGAGGGGGAACCCCCCCACCCCGTCCCCGGAACGCAATTTCTACCGGGGGATTGTTTTGGGTGGGAAGCGTGCAATCTGCGATCACGTGCAGTTGCTGACACTCAAGAAAGCGTGCAATCACTTTCGTATGTGCGCTGTTTTATTCGGTTTCACTTTCGAAATCGATCACAGCCAGCAAGGAGGGGAGAGGATGGAAGGGGGGGACATGGCCCACGAATGTCCCTCCCTTGGCACACCAACACCACAACACCCCCTTCCACTTCCATTGGCATTTGATTTTTTTTTTCCCTGTCAAAGAATGCACAGCCATCTCCTCAAGGGTGAACACCTGGCTCATCAGGTCCAGTAGCATGCACAGGACTGCATTCCTTTGTGGGAGCGCTGCAAAAAATTCTTGGAGAGTTAGTCTATAAATCAGACCAAAGCCAAGTCCATGTTGTACTGTTTTGCTTGTATGAGCACAACTCTCATGTGTCTATAGGAACAATGATAAAAGTAATCATAGCCATGTTGATATTCAAAACAACATGACTGAGATTTTGTTATTGCTCTTTTACAGCAGTACATTAAACATGTAATTAATAGTGAGTAGAGATGCATGCAGACAATGTTTTATTGGCAATAAGAGGGAAAATTCAAATATTGTTATTGCACCAATAACTATTTGTGTGCATCAGAGAATCCCTGACTACACACAGCTTCTTTCATTTTGCGATTTGACAATGACACTGATCAATAACAAACTTTGATTTTAGTTTGTTTGACAGATGTTTTGCCAAAGCAACTGTGCAAAACTATGTTTGAGAACCTTTGTTATTATAAGAAGTGTACAAATGTTTTCGGTTAATTATGAAACTGTGTGTGACAGTGTGTTTAGTATGTGAGCACCACACATACTCCACTCTAGGTTTTCTTTTTTTCCTGCTCCCTACTCAGTAATAAGAGCTTTGAGGCCTTTCAATAAATATGGTCCTCAATTTAGATCAATCCATTCCCCAGTCTGCTTCTACTCTGCACCACATACATAGTCTGGAATGTTGTGAACACAAGCAAACAGAGTAATACAAACAGTGAAATGTCTTGGACCACCAACTGGCCAAACTAATTTGAGGATTGAAACTTAAAGGGTTACTCCACCCCAAAATTAAATTTTTTTTCATTAATTACTTACCCCCATGTCGTTCCGTTTGTCTTCGGAACACAATTTAAGATATTTTAGATGAAAACCGTGAGGCTTGTGACTGTCCCATTGACTGCCAAGTAATTACCACTGTCAAGGTCCAGGATAGTCCATCTGCCATCAGTGATTCAATCTGAATTTTATGAAGTGACGAGAATCCTTGTGTTGCGGCTGATACAGAAGAGCGTACGCTGCTTGTGTTCAGTGGATAATATCCAAAATGGCGCTACGCTGACACAGAGAGACAGAGAGGAGACGAATTGTTGAATAAAGTCGTTATTTTTATTTTCCTTGTGTACAAAAAGTATTCTCGTCGCTTCATAAAATTCAGATTGAACCACTGATGGCAGATGGACTATCCTGACGATGCTTTTCATACTTTTCTGGACCTTGACAGTGGTAATTACTTGGCAGTCAATGGGACAGTCACAAGCCTCCCGGTTTTCATCTAAAATATCTTAAATTGTGTTCCGAAGATGAACGAAGCTTTTACGGGTTTGGAACGACATGGGGGTAAGTGATTAATGACAAAATTTTCATTTTGGGGTGGAGTAACCTTTTAACTTAAAAAAAAACAAACAAACAAAAAAAACAATTTTCTATGTACCTCAGCTTCAGTTCGAGGTCATGCCTCTGTCCTTAGGCTTCTCAGCTCATTGAGAATCCAGGAATCTCTAAAACAAGATTTTAAATAATTATTTTATATAAAAACAATTTATTTTATCTTTTAAACAATTTAGAGAAATATAAAAGACACTTTGGAATTCTTCTATAAAAATCTTTATTTACACTAGAGACTTCAGACTTTGTTTTAAATTAGAGTATAATCAATGATGCTGTCATTTACAACAGTTATATCATCTTACATCACTTTACTGGAGAACTCAGTGACAGTGTGCTAAACAAAAAACAATTTGAGCATATTTCTTCTGGGACAGTCACGTAAACTTACACACCTCTGTTTGCATTCATGTGCTCAGCCATGTCTGTGATTGGCTGCAATGCAAAATGCCACAACACACTGTCAATGAAATTCTTTGATGTAATGGGCGTAGATTTAAATAGAACGCTGTAATTGACACTTTTCATGATTGTTTAATTATGGCAACATTAATTGTAATATTTTCTGATTAATTGTGTATCTGGTTTCACAGACAAGGCTTAAGCCTAGTCCCAGACTAAAATGCATGTCTGGGCTGTTTTAACTGTAAGAAACTTGCACTGACATACCTTAAAATATGTCAGTGCCATTTTGTCTCAAGATGCACACGAGTAATGATATTTTTATTTTTAAGGCACAATTATAAAAGATACTTAAATGTCCAAATTAATCTATGGCCTAATCCTGGTTTAACATAAGCCCTGTCTGTGAAACCAGGCTTAAGTCACATAAACCACAAAATGTGCTTTATGTGGTAACTGTCATGGTACGGCTCTGTGGCAAACCAAGGAATGAGGAGACAAGAGGTAAACTCAAAATAACAGTCTTTTAATAATCCAAATGAAACGGGGAACACTGGACAGGCAGAGACACACAGGAACACGACATCGACCTTCAATACCGGACAGGAAACACAGGGCAGAATACACTATAAATACTAAACGTAAACAAGATAATTAAACAAACAGAGCTGGAACTGAATTAACTAATAAGGACAGGAACAGAACCAAATATGGGCATACAAGAGGTAGGGAAACACAAGACACAGGACAAGCCTAACATTACTCGCCCCTCCCGGAAGGCACATCCACGCGCCTCCTAACATCCAACAGGGAGGGGGGGTGGGCGCTCTGGAGGCCCCTCAGGACAAACACAGAATGCCTTACAGGACGGGAGGCCTCCAGGGCAGAACCCATGGCGGATCAGGCAGTTCGTGGGCGCCATGGCGGATCAAGGAGCTCAGGAGGCCATGGCGGTGCAGGGAGCTCAGGAGGCCATGGCAGGCCGCCCTCCGTGACATTGGCCTCGCCACTCAGCCCGGCCACCACGACTGGAGCCCCACTACCCCCTAAACACAGGAACAGGAGCCCTCCGTGGACTAAACTCAGGAACAGGAGCCCTCCGTGGGCTAAACTCGGGAACTGGAGCCCTCCGTGGGCTAAACACAGGAACAGGAGCCCTCTGTGGGCTAAACTCAGGAACAGGAGCCCTCCGTGGGCTATCCACAGGAACAAGAGCCCTCACTGGGCTAGGCTCGGAATCTGAGGCCTCCTCGGGGCCAGACATGAGACCCACAGCCCTCCCTGAGCTGAACGTGCTGACAGGGGCCCTTTTAGGGGTGCACTCAGGAACCGCCTCCATCGAGGCAGCCGGAGAAGTGAGCAGCTTGGGAATGGCCTCTGTGGCCATGACAAGAGAAGCTGTTTGCTTCTGAGGGACCCCAACAGACAAGACATGACAAGACCGACAAGATCTGTTCCTGTGGACACAACAAGACTTCTGGGGATATGACTTGACTTTGGTCAGGGGCTAGAGCTATCTCTCGACTCAGGTCAGGGGTTACAGCTATCTCTCAACTCTGGTCAGGAGCTAGAGCTATCTCTCAACTCTGGTCAGGAGCTAGAGACATCTCTCGACTCTGGTCAGGGGCTAGAGCTGACATAGGTGCGCACTTTCGAGGAACGGGCACTGGAGGGCGCTCTGGCAGGCGCTTTCGAGGAGCGGGCACTGGTGTTGGAGTGGCCGGCGGCCTTGGGGGAGCCGCAGCCAGCGGGCTTGAATGACGAACGGCTGGTGGGCTTGGGGGAGCCGCAGCCGGTGGGCTTGAGTGAGTGGCGGCCCGCGAACTTGACTTCGGATCGGCCGGCAGGCCTGAGTGAGCTGCGATCGGCAGGCTTGACTTTATAGCGGCTGGCTGACTTGACTGACGAGCGGCCAGCAGACATGACTGATGAATTGTCGGCGGGACTGACAGCGGGCTGGTTCTGGCTCGGGCACTCCCCAGACACCGGAAGACCCCTTCCCTCCAACTTAGTCCAGTTGTGTCGGGGAGGTCCATGGGGCGATGGTAGCTGGCCCCGAGTCAGAACAAATAGTTGAGTGCGGTGTCGTCCAGTGCCGTCGCCACGGCGAGCCCGCAGAATTCCTCGGTGTACTCGTAGACTGGGAGATCTCTATGGGCTAGGGCGAAGAACCGCACGGCCGTTTCCATCACCGCGGAGGGAAAACAAGGAAAACAAAAAAAAAAAAAACTTTCAAAAACAAACGGAAACAAAACAGGGGAAACAAGGCACCGCTCACTTTCGGTTATGGTCCGGTATTCTGTCACGGTAGGGCTCTGTGGCAAACCAAGGAACGAGGAGACAACTTAAACTCAAAACAACAGTCTTTTAATAATCCAAATGAAACGGGGAACACTGGACAGGCAGAGACACACAGGAACACAACATCGACCTTCAATACCGGACAGGAAACACAGGGCAGAACACACTATAAATACTAAACGTAAACGAGATAATTAAACAAACACAGCTGGAACTGAATTAACTAATAAGGACAGAAACAGGAACAGAACCAAACATGGACATTCAAGAGGTAGGGAAACACAAGACACAGGACAAGCCTAACAGTAACATCTAAATGAACTGGTTATTTAACATGATCAACCTGACTATATAGATAGATCAAAGTAATTTTTAAGGTAAGGTAAATATTAGCTCCATAACAACAGCATCAACTTATTAGAGAGCATATTTGTTTACTTTACTGTAATTGCTTTATAATATTCCTCATTTTGTGAGATGTTTTTGTTTAGATAAGGGATAAATATAAATACCTTAAAAGCGTGACTCAAGAGATCTCAGTCCACTAATTTGTCCCTTACAGTTTTCAAGTTCCTCTCTGAGCCGTTTGTTTCCTTCCTGTAACCCTTCTATTCTTCTTTGCATTTCTTGAATTGATTCATTTACAGGGGCCTTGAAAAGATACATAACTATATAGAATAAACATTCATTGTCTTTTGTGTTTTGAAAAAGCTAAATTTGTAAAACACTGGCTGCTTCTCAATTCCAAGAACGCAGAGAACGGACTTGTGTTCTTGTGGAGACCGGTCTTGCCAGGCTTCCTTGGAAGAAAGAACTCGGAAGGACGGGAGAACACAAAACTCATTCTTGTGAGAATTGAGATGTACTGCGTTCTTGCCTAACTGACCACATAGTCTCAGCATAAGCAGCGGCCAATGAACAATAAATATAACATAACATTACAAACAAATGTCATAACTTATTAAAACATTTCATACTATTATAGATATTATTTTCATATAATTGTATATCATTTTATTTTACAGCATTATATGTTTAACTATGACTATGTTAAGATTCATTATAATATGCCAATAAAAATGCAGACTTTCTCCGGGTCTTATAACTTTATTAAAATTAAGCAAAACAAAACGATAAATGTTTATTTTCAACTTCAAGAGCCGTCAAGTATTTGTGAGAGCAAGTTTAAAGCTTACAGGCTTCTGTACACCAGCCACCCGCAGCGTCTTCTGGGATTTCTAACAGCTCGATTCTCTCAAGTTGCACTCGATGCATCCTCGATATCAAGAACACATCTGGGAACTTTCTTGCATCCTCTGTACTTGCGTTCTTGAGAATTGGAACTGAACTTCGACGGTTGATGATGATGTAGAACAAGAACACAAGGACGCAAGATCGCTGAAGAACGCATATTGAGAAACAGCCACTGTTTCTGGAATTGATAGTGGCAGTACCATTTTATACTTTATACTATTGTTAATAATAATGAATAATAATAAAATAATTCACACGCTGAACAAAAGAAAGATTATGTGATCATGTTAAACAAACCAGTGAAGGTAATAAAAAATATATTTCAAAGATTGGCAAAAAGAGCATACTTACTGAGGCTGAGCTGACAGTCTTTTCAACCACGTCATCTATGAGCTTTTTCGGTTTTACAATTCTTCATTCGCGGGGTACATCAAGACCAGGCTTTACCTTCCCAGTTAATCTGTCTCTCTGTTTAAGCAGGTTTTCATCCAGATGTGAGTTTGTAATATAAAAACACGTCAACAATAGGGCTGTCAGCTGATTGAACTCAGTAGCTGAGAGGTTTTTTTTTTTTTTTTTTTTTTTTTTTTTCATGGATATCCTTTAAAAAATAAAAACAATATAACAAATAAGAGTAAGGATGGACAATCTATGTGAATGACAATTCTTATATTAGGACAATTCCTAAATAAGTTACATGTACAGTACAACATGGGACAAAATTAGATTTCTGCAGCAGCACTCTTTACTTGTTTAACTCACACAGAAAATATGAAAAAGTATATTGTATTGCACCGAACTCTATATGAATCTTATTAATCCATTAAGTCAAAAAAAACAAAACAAAAACAAAAACGGTTATACTGAGTCTGACCCACTAATGTAGTTCAGTTCACGTCATGACACTATTGAGCTGGGCCCTTTTGGACAATTTCAGTGTCCAATTTATGAACAAATAACTCTTATGAACCCACTCTTTTGATGGACAGCTGTATGTTATTTTCAGTGATGTCGGTCTCTAAATAAATCAAGTTTCATGTATATTCATACTCCTGTAACGTTATATATAAATAGAGTGATATGTTGTCGTGTGGTAAATTAAACCGACAAATACAACACAGTTAGCATAACATATGCACAAAGTATATAAAATGTATCGTAGATGCACATTAATAATCTACTCGCTGGCAAAATACACGATTCTTGCGACGAACTGAGACATCTGGTGTCTCGCAGTGGGCCAGGTGATGATCGCTTCCTTGGAGAAGTCCCATTCTTAATGTTTCGACGTGAATGTACGTGTCTTCAATGTAACTCAATAGACCTATTTCGACTGTGTTTTCTTCGAAAAAATCAAATAATCAAAAATGCAAAATTTTACAAACTGTCTGGTTCGCGGTTCTTCTTCTTCTTTTTAACTGGCGGGAGGCAACTACTTTTTAAGGTGCATAACCACCACCTGCTGTACTGGATGGTTCGCGGTTGAGAAAGGCTGTGACGTAAATGTTCAAATCCAAAAGTGCGCCAAAGTCTGAGAGATTAGAGCCAATTATAACCAACTGCAGAACCATTACGTCACAGCAGCGTGAGGACAGCAGCAAAGCCCATGAAGGCAAGCCTGCAACCATTAGCCGAAAAAGCGTAACGGCTAAAGCTAACGCTTCCAGTCTGGCAGTACGTGGGAAAGGAGACCAGAGCAGAGGCCATTTTTTTTTAATGGATATCAGTGGGAGAGGTTTCACTATGCTGAATAAATAGCTTTTTAGAGGAAACGGCTTATATTTTAATGAATCGACAGCCTATCTGCTAATCTTCAGCATGTTTTACACTAAACAATACTTTTGGATTCAACTATTTTTAGAGTTTACCATGAAGAAAATGCTGTTTTATAAGAGAAGTCACTGACTTTTTGCGACAGGTGGGATTCAGCTTACGGCACTTCCCATTCATTCCAATGGAATCCGTAAACGGCGATTGAGCGTAATTTGATTGATTATTAAGGGACACGTGATCCAAGTAAGCCGTTACGCTTTCTCCAATAGTAAGTAATACAGACCCTCTCATCTCCCTATATTAAGAAAATCTCTGACAGCAGCGCCAGGCCAGCAGTCTGAGGCCAGAAGTGGGTGGAGTAACAGTCTCATGTCAGAAGTAGGTGGAGTTTACGACAGAAACAATAATGGCAGGTAAGAACACGGTGAAAGGGTATTTAATCGATCAACTTTCTTTACTTAACGCCTTTAATCGTTTGTTGTTTGATAAGCAATTTATACAGAACATGTCTCTAGTCTATTTTTTGCAAATGGAGAAGCCGATTAGTCACCAGAAGAGATGGACGGCAGCGCGTAAGTGTTGTTGTAATACTTGTTCGTAGATCTGTTGTTTAAATTATTTACTTGCTGCTAGGAAGGAATACTTCGTTTCCTACCTACTTCTATTCTGCATTTTCGTTGAGGTTTATATTTTTGATTGCACTTACTAGTAATTATAATAATTTGCGCCTCGGCTAAGAAGGAGCCTGTGTCATTTGCACTGCTCCTTGTGCTAAGTGTTAGTTTCGTCTTGAGCTATTTGCACTACATTTGGCCACTGGCTGGGCTAATCAGAAGCCGGCCAAAGCTGTTTTCACTCTAGTCTGTTAGACTGTGTATTTATTTGATGTCCGTGCACTGACACGGAAGCGTCGTGTGCAGCCTCCTCGTGTGAAGACCAACGAGTGTAAAGACGAACGACTTTTTCCTGCGCGACTTTAACTGAGCAACGAACTTAAGTATCATTTCTATCTTCCCTCACACACTCTCCTTTTCTGTCCTCTTTCTTTCCACCTCTATCATGTGTTTCCAAACCATTCCGGTTGTCTCTCAACCACGCTCTAACATCACACGCAGACGGCAACGTAATCCTGCTAACCTGCGCCCTATCTCTACATCTTCTACTACACCTCTTTCTTTCTCTGTGGGTCTCTGGAATTGTCAGTCAGCTGTCAACAAAGCTGACTTCATTTCTGCTTTTTCTTTACAATCCACACTCAGCATCTTGGGCTTGAGTGAGACCTGGATTCGTCCAGAAGACTCAGCAACCCCAGCTGCTCTCTCTAACAATTTCTCTTTCTCTCACACCCCACGTCAAGTTGGCCAGGGTGGGGGTACTGGGCTGCTCATTTCAAAGAATTGGACATACTCAACCCACTCTCCCCTATGCAATTACAACTCATTTGAATGTCATGCGATTACTGTAACAGCTCCTATAAAACTCCAGATTGTGGTAATTTACCGTCCCCCTGGCCAAATTCTAGCCACCTTCCTAGAGGAGCTGGACAGGCTGCTGTCCTCTTTCATGGATTGCTTAGATTGCTTAGATAAATTTATCCGGTAACACTTTAGAATAGGGAACACTTATTAACTATTAACTACGACTTTTCCCTCAATAAACTCCTAATTTGCTGCTTATTAATAGTTAGTAAGGTAGTTGTTAAGTTTAGGTATTGGGTAGGATTAGGGATGTAGAATAAGGTCATGTAGAATAAGGCATTAATATGTGCTTAATTACTACTAATAAACGGCTAATATTCTATTAATATGCATGCTAATTAGCAACTAGTTAAGAGACCCTAAAATAAAGTGTTACCATTTATCCATATTTATATCTAAAAAACCAAGTTCAACACATCCAAATATGGATTTATTCTCATTTTTTTCTTTGCATTCTGGCAGTGTTTTAGTTTATTGGGTGTATAAAAGACTAAACTAAAATAAACTTTAGTTTATTGGGTATATAAAAGACTAAACTAAACTTTAGCTTATTGGGTGTATAAAAGACTAAACTAAACTAAAATCAAATTTAATTTTTTTTTTTTAATTTTTTTATTCGTTCAGTTAAAAAAAAGGCAAACTGCATTAGATTCTCAGACACTTTGGTTATTTATGACAGATGCTTAGATCATTTTATCCATATTCTTATTTGAATATTCAGTGTGACAGATCTAAAAGCTGTAGTAGTGTTGAAAAAGTATTGTAATGATTTTTTTTCTATTCAGACAATTTCAGTCTCAGTTTCTATGCTTCCTTTCCCAAAACCTGCAGTTTACCACGATAATGTCGTTAGAGCCTTTTCAAATATAAATCTGGCTCATAAATCCACGGGATGTATATGTTTCTCATAATGAAAGTAAATGGTCTTATACAGTGATGGGCAGTAGTGTCGCTACAAGTAGTGACGCTAGTAGTTTAACTACATTTCTCAGTAACGTGGTGGTAGCGTCGCTGTTTTCTGAATCTTTTCAATAGTGAAGCTCTATTTTTGATCAAGTAGCGTGGTAGTGTCAACAAAAGCTAACGTTACATTTGGCAAAGCATTTCTGAAACTCAAGCCCAAATCAGAAATATAACTGCTAAGGATCACTGATCCTGGATCAGTAAGTGACGCCACCGCTGCTAAAGCTCGTAACGCTACCCTTACAAAAATTACTTGTGGTATTCCATGTGGTAAAACATAAAAATACTACACAACTAGTGTGGTAATTATGTGGTATTGTGTTGTTCTTTGGGACACTTTACCACAGCATTTTTGTTGTACTGTATGTAATATATCTGTGATATTCCTGTGGCACTACTGTCATATTTCTGCAGTAATACCTGGCTTTTCTGTAATAATCCTGTGGTCCTTTTGTTATATTTTTGTGATATTCCTGTAATAATTAGTTTTTTTTTTATTTTATTTTTATTTATTTTTTTTTGCGGTAACACTTAATATGCTGCGATATTCCTGCAAGAAAACCATGGTTTGTCTGTCATAAACCTGCAGTTTTACTAGCATACTTGTCATAATCTTAAAAATGTTACACATACAAAAATGTGATACACCATACTACATCTGCCATATTACATTTCAACATTTATTCACCACGTGTAACAACATCATCTGTGTACCCTACAATCTAGGGTATATGACAATGAAACAATATAAGGCACAATGAAACAAAGTGAAAGCGAAAGCAAATTCAGAATATTCAAACATTATAACATCTCACAATTAAGCTTTTGCTCATTTGATAATTTGTTGCAAGCAGCCTCTCTCAGGGATCTTGTGTCCACATTAGGAAAAGGAGGAGACTGACAGCGGGCTGGTTCTGGCTCGGGCACTCCCCAGACACCGGAAGACCCCTTCCCTCCAACTTAGTCCAGTTGTGTCGGGGAGGTCCATGGGGCGATGGTAGCTGGCCCCGAGTCAGAACAAATAGTTGAGTGCGGTGTCGTCCAGTGCCGTCGCCACGGCGAGCCCGCAGAATTCCTCGGTGTACTCGTAGACTGGGAGATCTCTATGGGCTAGGGCGAAGAACCGCACGGCCGTTTCCATCACCGCGGAGGGAAAACAAGGAAAACAAAAAAAAAAAAAACTTTCAAAAACAAACGGAAACAAAACAGGGGAAACAAGGCACCGCTCACTTTCGGTTATGGTCCGGTATTCTGTCACGGTAGGGCTCTGTGGCAAACCAAGGAACGAGGAGACAACTTAAACTCAAAACAACAGTCTTTTAATAATCCAAATGAAACGGGGAACACTGGACAGGCAGAGACACACAGGAACACAACATCGACCTTCAATACCGGACAGGAAACACAGGGCAGAACACACTATAAATACTAAACGTAAACGAGATAATTAAACAAACACAGCTGGAACTGAATTAACTAATAAGGACAGAAACAGGAACAGAACCAAACATGGACATTCAAGAGGTAGGGAAACACAAGACACAGGACAAGCCTAACAGTAACATCTAAATGAACTGGTTATTTAACATGATCAACCTGACTATATAGATAGATCAAAGTAATTTTTAAGGTAAGGTAAATATTAGCTCCATAACAACAGCATCAACTTATTAGAGAGCATATTTGTTTACTTTACTGTAATTGCTTTATAATATTCCTCATTTTGTGAGATGTTTTTGTTTAGATAAGGGATAAATATAAATACCTTAAAAGCGTGACTCAAGAGATCTCAGTCCACTAATTTGTCCCTTACAGTTTTCAAGTTCCTCTCTGAGCCGTTTGTTTCCTTCCTGTAACCCTTCTATTCTTCTTTGCATTTCTTGAATTGATTCATTTACAGGGGCCTTGAAAAGATACATAACTATATAGAATAAACATTCATTGTCTTTTGTGTTTTGAAAAAGCTAAATTTGTAAAACACTGGCTGCTTCTCAATTCCAAGAACGCAGAGAACGGACTTGTGTTCTTGTGGAGACCGGTCTTGCCAGGCTTCCTTGGAAGAAAGAACTCGGAAGGACGGGAGAACACAAAACTCATTCTTGTGAGAATTGAGATGTACTGCGTTCTTGCCTAACTGACCACATAGTCTCAGCATAAGCAGCGGCCAATGAACAATAAATATAACATAACATTACAAACAAATGTCATAACTTATTAAAACATTTCATACTATTATAGATATTATTTTCATATAATTGTATATCATTTTATTTTACAGCATTATATGTTTAACTATGACTATGTTAAGATTCATTATAATATGCCAATAAAAATGCAGACTTTCTCCGGGTCTTATAACTTTATTAAAATTAAGCAAAACAAAACGATAAATGTTTATTTTCAACTTCAAGAGCCGTCAAGTATTTGTGAGAGCAAGTTTAAAGCTTACAGGCTTCTGTACACCAGCCACCCGCAGCGTCTTCTGGGATTTCTAACAGCTCGATTCTCTCAAGTTGCACTCGATGCATCCTCGATATCAAGAACACATCTGGGAACTTTCTTGCATCCTCTGTACTTGCGTTCTTGAGAATTGGAACTGAACTTCGACGGTTGATGATGATGTAGAACAAGAACACAAGGACGCAAGATCGCTGAAGAACGCATATTGAGAAACAGCCACTGTTTCTGGAATTGATAGTGGCAGTACCATTTTATACTTTATACTATTGTTAATAATAATGAATAATAATAAAATAATTCACACGCTGAACAAAAGAAAGATTATGTGATCATGTTAAACAAACCAGTGAAGGTAATAAAAAATATATTTCAAAGATTGGCAAAAAGAGCATACTTACTGAGGCTGAGCTGACAGTCTTTTCAACCACGTCATCTATGAGCTTTTTCGGTTTTACAATTCTTCATTCGCGGGGTACATCAAGACCAGGCTTTACCTTCCCAGTTAATCTGTCTCTCTGTTTAAGCAGGTTTTCATCCAGATGTGAGTTTGTAATATAAAAACACGTCAACAATAGGGCTGTCAGCTGATTGAACTCAGTAGCTGAGAGGTTTTTTTTTTTTTTTTTTTTTTTTTTTTTCATGGATATCCTTTAAAAAATAAAAACAATATAACAAATAAGAGTAAGGATGGACAATCTATGTGAATGACAATTCTTATATTAGGACAATTCCTAAATAAGTTACATGTACAGTACAACATGGGACAAAATTAGATTTCTGCAGCAGCACTCTTTACTTGTTTAACTCACACAGAAAATATGAAAAAGTATATTGTATTGCACCGAACTCTATATGAATCTTATTAATCCATTAAGTCAAAAAAAACAAAACAAAAACAAAAACGGTTATACTGAGTCTGACCCACTAATGTAGTTCAGTTCACGTCATGACACTATTGAGCTGGGCCCTTTTGGACAATTTCAGTGTCCAATTTATGAACAAATAACTCTTATGAACCCACTCTTTTGATGGACAGCTGTATGTTATTTTCAGTGATGTCGGTCTCTAAATAAATCAAGTTTCATGTATATTCATACTCCTGTAACGTTATATATAAATAGAGTGATATGTTGTCGTGTGGTAAATTAAACCGACAAATACAACACAGTTAGCATAACATATGCACAAAGTATATAAAATGTATCGTAGATGCACATTAATAATCTACTCGCTGGCAAAATACACGATTCTTGCGACGAACTGAGACATCTGGTGTCTCGCAGTGGGCCAGGTGATGATCGCTTCCTTGGAGAAGTCCCATTCTTAATGTTTCGACGTGAATGTACGTGTCTTCAATGTAACTCAATAGACCTATTTCGACTGTGTTTTCTTCGAAAAAATCAAATAATCAAAAATGCAAAATTTTACAAACTGTCTGGTTCGCGGTTCTTCTTCTTCTTTTTAACTGGCGGGAGGCAACTACTTTTTAAGGTGCATAACCACCACCTGCTGTACTGGATGGTTCGCGGTTGAGAAAGGCTGTGACGTAAATGTTCAAATCCAAAAGTGCGCCAAAGTCTGAGAGATTAGAGCCAATTATAACCAACTGCAGAACCATTACGTCACAGCAGCGTGAGGACAGCAGCAAAGCCCATGAAGGCAAGCCTGCAACCATTAGCCGAAAAAGCGTAACGGCTAAAGCTAACGCTTCCAGTCTGGCAGTACGTGGGAAAGGAGACCAGAGCAGAGGCCATTTTTTTTTAATGGATATCAGTGGGAGAGGTTTCACTATGCTGAATAAATAGCTTTTTAGAGGAAACGGCTTATATTTTAATGAATCGACAGCCTATCTGCTAATCTTCAGCATGTTTTACACTAAACAATACTTTTGGATTCAACTATTTTTAGAGTTTACCATGAAGAAAATGCTGTTTTATAAGAGAAGTCACTGACTTTTTGCGACAGGTGGGATTCAGCTTACGGCACTTCCCATTCATTCCAATGGAATCCGTAAACGGCGATTGAGCGTAATTTGATTGATTATTAAGGGACACGTGATCCAAGTAAGCCGTTACGCTTTCTCCAATAGTAAGTAATACAGACCCTCTCATCTCCCTATATTAAGAAAATCTCTGACAGCAGCGCCAGGCCAGCAGTCTGAGGCCAGAAGTGGGTGGAGTAACAGTCTCATGTCAGAAGTAGGTGGAGTTTACGACAGAAACAATAATGGCAGGTAAGAACACGGTGAAAGGGTATTTAATCGATCAACTTTCTTTACTTAACGCCTTTAATCGTTTGTTGTTTGATAAGCAATTTATACAGAACATGTCTCTAGTCTATTTTTTGCAAATGGAGAAGCCGATTAGTCACCAGAAGAGATGGACGGCAGCGCGTAAGTGTTGTTGTAATACTTGTTCGTAGATCTGTTGTTTAAATTATTTACTTGCTGCTAGGAAGGAATACTTCGTTTCCTACCTACTTCTATTCTGCATTTTCGTTGAGGTTTATATTTTTGATTGCACTTACTAGTAATTATAATAATTTGCGCCTCGGCTAAGAAGGAGCCTGTGTCATTTGCACTGCTCCTTGTGCTAAGTGTTAGTTTCGTCTTGAGCTATTTGCACTACATTTGGCCACTGGCTGGGCTAATCAGAAGCCGGCCAAAGCTGTTTTCACTCTAGTCTGTTAGACTGTGTATTTATTTGATGTCCGTGCACTGACACGGAAGCGTCGTGTGCAGCCTCCTCGTGTGAAGACCAACGAGTGTAAAGACGAACGACTTTTTCCTGCGCGACTTTAACTGAGCAACGAACTTAAGTATCATTTCTATCTTCCCTCACACACTCTCCTTTTCTGTCCTCTTTCTTTCCACCTCTATCATGTGTTTCCAAACCATTCCGGTTGTCTCTCAACCACGCTCTAACATCACACGCAGACGGCAACGTAATCCTGCTAACCTGCGCCCTATCTCTACATCTTCTACTACACCTCTTTCTTTCTCTGTGGGTCTCTGGAATTGTCAGTCAGCTGTCAACAAAGCTGACTTCATTTCTGCTTTTTCTTTACAATCCACACTCAGCATCTTGGGCTTGAGTGAGACCTGGATTCGTCCAGAAGACTCAGCAACCCCAGCTGCTCTCTCTAACAATTTCTCTTTCTCTCACACCCCACGTCAAGTTGGCCAGGGTGGGGGTACTGGGCTGCTCATTTCAAAGAATTGGACATACTCAACCCACTCTCCCCTATGCAATTACAACTCATTTGAATGTCATGCGATTACTGTAACAGCTCCTATAAAACTCCAGATTGTGGTAATTTACCGTCCCCCTGGCCAAATTCTAGCCACCTTCCTAGAGGAGCTGGACAGGCTGCTGTCCTCTTTCATGGAGGATGGCACTCCACTCTTAGTCTTTGGCGATTTCAACATTCATCTAGACAAGCCTTATGCTACAGACTTCCATTCACTCCTAGCTTCATTTGATCTCAAATGCCTTACCACTTCTAGCACGCACAAATCAGGCAACCAACTTGATTTAATTTACACACGCAATTGTACTGCAGATAACATTCTGGTGCAACCACTACATATCTGACCATTTCTTCATTTCATTTACATTACTTTTTGATACCCGTGTCCCATCAACCCCCTTACCGGTTACTTTTAGACGAAACCTACGCTCCCTTTCTCCCTCACATCTTTCCTCTGTAGTATCCTCCTCTCTTCCCTCACCTACCCATTTCTCATCTCTGGATGTGAATGCAGCTACTGACACTCTATGCCAGACCTTAACCTCTTGTCTTGACGACATTTGCCCTCTCTCCTCCAGCCCAGCACGGGTTACCCCTTCTAACCCCTGGTTATCCGATGTTCTTCGTGAGCATCTGACCAAACTCAGAGCGGCAGAGAGAAAATGGCGCAAATCAAACGATCCGTCGGACCTGAGTAGGTATCAGTCTTTGCTCTCATCTTTCTCTGCTGAAGTCCACACTGCCAAATCCTCACATTTCCACAACAAGATCAACAACGCTCCAGACATGCGTAATCTCTTCAGAACATTTAATTCTCTCCTCTGTCCCCCTCCACCACCTCCCACCACTTCTATAACAGCTGATGACTTTGCCACTTTTTTTACAGGCAAAACTAGAACAATCAGTAGTCAGTTCTCTCCTCCACACACACACGACCTCCAACCAACCACATCCACTGCTAAAACTCCCATCTTCTCCTTATGTCCACTCACTGAGGCAGAGGTATCCAAACTTCTCCTCTCCAGCCATCCTACAACATGTCCTCTAGACCCAATCCCCTCACACCTTCTCCAACCAATCTCTCCCACACTCTTACCAGCACTCACACACATCATCAACACATCTCTCCTCACAGGCATTTTCCCCACTGCGTTCAAGCAGGCTCGGGTAACCCCATTGCTCAAGAAACCTACATTAAACACTTCTCTTATAGAAAACTACAGACCTGTCTCTCTCCTTCCATTCATAGCGAAAACACTCGAACGAGTTGTCTTCAACCAGGTCTCATTGTTTCTTTCACAGAACAACAAACTGGATGCTAAACAGTCAGGTTTCAGGAGTGGCCATTCAACTGAGACTGCGCTACTCTCAGTCACTGAAGCCCTGCGAATTGCAAAAGCAGACTCCAAATCATCAGTCCTCATTCTGCTGGAAATATCTGCCGTGTTTGACACTGTTAATCATCAGATCCTCCTGTCTACCCTCTCATCTCTGGGTATCACTGGGATTCCACTTCGCTGGTTTGAATCCCATCTCACTGGTAGGTCTTTCAGGGTGGCCTGGGGAGGGGAGGTATCCAAAGCACATCAACTGGTCACTGGGGTTCCTCAGGGATCGGTTCTTGGACCCCTCCTCTTCTCCACATACACGACATCACTGGGTCCCATCATACAGGCACATGGCTTCTCCTACCATTGCTACGCTGATGACGCACAGCTCTATCTCTCTTTTCAAACAGATGATCCAATAGTAGCTGCACGGATCTCAGGCTGCCTGGCGGACATCTCGGCATGGATGAAAGAACATCACCTACAGCTCAACCTGGCAAAGACTGAGTTTCTTGTCTTCCCTGCTACTCCAACTCTACAGCATGACTTCACGATTCAGTTAGGTACATCAACAATTGCCAATTCAACTTCGGTCAGAAATCTTGGTGTAATCTTTGATGACCAGTTGACCTTCAAAGAGCACATTGCAAAGACTGCTCGATCTTGCAGGTTTGCACGACACAACATCAGAAAGATCAGGCACTTTCTGACACAGCATGGTGCACAACTTCTTGTCCAGGCCCTTGTCATTTCTAGGCTGGACTACTGCAATGCTCTTCTGGCTAGACTTCCATCAAACACAATCAAACCTCTACAAATGATTCAGAATGCAGCGGCATGACTGGTCTTCAATGAGCCCATAAGAGCCCATGTTACACCTCTCTTTATCTCCTTGCACTGGCTACCAGTTGCAGCTCGGATCAAGTTCAAGACACTGATGCTTGCATATAGAACAACCACAGGCTCAGCACCCGCCTACTTCCACTCACTATTATGAATCTACACCCCCTCCAGAAGTCTGAGATCTGATAGTGAGCGACGCCTCGTGGTACCATCACAGAGAGGCTCAAAATCACTCTCCAGAACATTCTCATTCACCATTCCTGGCTGGTGGAATGATCTTCCCACCCCTATCCGGAATGCTGGATCCCTATCAATCTTCAAGCAACAACTGAAAACTCATCTCTTTCAGCACTACTTGACTTCATCCTAAACTTTATTTAAAAAAACAAAAATGAAAAAAAAAAAAAAACTTTCTTTCTCTTTATTTAATCCTTTCCTTTCTAGCTTGTACTTATTTGAACAATGCCTGAGACTTGTTGTTACGAGCACTTCCTCTGTCTGATTGCCTCTTCAAGATGAATCGCTTCATGTATTCCCCAATTGTAAGTCGCTTTGGATAAAAGCGTCTGCAAAATAACTAAATGTAAATGTAAATGTAAATGTGCTGTGTGATGAAGTGCGTAATCGTGACTGTTGATATTTTAGAACTTGATCGTCTCACTTTATGGATTGTTACCTTGGCACTGTATTTTATTTCAATGGTTACATTTCCTGATGCTGACCAATGTTTTATGCATATTTTTTAAAATTTATACAGGCATATTGCGATTCAGAGACGCTCAGCTTTACTTGGAAAAAGTTGTTGCAACAATTTCCACTGCCCAGTGTTTTTAAAAGGACCAGATGGCACAGGTTGAATGCACACCTTCCAATTCATTTTAGAAAGGCAGATGTCCATAGAGGTATGAACTTTGTGAGTTATTTGTTAATACAGTGGCAAGAAATGGTATTTAAAGCTGCAGTCCGTAACTTTTTTTTTTGGTTAAAAATGATCCGAAATCAATATTTGAGAAAATACATAACCAGCCAGTGTTCAAAACTATCGCCTTACTTTAGCCCGATTCACAACGGTTAGCTTATAATAATGTTTTCTAATTTGAGTGGCACTGGTAGGTTTCCGCGGGAAATTCGAGCATGGCACTGCGTCATTACGTCACATCTGTAAACATGAAGAAGTTTTCCCGGCTACTAGGCTCTGGCACGTGAGGATCCTGCAGGTGGTGGATCATTTATAGCCTTTTCTCACAGCAGCTCGAATAATTAAACTTATCATTTTGATGGCGGATTGTAATCCAGAAAGGATTATGTGTTTATGAAACACATGTGAATGAAATTAAATTATATTCCAGTTTTAAATGTGTTTATGATTACAGATAGCCAACGTGGGATTACACAAGTTTTTGTATTTTAAATAGAACCAGTTTGAAGGAAGATTAATTTGCTTTTTGGATTAAAAGAATTTCTTTATGAAATTTGAATGGTATGACAATTAGATATTAGACTGTACAGAAATTGAAATCTACAAGCTAATACTATACTCATAGTCACGCAATGGTGATGTTGTTAACATTAATAATTTGAGAACAAAGTATAATAGTAATACTTTGCACAGTTAGATGTGATATGAGCTAACTGATCTTTAGATTTAATCACTGTTGGTAGCGCGATTTATTGTAATGCTTTTTTTTTTTTTTTTTGTCAGTTGGGCAGAACAAATGTGGCAGACTTGATCCTTACTTGTTAAGATGGCAAATTACGGTGAAAATTCTGATTTG